>OZ020616.1:21346712-21946712 GCA_963971575.1 Liopterus haemorrhoidalis | reverse complement strand
TGTGTGTGTGTGTGTGTGTGTGTGTGTGTGTGTGTGTGTGTGTGTGTGTGTGTGTGTGTGTGTGTGTGTGTGTGTGTGTGTGTGTGTGTGTGTGTGTGTGTGTGTGTGTGTGTGTGTGTGTGTGTGTGTGTGTGTGTGTGTGTGTGTGTGTGTGTGTGTGTGTGTGTGTGTGTGTGTGTGTGTGTGTGTGTGTGTGTGTGTGTGTGTGTGTGTGTGTGTGTGTGTGTGTGTGTGTGTGTGTGTGTGTGTGTGTGTGTGTGTGTGTGTGTGTGTGTGTGTGTGTGTGTGTGTGTGTGTGTGTGTGTGTGTGTGTGTGTGTGTGAGAGAGAATTCGTTCTGGTACTAAAAAATTCTCCTATGAAAAATTTTGAAAATTTTTTGTAAAATACAATTACCACATTTTCTCTTCACTTTCTTAATATTTTCGGTTGGAAAATGTATGTTCAATCCATTCGCAAATATGGTGAAAAATAAATTAAACATATTGTTCGTATCAAGATCGGTTAACAACATTTTCCAATCAAATTTACACAAATAATTTATAAAATTTTCATAATTATGTTTGCTAAAAATTCTTTATTGCACAGATTTGGTAATGTGTGCTTGCTGAGAATCGCCAGTGACTTTTTTATCAAAAAATACCCCTAGATGATCAGAAATAGCAGGATTTTTAATTTGTACCCTATAATTATGAGTATTTGTCAGGATGTTATCCAGACACGTACCTCTGCCGCTGTGCGCGTATCTGCGCGATACAATCGTGCTCTGGAAATCCAGTAATCTTGTGCATGTTATTTTCATTGATATTCATGTTGTGAAAGAAATTATCTATTCTGTTATTCATAGGAGTGTTAAAATTTACTAAGGAAATTAGATTAAAGCTACCAAACAAATCTAAGATAGTATTTACATCAGTAGTATTAGTATTAAAATTAACATTAAAATCACCACATATATTGATATTCCTTCAACTATCATTCAATATTTGGTAAAAATTGATTAGAAGATGGAGATTTGTATATACATAATATTGGTAGAATTAGGAAATAATTTCATTCAGCTTTTTGGACAAGAAGCGTTTATTTTAAACAACACAACGTTTCACCATCAACATTGTTAACTTCTTCAGGTGCTATAACAATAAAATAACAATAATTTACCTATGTTAGTTAAACATAACTCGAACAAACTGTACATCAGTCATCTCCAAGGATGGTGAAATTGCAGAATAGCATATGACAAAATATATGAAGTATACAGAAAATAGGAAAAACAGGAGTTAAATTTTAAATATAATACTACGATAACCAAAGGTAGTGACTATTAATTAAATTTTACATTTCAAACAAGACTAGAGATAAATATACTAATGTCCAAGATTAACAAAAATTCAATAATTAACGAATGATAGTAAGACTGACCAACGCATCACTGTACAACATGATGCACTAATAACTCTTAAAATCATCAAACTTCACATCCAAATAAATCAGTGAAAGAACCCAAAAATAATCAATGAAATCCGGAGCAATCATACAATTCGACGTACCAATCCCCCAAAAAACAATGGTACGCACAAGGGTAATGAGAGAATGGTACCTCGAACGGTATATCAAGACCGAAGTTCAGAACCCTTTGAGAGCTGAACACCTATTTAAAATACAGATACATTAATTGCAAAAACAATGACAATTACATTGGTAAAACACCGAAAAAACCCATATCGGTAACAGTGAGAACCTAAAAAGACATAGAGCAGTAAATCATCATATAGTCCGACGTACTAATTCCCCAATAATCGATGGTACGCACAAGGATCTTGCGAAATGAGTACCCCAAACTGTATATCAGACCCAAGACTCTATTCCCTTAGAGAATCCCAAAAATCTGCTTTACACATGTTTTTACTTGCCCGACCTTAATATATAAGGGGCAAGTATTGTAATCGCGAAAATTTTCGATGGATGACCACGTTTCATGGTCCAGGGAATCCAAAAAACCTATTTTCGAAGTGCCGTCCGTATGTGTGTTTGTCTGTGTGTGTGTCTGTGTGTGTGTCGGTATGTATACACGATAACTCAAGAAAGGTTCAACTTGGTACTAAATTTGGTATTAAAAAATTCTTCTATCAAATGGGAAGAACCCTATTGTTTTTTTATAAAGATCGTTTGAATAGAAATGGAAGTTTACTCGTGTCGATTTTAAGATTTTTGCGAATATTTAGCAACAGAAAAATATTTCGAAAAAATTTATTGAACAAAAGTTACTATAAATGCAATAACTAATAACTTTTATTTGAGACGTTTTTTGATAAAACGAAAAATTTTGAATTTTTTTGTAAAATTATTTAAAATTTTTCCAAGTCTCAATTTTTTCATACTTATATGTAACGTTTCCATGGTCATGATAATTAATTCGTAACAAGTAAACCAAGCAAGCCTTGGACAAAAATTTGTATAGAACATAATTTGATGTATTTTTGAAGATTTATCTAAATATTTAAAAAAAAATTATTTTTTAAATTAAATTTTTTGTTTTTATTTTATTTTTTTTAGGAAGGCAAGTCTAGCGGAGGTTTCCCTCCGCCACTGGTTTGTTTTTATTTTTAAATTTAAATTAAAATAAAATTATTGATTTTATGGAACTGGGAAGAAGGAACCACAAGGAAAATGAATATTATTCAAGTTAACTCGCCAAACTCTTCAAAAATCTTAAAACAACAGATTAAAATGAACATAACCTCAAAATGGTAAATGAGAAGTAAAAAACGAGTAATCACAAAAATAAATTACTCACCAATTAGGTAACCCGTATGGAAACAAAACAATTAAAGAATTGTGCAAATAAACTCAAAAATATCAAAGATGTAATAAGATAAAAATGAGACCAATGTGGCTCAGTTCCACAAATGGTGAAAATAGTCATAAGAGACCATGATGCATACTGAATAAATGCGGGAAATTCAAACTACAAACCTTCATAAATTGGAAAAGAGCAAACTTAATGTGATTTATAATATTGCTGTAGCAAGCAGTTAGATTTTGAGTATCTGTTTTATAATTGACTGTAGGGAATTTGTTAATAAAAATCATTTCGCTAACACTGCGTTTGAAATAATTTTGTTCCGTATCTAAGATCTTAACATTTTTTAAATCAAAGTTGTGATTCATATCAAAATGATGTTTAGCCAGGGCCGCAGAATCCCTTTTATTACGATGTTTCTCCCTACAATCATAGAAATGGTTGTACATTCTAGCTTTAAGATACTGTTTAATCTGACCAATGTATCAAAGATTACAATCTGAACATGGAATTTTATAAACAATGCTCGATCTATATTCATAGATCGGCATGTCCTTAATTTTAGAGTACAAATTATTGATGGTTTTGCAATTGTAGGTAACAATTTTAAAATTATCATTGTTAAACAAAATTTTGATATTGTTGGACAAATCTTTAATATAAGAAAATTTCAAATGTATAGTATTTTCCCTATCTATAGGTTCAGGATTACTAGCATTGTTATAAATAATTGAGTTTATAAGTTTTCTAGGAACGTTGTTTTCCAAGACTATTTGAGTAAGGGTGTCACAACCTTGTTTAATAAAAGAAGGATGACAAATAGAATCTAATCTTTTTTTTAAGGCGATAATAGGACTAATTCTGTATTTATATTCCGTGTTAGACAAAAAATTGATAAATCTATCTGAGTTTGAAGGTTTTCGGTACCATGAAGTGGTAACAGATCCATTCGGTAGTCTATGTAAATTAACATCCAAAAATGGGAGAATACCATTACTTTCCTTTTCCATCGTGAATTGAATCCTAGGGTGTATACTATTAAAGTTATCCAAAATAAGATCTAATTTAGCAATAGGAAAACTAGTAACAATATCATCGACATAAATTTTAAGAAATGGTAAGTCGAAATCAAATTTATTTAAAGCTTCACTGATAACATAGTTCATAACCAAATCAGCCATCACAGGGGAGGTTGACCCACCCATAGGATACCAAAAATTTGGCCATAAAATTTGCCATCAAATTGAAGATAACTAGAATCAAATAGAAAGGTAATGATGGATATAAATAACGTCTTAGGGATGTCGGTAAAACATTTAATGTAATTCCAATTATTTTCCAATATATGGATGACTAATTCTTTAAGTATATTGCTAAATAAACTTTTGACATCCAAGAATAGAAGTATATAACCTTTCGGTATTTTGATGTTGTTAATATAATCCACAAAAGTAAAAGTATTACTAATATTGTGAATATGTGTGGATGTAATCTTATTTAATATTTCCAAAATAAGTTTAGCTAACTTTCACGAAGGGCTGTTAATGGATGAAATCACTGGTCTCAGTGGCGTTCCTTGTTTATGGGTCTTAGGTAAACTATAAACTTTAGGAGCAATGGCATTGTGAGTCTTGTTAGACTTAGTAAATTCTTCCGTAATAATGTTATGGAAAGCTAAGTAATCAAAAAATTTATTAGCTTTATTCTGATATTTAATAGTAGGATCTGATTTAAATAGTTTGTAAGTGTCTTTGTCTAAAAGAAGAGCATCCATTTTTTCCTTATATTCAGATTTGTCCCACACTACAGTTTTATTACCCTTATCTGACCTAGTAATGACCAAATTCTGGTTCAACTTAACAAAATTCTTCCAAGTATATAGTTTTTCTGTATAGGAGATATTTTGGGATTATTCTTAGATTTATTAATGTAATTAGTAACCATGTTAACAAATTTGTTTCTAATAATATCTTTATTTTCATCAATTACTATCTTATTGATGATATATTCTCCATCTTTAATAATATTGAGAATAGGTAATTCTTTGGTACTATGAGGAATACTAAATTTAGGACCCAAGCTAAGAGTATTAATAACAGAATCAGGAATATTAACAGCTGATAGATTAGTGAACCATTTTTTCTGGGTGGTAGGTGTTAATAATGCTTTGTTCTGGCAAAGTTTAGCAAATTTGTTAACTTGTGTACGTTTAATAGTCTTAAAGTTATTTTCATACTTGTTATAAAAAATCCTGTCAAGTTGGACCAAAATATTATCAGGTAATAATGTACAAAATTGGACGTTAAATACTGTTCTACTATTATCAGCATGGGGTTTTTTGAAAACATCAAGAAACAATATGGACATCAATCATCATCTCTTCTATTGGAATGGGATAACCTAACAAGAAAATTAGCAAGTATGAAAAACAAATATTTTTCTACTCAACTGCCGAAGAAACAAGATTACTCCATCACACATATTACATAACATTAACTGTTTATACTTACTTGAAGACTGTCATAACTCTTTTATAAATGAGATTGAATCATCACTAAACACTTTCAATACTCTACTTTAAATTTAGAAATTAAATTTACACTTTGGAAAATTTCAAAATTAACGGAAAGACTTAGCTATGTCAAAGAAAGACTTAAAACATTATTACCTGATAATATTTTGGTCCAACTTAACACGATTTTTTATAACAAGTATGAAAATAACTTTAAGACTGTGACGGTTGGGGAATTTATGTACTGGCCATTTTATTCGTCTTGCCCTACGTTGTGTTTTTAGGATTATTAAGTCGGTTCGTTCTTGGAGCGGGAAGCTATGTCTACAAAGAAACGCCGGGACACATTCAAATCAAATAGTTTATTAATGGTCTAGTCATTCAGAAAATAGTACAAACGTATTTATAATGCGTCTGATTGTGATGGCTGAAAGGTAAATTTAGATTAACACATTTATAGTGATAACGTAAATTTCTACTCCAATATTACTATCAAATCTATATTTCCAAACTAAGCATGCGGTTCATATCATGCCATATCATTGTTAAGCTCACTTGTGCTATCTAGGATCTTATACCTAATAATTTGCAATCACTAAGGTGTTGCTGTAGCACCTAACCGCTGCTGAATGCGCATAACGGTGTCTTGCGTGAGATTCGACGGACAGGTCTGCTACCTGCCAATACAGTTTTGTTGGGTCTGTCAACCCTTCGGTGTGTGTGTGGGTTTCTACGGTTGTGAATCGTAGAGAACCGGTCAAGCGTCGCGGGCACCTACGGTTGTGCGGCGCAGGGCCCCGGATAAACCCAATAATTGCAAAGTGTCTGAGAACAGGCGGCGCTAATCCAGCGAGCGATGTTCCAACCTCGAATCCACAGAGAAATTACTTGAGTTAACGGGTTAAACACGGGCGTCGCGGATACGCGAAACGTACGGGCCGCTCACCCAATAATTCCAAAGTGTCTGAGAACAGGCGTCGCTAATCCAGCGAGCGATGAGGCGTCGCTAATCCAGCGAGCGATGTTCCAACCTCGAATCCACAGAGAAACTACTTGAGTTAACGGGTTAAACACGGGCGTCGCAGATACGCGAAACGTACGGGCCGCTCACCCAATAATTCCAAAGTGTCTGAGAACAGGCGTCGCTAATCCAGCGAGCGATGTTCCAACCTCGAATCCACAGAGAAATTACTTGAGTTAACGGGTTAAACACGGGCGTCGCGGATACGCGAAACGTACGGGCCGCTCACCCAATAATTCCAAAGTGTCTGAGAACAGGCGTCGCTAATCCAGCGAGCGATGTTCCAACCTCGAATCCACAGAGAAACTACTTGAGTTAACGGGTTAAACACGGGCGTCGCGGATACGCGAAACATACGGGCCGCTCACCCAATAATTCCAAAGTGTCTGAGAACAGGCGTCGCTAATCCAGCGAGCGATGTTCCAACCTCGAATCCACAGAGAAATTACTTGAGTTAACGGGTTACGCGAAAGAAGTCAAGATTTTACCTACCAGCAGTTAGTATCTAAAACCAACTGCCTCTTTCTGTTCCCAAACTTCAAGATTATATACCTCAAATCTAGACAAAGAACTTGTCTTCTCTCTCTCTCCAATTTTCATAAAAACCTGTACATAATCCAGATCCCAGACATGGTTAATAATTTCTTTCAACACAGACCTATTAATGACTATTTGACACATTTGGGTTGTAACCCTCACAAAAAATGGTTTCTTAGAATTTTATGTTAAACACTAGACATATTAAAAATAAATACTAATAAATATATTAATCAGTGAACAGATATAAAATGTCACCCTTACGGTCAATGTTTTATGACGCCTACTTATATAGTTTTTGTGTGTATCCCTTTTGAGAAATCCGACACCCCTGAAATACCGCACATCTGGTCGTAGATACTAGCGGTAACTAGAGGTATAAGAAACGCACTTAAGATAATCTGTTTCAGTTAATATTTGGAATGCGTAACAAATGATAAAAATGAAAAATAAAAAATTAAATGAGGTACAAGTGACTGTACCATCACAAGACTATTAAACGTACACATGTTAACAAATTTGCTAAACTTTGCAAGAACAAAGCATTATTAATACCTACCACCCAGAAAAAATGGTTCACTAATCTATCAGCTGTTAATATTCCTGATTCTGTTATTAATATTCTTAGCTTGGGTCCTAAATTTTGTATTCCTCATAGTACCAAAGAATTACCTATTCTCAATATTATTAAAGATGGAGAATATATCATTAATAAGATAGTAATTGATGAAAATAAAGATATTATTAGAAACAAATTTGTTAACATGGTTACTAATTGCATTAATAAATCTAAGAATAATCTCAAAATATCTCCTATACAGAAAAACTATATACTTGCGAAAAATTTTGTTTGGTTGAACCAGGATTTGGTCATTACTAGGTCAGATAAGGGTTATAAAACTGTAGTGTTGGACAAATCTGAATATAAGGAAAAAATGGATGCTCTTCTTTTAGACAAAGACACTTACAAACTATTAAAATCAGATCCTACTATTAAATATCAGAATAAAGCTAATACATTTTTTGATTACTTAGCTTTCCATAACATCATTACGGAAGAATTTACTAAGTCTAGCAAGACTCACAATGCCATTGCTACTAATATTTATGGTTTACCTAAGACCCATAAACAAGGAACGCCACTGAGACCAGTGATTTTATCCATTAACAGCCTTTCGTGAAAGTTAGCTAAATTTATTTTGGAAATATTAAATAAGATTACATCCACACATATTCACAATATTAGTAATACTTTTACTTTTGTGGATTATATTAAAAACATCAAAATACCGAAAGGTTATATACTTCTATCCTTGGATGTCAAAAGTTTATTTAGCAATATACCTAAAGAATTAGTCATCCATATATTGGAAAATAATTGGAATTACATTAAATGTTTTACCGACATCCCTAAGACGTTATTTATATCCATCATTACCTTTCTATTTGATTCTAGTTATCTTCAATTTGATGGCAAATTTTATGGCCAAATTTTTGGTACCCCTATGGGTGGGTCAGCTTCCCCTGTGATGGCTGATTTGGTTATGAACTATGTTATCACAGAAGCTTTGAATAAATTTGATTTCGACATACCATTTCTTAAAATTTATGTCGATGATATTGTTACTAGTTTTCCTATTGCTAAATTAGATCTTATTTTGGATAACTTTAATAGCATACACCCTAGGATTCAATTCACGATGGAAAAGGAAAGTAATGGTATTCTCCCATTTTTGGATGTTAATTTACATAGACTACCGAATGGGTCTGTTATCACTTCATGGTACCGAAAACCTTCAAACTCAGATAGATTTATCAATTTTTTGTCTAAGGCTGCGGTTACAGTGGAAGCGTGTTCGCGCGAACAGTAAGTCGCGCGTACTCACACGCATTCGCGCGACTGATTCAAGCGTGTAGAAATACACAGGTTTAGTTACTGTAGAAGCTTATCAATCGCGCGAACTACGCTCTTACTCACCCGCATTCGAGCGACTAATGCTAGCGTGTAGAAGTACACATCTTGTATACATCCGTGTATTGTAAATCGCCCGAATAGCTGAATTCAAAATTGTTTGTTTTGTTCGCGCGAGTATGCGTTCTAACTACAGTTCTTATCTACGTACAATCAATCCACTTGTTTTACTTGCTCTGTGGTACAGTCTGTGTCTACAATATGAATATTGAGAAATTAATATTTTTAGTTTTTGATCGAAGATCGTTATGGGATCAAAAATGTAAAACTTACCATAACCGTGATCAATCACGTAAATTATGGGATGAAGTGGCGAATGAATTAAAAGTTAGTGGTAAGTAGAAATATTTATTTTTTTACATATACTAAACATAATAAAAAACAATACAACATATGAATGGTTAACACTAGTGGTTCTCAACCGGTGGTACGCGTATCACTAATGGTACCTGAAAGAAGACTTGGTGGTACGTAAATAACAGTGACGTAATTTTTTAATTAATGTAATGATGAAAAAAAAAAGATATATAAAATTAGTCTTATCAAAGCTGAATTGTGTCACAAAAATTACCTGCTTTATTATGCAAACATTCTTGATATTTTCTATATTAATAGGAAATTGGAGCAGTATAGCCGTTTTGTTTAAGGTTTGTAAATCATACTTACAATAAAAAATTTTTGATTAATATAATTTTAAAATATCATTTTCTTATTTTTATCTATATTTTTATTTTTTGTGTCATTCTGCATACAAATATCCCGTTTATTTATTTTTTTGTCATTAACGCTCCTACCTCGATACCCTTTTACTATCAGGCAGGTAGTGGAGTTCGGTCGCAAATGACGCTTACCTATACTCGTTCAGTTATGGTTATTCGGGCGCCAACCGATTGCTCGGATTTCTCAGTGGAGCGAGGTCCTGGTTCCAAAATAATACACACACTCTCTCTCGCATAGGCACACACCAAAGAAAACAGCAGAAACTTTTAACCCGGATTTATTGTTTCTCAAACGTATTACAAAGAAAAAAACAAAAATAAATACAATATAGTCCAATGGTGGGATTCTCCGTCCCTGGTCCTCTCTGTTGGGGCGTCCTTCGTGGGCGAAGTCGACTCTACAAAGAAACAAACACCCCCCCCTCTCTCGCGACACTCTATCCGCGTGAGAAGCGATACGTCTGGCGAAGCTGGAACAGACACAAACTTTGCCAGCGCGCAACGCTTCCCAATGCCTGTCAAACCCCACCCTTGGGCTAGAACAAGATCTCCCCGCCCTGCTCTATCCGTGGTATGAAGTAGTGCACCCGGCCTTAGCTGGAACGGACGCAAACCTTAACAGGGCGCAACACTTCACAACCAACACAAATGCTCCCCTTTCCCCGCAAAAAGAAAACAACAATCGCTCGCGGCACTCGAGCAGCGTGGGAAGTGATACGTCTGGCGAAGCTGGAACAGACGCAAACTCTGCCAGTACGCAACACTTCCAAATGCTAGTCAAATATTGTCCGTGATGAAGAAGCGGGACGTCTGTCGATGCCGGAGCAAACGCAGCAGAGCCAGAACGCAACACTTCCAAATCACACAACAATACACAAAATAACACAATCGAAAATTCGGAGTGGAAGGACTACCACCTTCGGTAGGCCAACTATTGTCCGTGATGAAGAAGCGGGTGTCTGTCCATGCTGGAACAAACGCAGCAGGGCCAGAACACAACACTTCAAAAATCACAAAACAATATACAAAAACACAATCGAGAAAATCAGAATTAAAACGACAATTTTACTTACTCTTATATCACCAGTTGCAGAGGTTCACTACCTCTGCTAGAAAATACTTTATTTGAAATTTTCCTGTGAGGTCCTATGCATGCAAATACCCATGTGCCAACGAGAGGCAAGCATGTTTGTCAGCGCCATCTGTTAGGTGTAAAGACAACTGCTGAGGTAGGTCTATGTTTCCACTGGTCCTTAAGCTAGCGAGAGGTAAGGATGTTCGTCAGCGCCATCTGTTAGGTGTAAAGACAACTGCTGAGGTAGGTCTATGTTTCCACTGGCCCTGAAACTAGCGAGAGGTAAGAATGTTCGTCAGCGCCATCTGTTAGGTGTAAAAACAACTGCTGAGGTAGGTCTATGATTCCACTGGCCCTTAAGCTAGCGAGAGGTAAGAATGTTCGTCAGCGCCATCTGTTAGGTGTAAAGACAATTGCTGAGGTAGGTCTATGTCTCCACTGGCCCTTAAGCTAGCGAGAGGTAAGAATGTTCGTCAGCGCCATCTGTTAGGTGTGCAGACAACTACATCTTCACAGAAAAATTTCAAACAAAAATAAAAAAAAGTTTAAGGAATTTAATTTAAAATTTTTTTATGGCCGATTAAAATTTTAATTTTATAAAAATCATTTGGGATAGGCCCCAACCTATCCCAAAAACAAAAAAAAATACTTCCACCCTCCGAGGGGTGTCGAACCCGGATCCCCCGAATGTCTAGCTAATCTGCCGAGCATTAAGTCCGCTCGACCATGCCCGCCTTGTTGAGAATTTCAATTTTGGGACGGTCACTTGTGCATCGTCACAAACTGCTAGAACTAAACACCACCTATCTAATCGCTCGTATACGAGCGAATATGCCCGTTTACGCGCTAACACGCCCGAACTGTACTTCGGGCGAACAGGCTTGGACTGTAACCGCAGCCTAACACGGAATATAAATAGAGAATTAGTCCTATTATCGCCTTAAAAAAAAGATTAGATTCTATTTGTCATCCTTCTTTTATTAAACAAGGTTGTGACACCCTTACTCAAATAGTCTTGGAAAACAACGTTCCTAGAAAACTTATAAACTCAATTATTTATAACAATGCTAGTAATCCTGAACCTATAGATAGGGAAAATACTATACATTTGAAATTTCCTTATATTAAAGATTTGTCCAACAATATCAAAATTTTGTTTAACAATGATAATTTTAAAATTAAAACCTAAAATTGCACAACCATGAATAATTTGTACTCTAAAATTAAGGACATGCCGATCTATGAATATAGATCGAGCATTGTTTATAAAATTCCATGTTCAGATTGTAATTGTTCATACATTGGTCAGACTAAACAGTATCTTAAAACTAGAATGTACAACCATTCCTATGATTGTAGGGAGAAACATCGTAATAAAAGGGATTCTGAGGCCCTGGCTAAACATCATTTTGATATGAATCACAAATTTGATTTCAAAAATGTTAAGATCTTAGATACGGAACAAAATTATTTCAAACGCAGTGTTAGCGAAATGATTTTTATTAACAAATTCCCTACAGTCAATTATAAAACAGATACTCAAAATCTAACTGCTTGCTACAGCAATATTATAAATAACATTTAGTTTGCTCCTTTCCAATTTATGAAGGTCTGTAGTTTGAATTTCCCGCATTTATTCAGTATGCATCATGGTCTCTTATGACTATTTTCATCATTTGTGGAACTGAGCCACATTGGTCTCATTTTTATCTTATTACATCTTTGATATTTTTGAGTTTATTTGCACAATTCTTTAATTGTTTTGTTTCTACACGGGTTACCTAATTGGTGAGTAATGTATTTTTGTGATTACTCGTTTTTTACTTCTCATTTACCATTTTGAGGTTATGTTCATTTTAATCTGTTGTTTTCAGATTTTTGAAGAGTTTGGCGAGTTAACTTGAATAATATTCATTTTCCTTGTGGTTCCTTCTTCCCAGTTCCATAAAATCAATAATTTTATTTCAATTTAAATTTTAAAATAAAAACAAAAAACATGTGTAAAACAGATTTTTGGGATTCTCTAAGGGAATAGAGTCTTGGGTCTGATATACAGATTGGGGTACTCATTTCGCAAGATCCTTGTGCGTACCATCGATTATTGGGGAATTAGTACGTCGGACTGTATGATGATTTACTGCTCTATGTCATTTTAGGTTCTCACTTTTACCGATATGGGTTTTTTCGGTGTTTTACCGATCTAATTGTCATTGTTTTTGCAATTAGTGTATCTGTATTTTAAATAGGTGTTTAGCTCTCAAAGGGTTCTGAACTTCGGTCTTGATATACCGTTCGAGGTACCATACTCTCATTACCCTTGTGCGTACCATTGTTTTTTGGGGGGATTGGTACGTCGAATTGTATGATTGCTCCGGATTTCATTGCTTATTTTTGGGTTCTTTCACTGATTTATTTGGATGTGAAGTTTGATGATTTTAAGAGTTATTAGTGCATCATGTTGTACAGTGATGCGTTGGTCAGTCTTACTATAATTCGTTAATTATTGAATTTTTGTTAATCTTCGACATTAGTATATTTATCTCTAGTCTTGTTTGAAATGTAAAATTTAATTAATAGTCACTACCTTTGGTTATCATAGTATTATATTTAAAATTAAACTCCTGTTTTTCCTATTTTCTGTATACTTCAAGTTTCATATATTTTGTCATATGCTATTCTGCAATTTCACCATCCTTGGAGATGACTGATGTACAGTTTGTTAGAGTTACGTTTAACTAACATAGGTTAATTAATTTATAACTATATAAGATTGTTTCTTTATTGTTATGTTATTGTTATAGCACCTGAAGAAGCCAACAATGTTGTTGGTGAAACGTTGTGTTGTTTAAAATAAACGATTCTTGTCCAAAAAGCTGAATGAAATTATTTCCTAATTCTACTATTATACAAAATTGGACGTTAAATACTATTCTACTATACATAATATTATTAGATTATACAATCTTACAAACGCAGCACTAACGTCACAATGAAATTCAATGCCGAAATTGTTAATCTGTATAAGGGGAATAGCGTTACTGTAGGCCCCAACCTATCCCAAAAACAAAAAAAAAAAATTCCACCCTCCGAGGGGTGTCGAACCTGGGTCCCCCGAATGTCTAGCTATTTAGCGGAGTATTTAGACCACTCGACCATGCCCGCCTTGTTGAGAATTTAAATTTTGGGACGATCACTTGTGCATCGTCACAAAGTAAAATTATAGGAATAAATATATTTTACAATATTTTGTGAACCTGTTTTACTATTTTATCAACAAGTAAGTATATACAAATGTTTATAAAGCCATTTTTTTGCTTGAAACGTAGCTAAAAAAAAAATTAAAACTATATTTTGTAATTGTTGTAGGTTATGGCGATAAAATTTTCGTAGTGGATTATTTTAAGTATCGGCATTTCCAGATAAGAGAGATTCTAAATGGTGAATTTTTAATGACTTACTTCAAAGTAGAAGTCGTTGGCATTAGTCATACTGTTTAAGTTTGTTTATGTCGATTTGTTTTTGCAAAGTCCAATAAAATGGGTAAATCATATTGTTGTGTACCTATGTGCAAGTCAAGGAAAAAAAGGAACCCTGAATTATGGTTATGGCGATAAATTTTTCAGTAGTGGATTATTTCAAGTATATAGATGGAAATAAAAATTCACGCGTTGTGTATGAAGGAGAGGAAGTGTATAATGCAAAACATATTGTTTTATATGGTACTGGGGAGAAAAAAGAAGACTCGATAAAAATGTATTCATTATGTTTGCAAACATCCGCTTTATCATCTTCACCCCATATTATTACAGGATCTTTTCAGATAAACAATGAAGTATCCAAAATTGAAAGTATTGTTTGTACTTGTAAGGCAGGGAATAGTAGGAAATGCAAACATATATCTGCAGTTTTATTACATTGTACAAGGTGTACATAATTTTTGAATAATAAAGGCACAATTAAGCCGATTTAATTGTTGACTGGATATACTGTACTCATTGTCAATTTTTTTGTGTTCTGCCGTTTGTTTTATTTTTTAGGACTTGGTTGGATAAATTAGAAGAGTTATCACAAACGGATATAACTTGTACATGGTCATCCCAAAAAAACACAACACAGGAAATGAATATGGCAGTTCCTATACATCAAATGCCATGTTTTGAAAAGAAAAACCAAAAGAAAATATTTCTTAACCTGGATAAAGAAAGTATAAGATTAGATTTGGCAGATTTACATTTTTCTTCATTTTCATTGCATAGGTATTACATGATACTTATACATACTTACTTAATCCTTAGCCTCTCTACCTTTCGTTGTGAGGCTCGATATTTATACATAAATTACAATGTAGTTTTAAACTAAATGTTAAATTACAGGTCTGGTAGAAGAAGTTCAAGTTCTGTGCCAAAATGTAATGAAAATGAATTTGAATATGAAAAATTATTAATAGATAATGCATGTCAGTCTCCACTGATAATGATTTTATCATCCACTCCCAGGACGTTTTGCCATAATTGCTGCCAAGACACATTTGTCGATAAATTTTCAAGTTCATGGTATGATATAATAACAACCACAAAAAATTCTAAATTACGTTGGCATCAGGAAAGGCAATTTCGGGTAACTGGATCCAGAATCTATGAATTGTTTAGATATAAAGGCAAAGATTGTAATAAAAAAAACAAATCATATTTTTACCCCAAATGTTTCGCAAACAAGTATGTAGAACATGGCACAGAACAAGAAAAACATGCACGATCTTTATATGTAGAATCAATTGGCTCTTTTGTTGTAGAATGTGGTTTAGTTGTTAGTGAAGATAATACTTGGTTGGGTTTTTCACCAGACGAATATGTCTCATGATATTATGAAATTGTTAATTTTTATATTTATATTATAGGAAAATCATAAAGTATTGGCCCTGTCGTAAATAGCTCGGACTACATAATAAAAGAATATAATTCCTTCACACTTAAGAAGACCCATAAATATTATGCATAGGTACAATCAGGAATGCCAATTTTAAATCTATCGTACTACCATTTTGTTACTTATGGCTCACTAGACAAAAGTTTGATGATTATTGAAGTACCATTTGATGAGCAATATACACAAAATTTATTTAATACTGTTAAATACAATTTTTTTAATAAGATGTTGCATGTAGCATGCGATAGAGATTTTTAAATTACGTCAATTGTTTTAGCACTTAGTTTTCCTCTTAAAAGTAAATAGAAATATGTAGAATATGAAATTAGCAAGAATTTTAAGTAAATAGTTTATATATATTGAATTGTAGAGGTTAAGGATTTTTGGTATATTTTGTTTTAATTATTAAAAATAAACTCGTTTATAAATCTAGATATATAAATAAAAACATTGTATTTAAAGAAGTGTTTTTATTAATTACGAGCAAAAATTACAAACATATACAAATTATTTCAAAAATGTATAATCACTCAAAATGGGTGATGATAAATTAGTAACACCACAAGCTATTTTAAATATATCACCAATGTGATCTACCAGTCCCCAGGGCAACTTCTCACACACAATTTTAATTCTTTGGTTAACTCGTTCTATGTGCACCCGGGCAGCAGCAAATTTTTTATTAAATATGGCTTCATTTTTAGTCATTTGTTTTTTTGATCTTAAATATGGGGGATGATACAATTTTATATTATATTTTTTACATGTACTATCAATAAAGAAACCTTTATCAACCATTATAGCTGAACTTACAGGTAATGTATTAATGAGTTCACTGTTTTTGTCGGAGGCACGTCCTCCATACGGTTCACTAATAAATGTTATTAAACCTGCTGGTGAAATACCTGTCATAAACTTGATTGTTTGTCTGCCTATATAATGTGAATAAAAACGTATTCGGCAACACAAACATTTTGGCATATGCGTAAATATTTCAGTGCAATCCAGCACGACAAAAGTATCTTGAAAATTGTTAAAAAAATATATCTCAATATTTTATAGTATCGGTTGCTAGGTTGCTTTTCAACTGGAAGTCGTTGCTAAGATAATATAATTTCGATATTGACATATAATTATTATTTGTGTATATTCTGTATTTATGAAAGATATTTTAATTAAACTATATTTATTTATTACTACAACAGTTTTTCTACAACCACTTCCCAACAAAAATCTTCAAAACATTTAGGCATGCTTTTGTAAATTTCTTCTTTCGATGGAAAATATATTGCACATTCTAGTACTTGTGCTAATATTTCTATCATATCAGTTATGTATGTTTTGCACAGAGATTTACTTAAATTAAAAAGTATTGACAATACTGAATAAGTAACATTACACTTTAATTTCACAAAAGTTAGTAAAATACGTTCACGTATTGTTAGTTTGTGTTTTTTACATCTTTATACACCTTTTCCACTAAAAAATTAATTTTATTAAATAATTTAAAACTATTTAAACCTGTCAAACAACTTAACTCACTATCAGTTCTAATAAAATTAAGTGATATGAGATGTTCTGGGTTATGCGTTTGGCAACTAAAGTCTGCAAAAGTCACAGAGGCACCAGTGTTCACAGAATTGAACAGCTCAAGTAATCCAATGGCAGCTTCTGTCTCCAGTTCAGTATGTTCTGGCTCTATAGTTTCTTCTTCAGCACAAAGATTTTCATGAATAGAAGTGTTAACATTTTGTTTCACTCGGTTTCATCTTGTCAAACGTTCTGCTCTTGAAACACTACTTGGAGATCGTGCTGATGTAAACTGGCTACCATGAAGAACAATTGGTAAATTCTTGGAGGGCACAGCTGTCTTCTTAAGAGTTTTTCTTTGTTTACTAAAATAAATATATTTAATAAATTTTATATAAATTTTATAATCATATATTTCTTACCTAGTGATAAAAACGTCATTTTGATCAAAATGCAGTGAGCAAATTTGCGACGAAGGGCCCAATTTTTTTACAATCTTTAATTTTCTAATCCAAGCTTTACGACGATTTACAACTTCCTCGATTCCAAGTTTTGCTATAAATGTAACATTGTCTGAAGTAGGTGGAAATCTGTGGAACGATAATTCAGGGTTCCTTTTTTTCCTTGACTTGCACATAGGTACACAACAATATGATTTGTCCATTTTATTGGACTTTGCAAAAACAAATCGACATAAACAAACTTAGAGGAGATATGAGTAGTGACGTAAGTGAATAGCAAGCGAATTGTTTCCTACCTTACTACCAGGTAATCATTGTTTTATATTTTCCAAATTTGAACACCATACTTGATATTATTCACCTCTTTCACTCATGTATTAATTTCATTATCCATTGTAATTTTTATAATAATAATTTATAACCTTAAACACACAACAGCACTCTGTACACCATTCCAATCAGGTAACTAGTGACATCTGTTAGCTTATTAATAAAGAAGCGGACGACCCATAAACCGACAAGTTTAGTTGTCGGATTAACCGCTGGTCAAGACAACACTGGCGCGGTCGTTTAAATAATACAATGACTACATTTAGTGACGGAAATTCAAACCATCAAAAAATGACAATGAATACGAAATCATTCGCAGACATAACAAAGTTAAAATCACAACAATACCCAAATAAAAATCAGGCAATTATTATGGATACTCTTCCAACTATACCCACCGAAGAATTTGTATATGCCATTGGAGATATAATAAATCCGACAAACATAATCTATATTTCAAAAATTTATAACCATCGCCTTTGTATTTATCTCAAAAATAAAGACCTGGATGAAAAATTAATTACTGAAAACTCAATAATAACTGTCCAAAACCAGCAAATCAGCATCAGAAGATATGTAAACTCGCATTTACGTGTAATTATTTCCAATGTGTGCCCTTCCATCCCAGATAGTATAATCGAGGAAGCCCTAAAGAACCAAGGTCTTAAATTGCAATCGCCAATAACGCCCTTACGAGCTGGACTGAAGCGTGATGGATACGCGCATATTCTAAGCTTCAGACGTCAAGTGTATGTCTCATCCACGGATAAACACACGCCAGTAGAACTACCCGAAACTATTCATCTAAACCATGATAACACAGAGTACAAAATATATTTAACAACAGACGTTACGTGCTTTATATGGAAGCAAAAAGGCCATGTTGCTAATAAATGCAACAATAAAACCGTTAATCAAAGTAATTCAACCACATCAATAAATCAAAGTAATGGGACCACACAACAAACTGGGACCATTACAGATGCAACTCTCACTCAAGATATAGAAAATACCACCCAGAAAATAACTGAAAACGAGAAAAACACCACAGATGTCACTACAGAAAAAACCACTGAAATAGAACTAATAGAAGATATCGAACTGATAACTTCAAATACAGGTAAACGTACAGCGACATCTATTAGCAGTTTAGAAGATGATCTGACCCAATATATCAAAGAAATCGAAAGCCAAACAAAAGATACCCCTAAAGAGACAAGAACCCAACTGAACAGAAAAAAAGAAACCAAAGAAAGAATAGATCAGAAAGTCCAGGCAATAGTACACAAACAGATTTAAATGAAGCCCTAGAAGCGATCAAAGAAGAAATGGAAACAAACCCAAAATTATACAATATAACACATGAAGATCTGTGCAAACTGATCGATCAAATACAAACATCTCAGAACCCACTAGTCACCGCAAGAAAATTTACTACAGACATTTACCAACTAATAATTTTACTCAAGGATCTACACTCATTTACTTCAGACCGATCAACAAAATCAAGATTAACCAGAATAATAAACAAAATCAGAGAAGATATGAGCGAAGAAGCAGATAATGCTTCTACATCTGGACCTCGATAAACAGGCACTTATACAGTGGAACATGAACGGCCTCTTTGCACATCTCCCAGAACTCCAGCAAATTATATCGCAAATACAAACATCATACATCTGTATTCAAGAAACACGTCTACACAGTCACCAAGCAGTCAACCTTAGAAGATATACGGCCTTCATAAAAGACAGAACAACCGCAAACATAGCAAGTGGAGGTGTAGCCATATTTGTTGAAAATTCTATCCCTGCAGATAAGATTAACCTCACAACAGAGTTAGAGGCAGTTGCAATATCAACAATTGTGCCTAACTTATACAAAATCACAATATGTAACATGTACCTCCCTCCAAATAATATTTTCACAGCAGAGCAAATCAATGCCGTGATAGAACAGCTACCCCGACCATTTATTCTAGTTGGCGATTTTAACAGCCATAACACTATTTGGGGTTCCGCACACTCGGATACGCGCGGTAGAAAAATAGAAAATATTCTCAATGACTCCAGAGCAATATTAAATGATGGCACGCCCACACATTTCTGTGCAAGTACTGGAAATTTTTCTGCAATTGACTTATCATTTTGTGACGCCTCGTTTGCACCTGATCTAAACTGGGAAGTATTACCACTGTTATGGGGTAGCCACCACTTCCCTATTAAAATAACATTTCCAAAAACACAAAATATAACGAACAGACATAGAAAAGAAAAGTGGAACCTCAGAAATGCAGACTGGGAAAAATTCCAAAAATTGTCAAATATAACAATATCAATAAATACAAATTCTGACATCAATGATCTTGTCGAACAGTTTACACAACGGATCAAACACGCAGCAATAGAAGCAATTGGTTACAAAAATACATATTCACACAAAAAACATGTACCGTGGTGGAATGAAACATGTAAAATAGCAGTAAAGCAATTAAAACGCGCCCTTAACCGCTACAAAAGAACAAGAACTGAAGAAGATTTCATATCGTTAAAAAAGTGTCGCTCGATATCTAGACGTACTATAATAGAGAGCAAAAAACAATCTTGGGAAAATTACGTTTCGACAATAACACCAAATACACCAACAACGGAAATATGGAGGAAAATACGAAAAATCAGAAACACTAAAAATACAACATTCACCACAACATTAATTAAAGATAACAGAATTATTACATCTCAACAAGATATAGCAGAAACTTTGGCTAATAGTTTCGAACACACTTCAAGTACTGAAAATTATCCAACACAATTTAAAATATATAAGAACGTAACAGAAAACGAGAAACTTAAAATAAACAAACTAGAACATGATATTAACAAACCCTTTACAGTAACCGAACTAAAAACAGTAATAAAAAATCTAAAAGACAATAAATATCCTGGGCCAGATAATATCACAACCGAGATCATCAAACAATTGCCCGAAAAGACAATATTAAACCTCTTAGAAATGTATAACTATATTTGGAATAATAATGTATATCCACAAAAATGGCAGGAAGTTAGAACTTTTCCTATATTAAAACCACACAAGGATAAAACTAACACGGAAAGTTATCGGCCAATATCTGCGTCCAACAATTTTAGTAAAATATTACAAATCATGATCAATCGTAGACTCATGTGGTTCTTAGAATCAAATAAAATCCTGACATGTAACCAAGCCGGCTTTAGACAAAATCATTCAACAACAGACAATGTATTATTATTAGCAACAGAAATAGAAAAGGCATTTAAAAACCGAGAAGACCCAATTGCAGTACTATTTGACATACAAAAAGCATATGATATGACTTGGCGAAGACCAATCCTAAATGCGCTCAAAGAATATGGTTTAGATGGCAACATAATACATTACAGTAAAAACTTTCTAGAACATCGAACTTTCAGAGTATATGCAAATGGACATGAATCACAACCAAAAATACAGGAAAACGGCGTGCCACAAGGTGAAGTGATCAGCGTGACACTCTTTCTCATTGCAATAAACAAAATAGCCCAAGAAATCCAAACACCAGTTAAATCCTGTTTATTTGCAGATGACTTGGTAATCTTCTGTTCAGGAAAAAACCTGTATTCCATAAAGTCAAAATTGCAAGAAGCCAGCAACAACCTTTCGATATGGTCGAATAGAACCGGTTTCGTTTTCTCACCCACAAAAACCATACACTTTAACAGAAGGCAATACAATCAAAAAAACCCAATATTGAAAATACAAGATAATTTAATAGAATATGTAGATGTAGCTAAATTTCTTGGGGTCACATTTGACAAAAAATTAAGATGGACAGCACACTTAGCAAATATAAAACAAGATTGCACACAAAGACTTAACATAATAAAGACATTAGGGCATCAAAAATGGGGGGCACATAAAGAAAACCTACTGAGACTGTATCAAGCAATCATCAGATCAAAACTAGAATATAGCTGCATTGTTTTTAAACATATAAAACCGTCCTATAAGAAAATATTACAGACTATAGAAAACACTGCTCTTAGAATTGCAACCGGAGCTCTGCGCACTAGCCCAATCGACAGTCTACACTGTGAAGCTGGCCAGATTCCCATTGATTATCGTATGTCTCAACTCTCTTTATGCTACCTTGCTAATGTTGCTAGTTTACCAGATTCACCCATACATCACGAAATCTTCCAAAATCTTAACAATAAACTCACAATAAAAAACTCCTGTCCCGTACAACAAGAATTATCACAAAACTTACGAGCTATAAATACGGAATTCCCGCCTATATTAAATCAGTTCTTTTCAAAATATCCACCTTGGACCATTACAAAACCCCATTTCGATTTATCCCTAACTAAATACACCAAATCTTCAACAACTCCTGATACTTTCAAAAAATCATACCAACAAGAAATCCAAAAATACCCACAATTCAATGCTATATTTACGGACGGTTCAATAATAGAAAATAAAACAGGAGCTGGTCTTCTTTTCAATGGAAAAGCATATAAATATCGTTTACCAACTACAGCTAGTGTGTACACAGCCGAAATGTATAGCATCCTGAAAGCCTCCGAATACATAAAAATTGATAAAAATCAAGAAAGAAGATACATCATTCATAGCGATTGTCTAAGTACGATCCTAAGCATTGAACAACTATATCCGAAACACCCTCTTGTCAAAAAAATACAGGAAAACATCCATGAAGCGATATCTGACGGCAAGGACATCATCATGATGTGGATTCCCTCCCATGTTGGTATAACAGGGAACGAGAAGGCAGACCATCTCGCCAAAGAAGCCGTAGAGGAAGAAATCACCGAAATAGATATACCAGCTAGCGACATAAAGGCATTAATAAAGAAATCCATAAAAGGTCAATGGAAGGAAAAGTGGCATTCAAATACCAGCCATCTCAGATATGTAAAAGAAGATACCAACAAGTGGCCAAGCAAGAGGAGTCGTAGAGAACAAGTCGTCCTAACTCGACTAAGAATTGGCCACACGTTATACACACACAAACATATCTTTGCAAGAGAAAACCACCCGATGTGCAACGTATGTGATACTAGAATCAGTATACGTCACATTCTGCAGGAGTGCCCACAATATAATACCGAAAGACAGCAAAACAATTTAAAAAACAGTGTCCAAGAAATCCTGTCAAATAATAGTGAAAGTGAAAACCAAGTGTTAACCTTTTTAAAAAGCATAAATATATATGATGAAATATAAAGCCCCCCGATAGTAAATTTAATTCACAGTTCAACAAAGTAAATAAACCTGAATGTAGCAAAAATGTTTGAGTTAATCTATTGTAATTATGTAATTTTATGTATTTTAATTATGTATTAATAAGTCAGTCAATGTATGTCGGTGCCAATAGTCTCCGTAACTGAGGCACCTTAAGCTTAAATAAAAAAAAAAAAAAAACAAACTTAAACAGTATGACTAATGCCAACGACTTCTACTTTGAAGTAAGTCATTAAAAGTTCACCATTTAGAATCTCTCTTATCTGGAAATGCCGATACTTAAGATAATCCACTACGAAAATTTTATCGCCATAACCTACAACAATTACAAAATATAGTTTTTAATTTTTTTTAGAGACGTTTGAAACAAAAAAATGGCTTTATAAACATTTGTATATACTTACTTGTTGATAAAATAGTAAAACAGGTTCACAAAATATTGTAAAATATATTTATTCCTATAATTTTACTTTCACAGCTATGTTACAATAACATAAAGAACCCTCTAGTTACGTTTCAAATTTAACCACCGCGGCGCTAGGATCTTAAATTTATTTCCCTATTCTCTTCGTATATGTACAAAAAGATCCGTGACCTGTCAACGCTTGGATCAGGCAGTAGTCCAGCTTGCGATGAGGGCATTCAAGCCAGGTCCTTACGTCGGGTATGAAACGTTTAGTCTGACGCGCACCTAAGCAGTGCTTTCCGCTGTGCACCTAAGAGGATATCCCTATATTTTGTCAATTTGCACGCTTCGTACCAAATAGAGGCTCCGTATAGGAGTACGAGTGCACTACTCCACACAGCATAGGGATTATGGTGTTCCCCAGCTCGAAGCTGATGCCGTTCCTATCCCTCTTCCCCCTCAGCACGATTGCCTCCGTTTTCTTCCGCGCAAGCTCTAACTTTACTTATTTATTTATTTATTTATTTATTTATTTATTTGAAAATAACGACACAACAGACATAAGTCCTATATGTGTCTGTATACAGAGAAAAATAATAAAAAAAAGAGAAATACAAGTATTACAATCAAATTATCCTCATCACATACAATTTACATAAACACAAAGATAAGATAGAGGTATACAAATAAAAGATACCAAAGGCAATAAAAATAAATAACAAAATCAAAATTATTTAGGGCAAAATTTCAATCATCCTTTTTTTTAATGCAACATACGTTATATTGAAAATATCTATGTCGATATCATACATTAGAAGTTGATTGAATAAGCTTAACAAACGAGGTACAGGAGTCATTTGTCCATAATCTGTACTGAATTTGTTACATAAAAAAAGATTATTTCTAACTATCATGCTAACTAATGGCACACGTATACTAATATCAGATAAGATGTCTGAACAATCAATTTTATTGTTTAAAATATTATGCAAAAACAGTACACTATATATATTACGTCTTTTCTCTAATATAACAACCTCATATTTATTCCGCAAATCTGCACTTGACACATATTTGGGATATACCTTGGTTAACCTATATTCAACCATTCTGAGCATTCTTGTCTGAATTCTCTCTATTATATTTATGTATTTCGCTTGGTATGGGGACCATATTATAGATGCATATTCCAGTTTTGATCTGACAAAAGCATTGAATAGCTGAAGATAGGTTTTATAATTTTTGAACTCATAGCCCGTTCGTAGTATAAAACCAAGGTTCTTGGATGCTTGGGAAACAATATGATGAATATGAGGTTGAAATGTTAATTTAGAGTCGAAGAGGAGTCCTAAATCTTTAAAAGTATCTACTCTTTCTATGGACTGTTTGTTTACTTTGTATTGATATATGAGCACTTCTTTTTTTCTTGAAAATGATATCATTTTACATTTATTTGCCTTAAAGCACAGACCATTGTTTTGACACCAAGTTTCTAATATACAGATATTTTTCTCTAAATTTTGACAGTCGTTGGCATTACATATTGTTCTATAAAGTTTTATATCATCTGCAAACATTAAACAATCGCAATTTTTTAGTAAATTTGGGATTTCATTGACTGTCAAAAAAAAGAGTAGAGGCCCAAGGTTAGATCCTTGCGGAACACCTGTAATTAAACGATAAGGTATGGATTGATGTCCCTCATATTCAACATATTGAAACCTGTTTTCCAAATAGGAGACAAACCACTTGCAAAGATTAAACGAAAAACCATATTTTTCCAAATTTCTTATAATTGAATCATGTTTAATCCTGTCAAATGCTTTGCTCATGTCCAAATAAATGACATCTGTTTGTTTACCTATGTTATCATTGTTAGCTATAAAATTTGTTATGTGCATCAAATTTGTTACCGTAGATTTGGATGCCACGCACCCATGCTGATATTGAGTTATAACACAAGATACTCATTCGTACACAAATTTACACACGATTTGTTCAAACACCTTTGCTGGAGATGACAGTATAGAAACCGGCCTATAATTTTCAAATATACGTTTATCACCCGTTTTAAAAATAGGACAAACACGAGCTAATTTCCATTTATTAGGAATTTTTTTTTTGTGGCTAGTGACAAATTGAATACTATTTGCAAAGGAAATACAAAAGCTTCAATGCATCCTTTCAAAATATAAGGAGGTATTAGGTCAGGTCCGCAGGACCTTTCAGGTAGCAACTTATTTATTGATGCCACGTCAGCTATTGAAATATTTTTTATAGTTGAATTATCAAAATGATTGAAATTTGGCTTATTATAATTTAAATTGTTGTTGATGCCATTGTCATAAACGGACGCAAAATACTCTGCAAAATTATTTGCAATATTTTGTGATTTATTTATTTCTTTATTTTCTTTTGTGATAAAAGTACTACTAGTGTCTGTGTTTTTTTTACTATTTACATAATTCCAGAATTCCTGGGGTCATTACAAATATTATTATCGGTTTTCCAGATGAAATCTTTTTTACTGTTATTAAGTAACATTTTTAATCTTTTCCTTGTATCCTTGAACATATTTGTATGGTATACTATATCACCAAATCCTAATTTCATCTTTTTAAAATTATACGATTTCGCCTTAATCAATTTGATCATTTCTGAAGTAAACCAAGGTGGATAAGACTGAACACTTTTTTTGACCTTAGGCACGTTTTTATTAAATATGTTGTATATTCGTATATAAAATTCTTCTACCGCTTCATCAACATTGGTGTGAACACTCAGAAATGACCAATCGACCTTGATTATATCGTCGTAGAGGGCAGGAAAATTAGCTCGTTTAAAATTATAGGCATTCAAATCTTTATTTTCTGTGTTTCTTTTAGGGGTTTGATTGATAATTGTAATGTCTAGTGCTGGGTGGTATTTATTTTCAAAAGCTAATGGCTCAGTTTCTTTGGTAACGTTAACATTTATGTTTGATAAAACTAGATCCAAGGTTTTGTGTTGAATATTTAGAACATAGTAGTTGTTGGTTAAGTTGTAAAAATTTTAAAATTGTTTAAGATCACTAAGTATATTATTAGTTGTAAGATTTTTTGTGAATATTTTATTATGAAATTCTGGCAAATTGAAATCACCTACTATAATAATATTTTTATTCAACATATCGCCTACGGAATCAAATTCTTCAAATATTTCTTTGTACTGTACACAATTAGATTTGGGTGGAATATACAGGCAACACAAAAGAAATGTTAGGGCTGAATTAAATACTTTCAAAAATACATATTCGTGAGAAGAGTTGTAATTTGTTAGATCTATAAATGACCATTTTTTGTGGACCGCTACTTATTAGCTACTATTAACTTATGGGTTGCCATCCATTCATTCGCCAGCTCGAAGCACCAATTGACCGTCTTCATTAGCGATCGCTGGTCCTCGACCTCCACCAGGCCAAGTAGTCCGCGAAAACGATGTGGCGTGTGGCGTCCTCGTGCGTCGGCAACGCCAAGACTTCATCATACAGGATGTTCCTGGGGAACGCCTGCGTTGGTCTTCAAAGACACGCCTTTGTCGCCCTGTATGGATCTGCCCTCCAGATAGTTAAGAGTCCTCCAGAGGTAACACCCACAAGTATTCGAAGATGCTGCGTCTCCGTAACTCCTGTATGATCAGGTTGTGGTTGACCGAGTTAAAGGCGTTCTTTACGTTCAGTGTTACAAGCACGCACCAGGTGTTGCTACTGCGCCTGACCCAATCCTTTACGGCTTGTAGGGTTTATATGGTTGACCTGCCTCTGCGGAAGCTATACTGGTGTTAGTGTAGACCAGGGGTGTCAAACTGGCGGCCTGCGGGCCGCATGTGGCCCAATTCTTGCATTTTGAAGCCTGTAACGGCTTCTTATACTATAATAAATTTTTCTACTATATGTCTTATATGATATAAAAAATTTATGAAGAAAATACCTCGTGACAGAATCTGTTCGGGTCGTAGCGTCAAGAATTCGGCAAAGGGCGGCAAACCAATAATCTGGCAGTAACTGTTGCAGTGTCGTAGATCGGTTATTCCCCGTGATTCCAAATAATATACTTGTAAGGAGAGCTTTTAATTAGCACTTTTCTATTGGGCTCAACAGCGCTATGAAGTGACGCCAAGCGGACTAAATTTGAACTCATGAGACGAATAACTGTTAACTGTTTACATGTGGTTATCTCGTGATGTTTGTATCGCGTTTTAACTTAAGTTTTGCATTTGTTTGTAATATTAATTTTTGATAGCAAATATTACTATTTTTTATATTACTTTGTGTGATAACGAGTTGTCATAACACAAATTGCTGTGTATTTGGTTGGCACTCAAGAAAAGGGATTTATAGAAATATTCCATTATTTTCCAAATGAAAAACAATTTGTGAAAATAGTAAGTAAATTTGATGTTGTGGAAGAGATAAATAGGAAAAATAGTGTGAAGGTGTGCTCGAACCATTTTAGAGCTACATATTACATCAATATTGTTTACTTATTGATATTTAACAAACTAGTATTTATTAAACAAATTAAATAATGCATGAAGCTCCTGCTTTACAGGTGCAGGTTATCTTGAGTTCATTTTAAGTTTCTAGTGGCTTTGTGAGGTGGTGATTTTAGACTGCTTGTTTGTAAACATAACCCACATATGTCGACATGCAATATATTTTTTTTTTCTGAAATTCCGCATAATATAATATGATCGGCGTTTAACAAATATTCTCCTCTAACTAGACACCTAGAAGAAGGTGTTGCACTTAAAAAATAATTTAGTAAATATAGCTGATTATTATTCATTGCAAATGAGGACAACTTTCACATTACTCGTTTCGATCAGCTGATTTACAGCGATTGCAGCGCGGCCCTTGGTCATTGTTGAGCCTAATAGGTGCAACTTCTATGTATAGTATTTACAATACGAAATTTCAGGTCTTGTAAAGAAGCTTAACAATGCGATAATGGGTTTATGACAGTAAACCTAGGACTTATTGCAGTAAATCGAATATAAAAGGTAGTAAGGGAATTTTAAGTTTAAATCGAATAGAAGTGATAGTAGTTCAATTGAAGTTTCTTAAAAACCCTTAAGGATATTTTCCAAATTTATAATCCTATTGTTTCTAAATTTTAAGGGTTGTTATACTTGTTTATTGGTTAATTTTCAACGTTCAAATAAAAATGTCATTTGTCAGAAGATTGCAAAGTTCTGATACTGAACGTTTATAAAAAGTTCGTTTCGGAAGGTAATGACAAACCTATACTTAAAACTGCGGAATTAACTAGTGTTCCATCCAGAACAATTCAACGTATCGTTGTTCGTGGCAAAAATCAGCAGCGAAAACGACCCGATTTACAAGTTTTCAAGAAAATAGATAGTTTTATGTCTAAAACAATAATAAATAAAATATACGACTTTGAATGCCATATGTAACTAAAATGGAACCAATTAAAAGGTAATGTGCGCCGGAAAAATACAACACCGACAGAAAGTGACATTATAGTACAATTAATTAAAGACGAAACAAGTGCAATAAGTAGTGATTTTTGGAAAAAATGTGTAGAACATGTAAAGACAATTGAAACAATTTTTTTTATAAATCCACCAAATAAATCTTCAATAATTATTAATTTAAATGACAGTGGTAGTGACACAAACTCTGATATTATTATTATTTATTATGTTTGGTCTTCGAAACTATGTCCATTAACCAGTATTCAGGGTATTACAATTTTACAATATTACAATATTACAATAATAAAGAGTTTGTAAATACATTTATACATAATATTACATTATATGATAACACAGTAGTAAGTTGACAAATAAAATATAATAATAATAATAAATTTATTAATTAATTAGCTTCTACAGCTAGTACAAAATACTTATATAAATAAATTTGTCAAAATAAAACTAAAAATTGTACATACATTTATACATGTAATACAAATTATACAACAATAACACTATAAAACCACATACAAATCAAATTATAGTTAATAATATACATCTATAAATGGGTCCCAGTTAGTTGTTTAACTAAATGTTTTTTAAATGTTTTTACATTAACCCTATTGCGGATTACATTTGGTAAGGTATTATACTCCAGAAGACCTGTATGAAAAATATTGTTTTCAGCCATTGCTGTTTTAATGGGTGGTAGATAATAATTGTCCTTATATCTCGTGTTATACGTATGTATATCTTTAAATCTCTTTATATCTTGAGATAAATAACTAGGCAGTAAGTTATTTTCCATTTTGAAAATAGGACATCGCATTCACCTTTATAAAATTTACAACATTTAACCAACCCAGAGCTTTTAGCATATCCGTTATTCTGGAGTATCTACTTTGTTTTAAAATTACCCTCATTGCTCGGTTTTGCAGAATTTGCAAACGTTTAATTTCAGTTTTGTTGCAAATATATAAAAAGGTACAACAATATTGGAAATGTGGTTTTATTATTGCTTCGCATATTTGCTTAGCACACCAGAGTGACACGTGGGGCCGATTCTTCTTAAATAATTAATCTTTTTAACAATTTTTTTAGAAATATAATTTACATGGTTTTTACCCGATAAATCTTCGTCAATAATTACCCCTAAATATTTAAATTCAGATACTAAATTTATTTTTTCTCCTCCCATTTCTATTTTAAAACCATCTTTTGCATTTTTTGTTGCTTTGTTACCAATTAACATTCCCATGGTTTTTTTAATATTAAGTTTGAGCTTATTTTTATTCAGCCATTTTTAATAAAATTATAAATTTATGTTGGTTTTGAGTATGAAATGATAAATATGATGAAGAATAGTAACGTTATTATAATTTAGAATACATAAAATATTAGTAGGTAGGGGTATACTATGCGAAATAAGATAATGATATAAATGAGGTCTACTGTTGGCGTATTTTGGACAAGAAAAATTAAATGATTTGCATCTTCTATGGTTTTGTTGTCGCACGAACAAGTATTTGTATCAGTCATGTTAATTTTGTGTAGATGTGACTTTGTAAAATTATGGTTGAATTTTAGGCGACTGATAGTGCATAGGAATCTTCGACTTATATTTGAGTTAAACCATAGTTTATAGGCAAGATTTGGTTGTAAATAGCCATAATGTTTACCCTTATTATTTAGGGATGTTTTATATTCCATATTCCATTGATGCTTTATTTCATTCTTGTATTTCATTATTAAATCAGGAATTATTAACGGTGAATTTATCGGAACACCAGATAAAATAGCTTCTTTTGCTAAGAGATCAACTACTTCATTGTAATAAATACCCGAATGCCCTTTAACCCAGACAATTTTGACTTGAATCCTTTTGTGATATAAGATGTTAATTGTTCGTAATATATCGTATATTATTTGTGGATTTTTGTTTGTAAAATTTGGATATTTTAATTTTTCTAATACACTCTTACTATCGCTAAATATGATGATATTTGTTTCATACAGGAATCGGATTTGGATATATTGAAGACATATGAATAAAGCAAACTTTTCTGCAGAGAATATGCAATAATAGGTTGGTAGTTTAATTTTCCGTTGGTAGTGTTTAATAGGGTCTATAAAGGCACATCCTACTCGATGTGTAGTTTTAGAGGCGTCGGTATATAAACAAATAGTGCTGGGCCATTTTAAATATACTTCGTTTAAAAATTCATCGTTTTTAGTGGGCAGATTCACTTCAGTTATAAACAATTTATTTGGTAATGACAATGAGTCATGGTATAAGAAACAAGGTAAAGTTTCACATGTTTGATTTAGTGAAAAGTCATTGGCAATTTCTAAAAAGCTACTGATTAAGGGAGGGGTTGGTTTTCTAAGCCAATAGTTAGTAGTCACTACGTCCTTTGAAAGTTCAGCCACTGGCAGTTTAGTTTTTAACCACAATCGATTTAACATGAATTTATAGGCATATATTTTACGTCTTAGGTGTAGCGGCATTATGTTGCACTCAGCCAACAAGACGTTTGTTGGCGTTGAGTGCAAGGCTCCGATAGATATGCGAGTTGCCTTATTTTGTAATACTTCTAAGGGTTTTAATATGCGACTTGTAGCGCTGCCATATAAGATACAGCCATATTCTATAATAGAGAGAATAAAGTTTTTATATAACATTTATAGCGTAGCTGGATCGGCCCCCCATTTTATATGAGCTACAATGCGTAAGATATTAAGTCTAATTTCGCATTTTTTCATAATGTAACGAATATGTGCTCTCCACGTGAGCTTACAATCAATAAAGATACCTAAAAATTTTACCACAGGAACAACGTTGAATCTTTGATTGTCTAAAACAAAATATTGAGGAATAGATGAATGCCGCCTGGTGTATACTGACACTAACGTTTTTTCAGTGACAATTGTGAAACCATTAGTTTTAGCCCAGGTTTTGAATGTTATCATGGCTATATTTAGCTCATCCTGTGTTATAAACACCGTATGAGCCGAGTTATAGATGCAGAAATCGTCTGCAAACTGAATAATTTTGACATTGAGGCCAAACAGGTTATTTAGATCAAAACAATATATATTAAATAATATAGGACTAAGTACTGCTCCTTGCGGTAGACCAACAGACGAGAGTCTGGGACCTATAAGAGTTCCTCTAGACTTAACATAGACTTGCCGTTGTCTGTAAAGGGTAAATATAATATTCGATAATCTCGGAGGAAGTCCGATTCTAATCATTTTCTCGTAAAGAATTTTAATTGAAACATTGCCAAAAGCACCTTTCAGATCTACAAAAAGGGCAGATAAATATCTGTTTTGAGTATAATTTAGTTGTATGTCGAATACTAGGCTACTTAGATTATTCATAGTGTTTCTACCTCGTTTAAATCCGAATTGATAGTGTGGAAGGGCGGAGTGATGTTCTAACCACCACTCTAGGCGAATTTTGGTCAAGCGTTCAAATGTTTTAAATACGCAAGAAAACAGCATATGGGTCGGTAAGAGGTCGCCGAGGATGGGTCTTTTTTTGGTTTAAGTACTTGAGTTTTGTAGTACTTGGTACAATTACTTGAGTAGTCCAGGCAGATATTGTTTTGTTATGCAACCATGCCTCATTGAATATATTTAATAATAGTAATTTAGCATTATTCGCTAAATTATGGATCATGGGATAATGTATATTGTCGTGCCGTGGTGAGGAGTTTTTACTTAATTTATGACTGTGGTGTAGATCGGCCATGTAAACGGACGGCTTAAATCATGGTTGTCTTCATCTCGACATATATAACATATGTCTTCACATGATGGAGGAGTTAAATTTATGAAAAAAGCTTGTAACCAATTTTGATTAAGGGATGGAAATATATTTGAAGTTGTTTTGTTTTTGTGTAGTAATCTGATCTTTTTCCATACTTCGGAAATACTTGTGTTTTTATTAATTGTATTGCAGTCAGATTTCCAGGATTCTTTTTTCTTTTGTTTGATGCAATATTTGGTTTTGGCTATTGATCTCTTGCAAGAGATGAAGTTATCAGTGTTAGGGCACGATTTAAATTCGTTAAAAGCAGATTTAGTAGTTTGTATTAAGTTTTTACATTCGCTGTCCCTCCAGGGTTTACAGCGAAATGCATTAACCTGTTTGGGCAATCTTTTAGGAATTGTTTTATTTACAGTTTCGTTTACAATATGTGTAAAAATGTTATATTTTTCCTCTATGTCAATTTCAGAGAAATTATGAGTATCAACCTTATTGGCCAGTGATTTAGAAATATTATAATATTCAACCCAATCTGCTTTTTTGGTATCCCACATTGAAGAAGGAAATACAGTAAAACTATAATTTGTTATGTTATCTATTGTCAATTTGATAGGGAAGTGATTCGAACCGTAAGTGTTATTAAGAGTTTCCCAGGTTAAGCTGGGAGCTAGAGCTGGTGTGCAAATTGTCAAATCTATTGCCGATTTTCTGTTATCAGGTGAAATAGTGTAGGTGATCCATCATTCAGTAATGTTAAATTTAAGTCGGTAATGACTTCACAAAATTCTCTACCTGAGCGATCAGGGATCTCACATCCCCAAGATTCATGATGTATATTTAAATCCCCTCCAATAATTAGGGGGGATTGAAATTGGGATAGAATATTTAGCCAATTATTTCTACTAAGATTGTGTTCGGGTTTCGCGTATATGGAAACTATTACTGACGATATATCTTTTAGATTTAATTTTATGGCACAAATTTGGATATTTTGGTTACCAAGATGTTTACAATCAATAACTGAATAATTTAAGCCTTTTTTAATGAAAATACCAGAACCTCCATAACCGTCATCACGGTCACATCGGACTATATTGTAACCATTTAGTTTAAAATTTTGGTCTGGCTTAAGCCATGATTCAGATAATAATATACAGTGCACTTTGTGTGAGAAAAGCAATGTTTCTAAAAATGGCATGTTGGCTTTAATAGAACGCACGTTCCATTGAATTATATTAAATTTGTCCATTTTGACTATTATTACAACCAATAGGGGACTTGTAGCAATCTTCGAATTGTGATAGTGTTAACTTTGTTCCATTGTTCTGAGAAATTATGTTAGAAATAAGTACATAAAAATTGTTGATAATTTGCTCAGATAAAGCATTGTCGGACTGACTTGATAAAATTCTGTCTGGTTGAGGAGCATACGGGTTTCTGATTATTAAACCTTGTCTTGGTGTCACTACTCTATCAGAGGTTTGTTGGCTTACAGGGTACTTACTACCGAGGCCTACAGACGGAAAAGTGTGTGGTCGATCGATTTGTCGACGTCTAATGTTAGATCTATTAGGATTATAGAATAATGTTGTATCTACAGCAGTTTCATTGCAGTATGGCTGATTACTTTGTTCGTCTAAAATGGCATATTTGTTATTTGTACAAATATTTGGAAAATAGTTTAAATTATTTATCGAAGGAGGTTGTGAGACAGCCTCAAAAAATGTTTTATTGTTCTTGGGCAACTTTATACCCAACATTGTGTTTTGCCATGTACTTTTTAATTTGAACCTGCTTCAAATAATGTGGACATGTTTTATCGATAGCTAAATGTTCTCCGTGACAGTTAATACAAAAAGGTTTACTGTTAGGTTCTATAATTTTAGTGCAATTGTTTGTTTCATGTTTTTCACCACATTTTCTGCACCTGAATTTTGATCGGCACTGACGACTAAGATGACCAAACATGTAGCAGTTATCACATTGTGACACTCTGTACACATACGGCCGTTTTACACAACGTGATCCATAAATGGAAACAAAATCTGGAAGAGTTTGTCCTTGAAAAGTAATAACTACAGTTTGAGTATTACTTACTTGTGTAAGGCCATTGTTATCAAACCTTCTAGTGATTCTACGTACAAATAATATTTGTCGTTACTGGAGTTGTCTTTTTAAAAAGGATTTATTTTAATATTACAATTTAAAATATCAGAAGTACATAGTTTTATGTCAAATACCAGAATGAATATAATACATAAAAATGGTCTTTTATAATCTTAACATATTTAGCAAGGTCAGGGGTTTTAACATGACACTGTCTGGCGTGCTTCTCACAGAGTCATCATAATACCGAAGGTAACTCCCCCGTTCTTAGAATGAAGCCTCTCCTGGAAGGTTGATAACGTTTGCTTCCTGGTGTTGTTGGCCTCTCTTGGAATTCCGCTGAACGATATATCTTGTAGTGATGTAGGTCAGGATACTCAAGAGACAGAGATATAGAATTACTGTCCATATGTTAATATTTTTTGGATCGAAGAATTTTTGATCATCATCGATTGGCAGCATTGGATTGGATTGTAGATCTTGTAATTTTAGCGTTTTCAGGTTGATGGAAAAATTTGATTTAGGATGATCTTGTATTGATAATCCTTGGCTATTGATTATCTTTGGCTGTCCGTGACTGATGGTTTGGAACAGGAGTTCTTCGTTACGGAAAATAATTTTGCAGTTATCTTCTTTGATGAGATATATGCCCTGAAGAATTTTTATTTCTGCATCTTCTTTACATTTGATTTCTAACTTCTCCTTTTTAGGGAATACTGCCAAATATTGGTTGATTTCTGATATGATTTTGAGATGGTTGTCGTTGACTTGAAGTTTAGTGAACTGACAGTTGTTGGACTGGCCGTTGAGTAGGATTCCTTCTTCGCATGGAGACCGATGATTGGTTTTTAGTTTGATTGGACATTGGTACACCTTGCTTTTTGTACAAATATCGCTTAGAGGCATTAAATCATTTTTTGATTTTAGAAAATATTTTACATCAGGTATAATAGTAATAATTTCTGATTCGTGTATGGTAGGTACAGGTAATAAATGATATAGACTCAAAATCTCTTCAAAATTAATCGGGATGGTTAGAAGGTATATAATTTTGTTGTTATCAATTTTACAACTAACGTCGATTACTGATTCAAAATCTAAAATATTGTTTCGTGTTAATTCGAAAGGTAGTTCATTTTTGTAATGACTTGAAATCTTTTGTAGTTCAAGGAACAAGTCTTTGCTTGTTACAATACTGGGATGCAAGGTTTTAATTTTGCAGAACGCAAGTGAAGTTTCCAAATTTTGTACCTCATTCAAGATTACATTGTAAAGTATAACAATTTGGTTCAATGCGTCTTTTGTTGTCAGTAAGTCAAAATGATTTGTTTCGTCTTGTAAAATTTCCGAAAGTTGAGTTATTTTGGATTTAATCATTAAATTGTTGATTTGTATGTCTTGTATGGTCTCATTAAAGTTTCTTATAATTTGTCTGTTAATACTGTATTGCATGTTAAGTTGATTTTGAACGTGTTGTTCATTCTCTTGTAAGTGTTTTAGAATTTTATCGTATTTTGCGCCATCGTCCGCGTCTAAGTTTCCTGTCAATGTTTTTAATATTGTCCCAAGTCCATTTACGAGTCCTCTTTTGTTCCTACTATGATTTTTAGTGTTACTATGTATTCCTATATTATCTATTTTATCATTTATGCTATCTCTTAGGTAACTAGTGATTCTAAAGTAATTTCCTAAGTTTCCAATAAAGTAGGTATTATTATCTATACTATTTCTAATTATTTCTAAGTTGTCATTCAATTTGTCGAATTCTACGTATATCGTCTGTAAGTCAAAGTAATGGATCAGGGTGTGTTCTGTTTTTTGAAGTCTTGCTTGTCCTAAGTTTATAGGAAGTATTCCTATGTTTTTTGAAATGTCTTTTATTTCTGTCCCGAGCCCGAAGCTGCAGAGCCTGAAATATTTTTAAAACTGTAAGTTTTCTGCGGCGGTCTTTTAATATTTGAGATGTGAATGTTTTCCGCACTGTTATGGTGTTGAGTTACAATTTTGGCGGTTTTCAAATTAGGTTTCACACTTTTAATAGTTTCCGCTTTATATTTGTTCTTGGTTTTATTTTGTTTCTGTTTATTTTTGATGAATACTTTTTCAGGAATATTTGAACGTTTTACATTAAAATTTTTGAAAACTGTTATTGCTATGTTAGTATTATCAAAAATAAATTTTAGCATCGATTTAACTTTATTCCAATTCAACATGTCAAGACCAGCTGCAATTTTTGGAATGCTTAATTTATTAATTTTGTTTTTAGTGCAAAAGATTTTTAAATTTAGTAACGTATAGAATAAATCTTGATAAGTTGGTTTGTGGAAGTATTTTTCTTTTGTTACGAGGTATAAAAGGAAACGATTTTTATTTTTTAAGAATACTAATTTGTGAAGTTTAGGGTTCTGCATTTTCAATTTATCTACATTATTGAATTTATCCCGAAATTGTTTTGCGATTCCTCTTGACATGTGCAAGTCTCTACTGACACAATGTGCTAGACTACTGTCTAATGGCGAGTCAAAAAGATTTCCTTCAACTTCTAAAATGTTATTACTATTTAAATTAAAGTTTGGTTTTTTGTCTAAAAATTTTTTATAAAGCACAAGGGGTGATTCGTTTCCTATATTTTGAGGTAAATTTAAAATTGTGTTATATAATTTTAGTGTTATATCAGGTTCATTAGAATTTGAACTAATAGAATTGGTTTGGTGGTTTTTCACGTTAGTAACATATTCTAAATTTTCAAAATTTGTCTGGGGTATGATAGTTTCTTCATTTTTTATATTTTTAATCGGAACTGTAATGGCTTGTTCTGTGTTAGGTTGTATTATGTAATTGTGAGTGTTTGGTATTGAATCTTGAGGTGTTTTTCCATAGTTAATTTTTATTTTACAATGTGGGGTTATTAACAAATTTTGATTAAGGTCAATTTTTGCATTTAAGAGTTTTAGGTTATCTAATCCTAATAAACAATCGAAATTATCATGGAAATGAAAAAGATGGAATTTTAAAAATTGTTCTTTAATTTTGAATGTTTTTGGACACAGCATAAGGGTACTAAAATGTTCTTCTGATTTTCCGTGTGCCGTAGAGATTTGAAAAGGGTCTTTAACGATAGATTTTTTAAAATGTTTTAGGGCAATGATTGGGTTTACAAATGATTTTGTGCTTCCAGTATCTAAAAGGATTTTCAAATTATTTTCAGGGAAAATAACGTATGGTAGTTTACTTTCGTTATTTGTCAAATTTAAAAGTTCGAAGTTGGTTCCGAGGCTGTCATTTCTAAAAAATGATTTTGGTCAACCTCTTCAGGGGTTTGATAGTAATCTGCATCGTCCTCATAATTTTCATATTCAATGTTGGGTTCAACTTCAAAATATGGATTTTGGAATGGTTGCTCTTTCATGTTATATAATTCTTCACTTATAAAATTTTGATTTTGTTGTGGAAATCTTGGAAAATTGTTACTTGGTTTGTAAGCGTGATTAGTTGAAGTATTTCGACTAGCTAAAGTATTTCGCGTCGTAATACTCATTGGGGTAGGTTTTGAGAAATTCGTTTTAGTGCCTGGCCTAAAAACGTTTGTGGTTTGATTAGAATTGGAAGATTTAGCATTTGAGTTAAATCTATTACTGTTGAACGTGTTCGGACTGGAATTTTGAAAATTAAATGAATTGTTGGGTTTAAAATTTTGAGAGTTTGCCCTTTGTGGGGGTTGTCTGAGTAGTGGTGAATTGTGCATGTAATTTGCATGTAGTGTATGATAGTTTTGTGAGGATTTGTGTGATTGTTTAGGGGTTGTGTTCCAATTAGGTTTCGTTTTGTAACTATTTATGTCTAGTTGAAAGTCGTTCGTGAGCATATTGAGCGCATTATTGAGATCTGTTGGGTTCTTTGTGCGCATAAGGGAACCTAAGGGTTCTCTCAAACCTCTTAACAGAATTCTCAGAGCATAATTTCTGAAATAATCATTTAGTATAATTGAGTGTTCTTGGGAGCAATGTGTTGTAATATATGAGATTTGAAGGTTTAGGACCTTTTGAATCTTATTATAGAAATCGAAAGGCGATTCGTTCGAGTTCTGTCTTAGTTCTGTTAGCTCTATGTTTAAGGTAAAACAGTCTCGTTTGTCAGAGTAACCGTTTAATAATGCTGTCTTTAAGTCCGACCAATTTGTTATATTGCTCGATGCAATATTTATGGCGGCTTCACCCTTGACTCTAGCAAGGATGCTTGACATAAGGTACTCATTTTGGAAGTCATTTACGTCTGTTGCATTATAAAATTTGTTAACTAATTTTTCGCACACCTCTAGAAATCTAGGTAGCATTTCCGTTTCACCCGAAAACTCCGGTATCATAGCCAGATACTCTTTTTTGAGTTCCATTGGGCGTACGGTGATCGGAATTGTTGTGTTCGGCATTTTGCCTGTTTTTATTATATTAGAAGGGTTAGAAAAATTAATTTTTGGGATAATGTCGGAATCTGAATCTGAATCAGAGCTTATACTATTATCCGATTCTGGTCTATTTAAAAATTCGTTAATTAACAAAGAGCCTCTAAAAGACATTAATACTCACAGCAACAGTGTTGGAATGTGTGCCCTCCTGTCCATGGAGTTGACTGCTTGACTGGATCTGCCTCGATGTTCTCTCGAAGACGTTGTCACTGCTTACAGTTCTTTGCACACACGTTCACGTTCTGAATAACCGATATTCGTTCAGTCTACACAGAGTCCGTGATTTTGTTCGATTAACTAGCAAAACGTTGATACGCACCGATGTTATATTCACTAACACGTCTAGTTATCCGACCCGACTGCGCCAATAATATTTGTCGTTACTGGAGTTGTCTTTTTAAAAAGGATTTATTTTAATATTACAATTTAAAATATCAGAAGTACATAGTTTTATGTCAAATACCAGAATGAATATAATACATAAAAATGGTCTTTTATAATCTTAACATATTTAGCAAGGTCAGGGGTTTTAACATGACACTGTCTGGCGTGCTTCTCACAGAGTCATCATAATACCGAAGGTAACTTACATCTTTGACATGTACGGTAGATGACATAACCTGTAGTAGTTCATCGGTAGTTATGTCAGGATCGACATCCCTAATTACTCCCTTACGATATAACACCGTTTCGGGAATATACGCACGTAAATATTTTTTTTGCAATATGTCTGATTCGGGATTTACTTATGTTATTTGCGGAATTATTTGTATCAATATTTAGATTATTGGTAGGCGCTGGCTCATTAATAACCGTTACACTATTTGACTTTTTAGTTTGTGACGTCACTAATGTATCGTCACTGCGCCTTTTTTGAGAATAATATTCATTAATTTTGACTTGATTCGTCGGTAATTGATTATAATTTGATCTGTTATTGTCTATGATTATTTGGTTTCTTTCTTCAAGGTTATGTCTTCCTATATGGGTATTTGTTTCTGATGTGTTCTCCACATAGTCTTGAGCATTGCATTCTTACAAGAATGGACTTGAGTTCATCACCTCCATTGCTTGTACAACAGCCGAAATCGGTGAATTATAGTTATCGGGGGGATCATCCCCTCCACTGTCATCCGCCATGAATGCAGCGGATAAGGGAATGGGTTTTGTTAAACCTTAGTTCACCTGCAGTACCAGTAAATAACTGGACTAACGCAGAACCACTCTGCAGAGTTCACTAACACTATTTAACACTTATTATCACTAATATGTATAGTTTTTAAATGTTTTTAATATTAAGGTTTTTATACTGACAGCAACTGTCATTTGTTGAATTTAAAAATGGAATGATATAAGCAGTTCACTTTTGTAAGAACAAACTAAGAAGGAATTTTGTTTTCTATAGTTTGCACCTCTGAAGCTGTATGTCATGTTGGTATTAAAAAATGTCACTTTTTTAAAATGTCGATCCATTTAACATATGTCATAATGAAAAATGATATCTTAATTATAGTGATCATAACCTTATTAACTTAAAGTCGGTTTTACAGCGTAAGTGTTGGGAAGTGGTTGTAAAAAAACTGTCGTAGTAATAAGTAAATATAGTTTAATTAAAATATCTTTTATAAATACAGAATATACAAAATAATAATTATATGTCAATATCGAAATTATATTATTATAGCAACAACTTCCAGTTGAAAAGCGACCTAGCAACCGATACTATAAAAAATTGAGATATATTTTTTTAACATTCCCACTTAATGAAAAATAAATTTGGTTTTCATTTTTCATTATTTAATATATCCCCATATTTTTAGTACAAAAACGCTGTTTCTCGGTTGTTACTGCTTTGGTTAGGCTGTCGGCAACCATTTCTTCACTTGAAATATGTTGAAGTGATATAGTTTCATCTTCAACACAATCTCGAACATAATGATGACGAACGTCTATATGTTTGGTTCTGGCTCGATATCCGTCAGAATCTGCTAGTTTTATAGCACTATTATTGTCGCATTTAATTTTTAAAGCCGATTTGTTTACAGAATGGTTAAATTCATCTCCAAGCTGTTTCAACCAAATGGCTTCTTGAGTAGTAAATGCTAATGCCATATATTCCGCCTCGGTAGTGGATAATGCTACTTTTGGTTGCCTTTTTGATGCCCATGATATGGCTCCACTTGACAATTTAAAAACATATCCGGTGCAGGATCGTCTTTTATCGACATCTGAGGCCCAATCTGCATCACAGTATCCAGTGACTTGTTCAGATTTTGAATAATGTAGTTTGTACTCACTTGTTCCTTTTAAATAGCGACATATGCGCTTAACTGCTGTCCAATGTGCTTCACCATGATTGCTATTGAATCTACTGACATCATTTACAGCGAACGCTATGTCAGGACGAGTACATTGGGCTATATAAAGCAAACTGCCCACTGCTTCTTGGTATGGGACTTTACCCACCAAGTTATTTGTTTGTGCCATTTCAACTGATAACTTTTGATTTGGATCGCTTGGCGTGCTCACTGGCTTACAATCTGACATACCAAATCTTGTTAAAACTTCGTTTATGTTTTTTGTTTGGTTTAATGATATCCCATCAGTTTCATAATTGATTTTTAAACCAACAACATTTTGAGCAACACCCAAGTCCTTCATTTGAAATGCACCACATAGTTTTTGTTTTAAACTGTTGCGAGATTTTTCATCTTTCCAAAAAATCAGTAGATCATCTACATATATAGCAACAATTAATTTTGGATTTTCACTATAATATATGCATGGATCAACTTTAGATTTCTTTAAACCAAATGACTGTAGCATTTTTGAGAGTTTCAGGTTCCATTGTCTCCCGCTTTGTTTCAACCCATAAATTGCCTTGTTTAGTTTACATACTTTATTGCTACCGTCGTTGAAAACTTCGGGTTGTTCCATATATATTTCTTCTTTTAAGTCACCTTGCAAAAAGGCTGTTACAGCATCCATCTGATCAATTTTTAATTTATTTTTCACGGCTGATGCTATTAAATACCTTATTGACGTGTATCTTACTACAGGAGAATAGGTTTCTGTGTAGTCAATTCCGTATCTCTGTGAGCATCTCTTAGCAACTAATCTTGCCTTGTATTTTATTGTTTTGCCGTCTTTATTTGTTTTTTCTTTGAAAACCCATTTGCATTTTACCGCCGTTCTGTCTTTCGGTAAATCTACAATGTCCCAAGTATGATTTTCTTGATAAGATTTTAGTTCCTTCTCAATAGCTGTTTTCCACTGGTTGGAATCATGACGTGAAAGTGCTTCTTCAATGTTTGAAGGATCCCCTTCTCCATGATTCGCTTCTGTAGTGTACAGAAAACCATCATACCTCATTGGTGGTTTGGATACACGTGAAGATCTTCTTACTTCTGGTGGTACGGTGTCTGCTTCTTCTTCTTCATCTTGTGTTTCAGTTGCATTTCTAAAATCCTCGTAATTTGATGTTTTAGATTTTTCAAATTCATTATGTGAATCTTCATCTTTTATGTTTTCCATTGAAGTTCCATCTTCTTCGTCTTCATTTTTTCCCACTGAAACTTGATCTTCTGCTTCTTCGTTAAATGTAGTGTAGTTCCCAATTTCTGGTTCAGGTTCCATAGACTACGTCCCTACTAACTACAATTTTCTTTGTTATAGGATCTATACACCTATAACCTTTGGTGTCTTCACTATAACCCACGAAAATCAATTTCTTCGACTTTTTGTCTAATTTTAACCTTTTTTGTTTAGGGATGTGAACCATAATTTCAGAACCAAAAATTCTCATATGGTTTACATTAACCTTTCGTCCAGACCATATACCCTCTGGCGTTACATCAATTAAGTTGCTACTTATTGATCTATTAATAATATACACAGCAGTATTGACTGCTTCGGCCCAGTAAGTTTTGTCCATTTTCGCATCAAATAGCATGCACTTGGCTCTTTCAACGATTGTGCGGTTAGCTCGTTCTGCGATGCCATTTTGCTGTGGGGTATAAACGTTGGATGTCTGATGAATGATCCCAAACTTCTTGCAAAATGTATCGAAATCATTGTTGCAGTATTCTTTACCATTATCTGTTCGGAAGATTTGGATTTTTTTTTCCTGTTTGGGTCTCCACCAGCTCCTTGAATCGCTTGAAAATATCAAGCACTTCCCCCTTGGACCTTAGGAAATATACAAAAATTTTACGTGTATAATCATCAATCAAGGTTAATAAATACTTAGCTCCTCCAATCGATGTCGTCTCCATTGGACCGCATAAGTCAGAGTGGATTAGATCGAGCATACCATCCGTCTTCGATTTGGAATGTTTGAATGATGCTCGAGCATGTTTACCCTCTAAGCAAACTTCACATTTTATTTTCTCCATCTCGCCTTGGATATCCATGCCATCGACTACTCCTTTTCCCATCCTTTGAAGGTCTGCATAATTGACATGCCCAAAACGACGATGCCATTTATGTAGAGTATTGCTAGCAGATGCTACCATGCAACTTGCTGATTTATCTTCAATTTTGTATACACCAGATTTACATTTTGTGTGGACTAATAGATGATTATTTTTATCATAAATGCTACATCCATTTTTATTGAATATTATAGTGTTTTTCTTTTCGACAATTTTTGCGATTGATAATAAATTTACAGTTAAATCTGGAACTATTAGTACTTTTTCAACATCAATTTCACAATTGTTTATGCACAACAACGCGTCACCAACACCCGTTACATTTAGTTTGGAGTTATTAGCGACCGTAATGTTTTTAATGTTACAATTTTCTTTATTATTTATCCAGAACGGCACGGACGTCATGTGATGTGTTGCACCACTGTCTATATACCATTCATTGGATTTATTATCTTCTTGCGAAAAATATCCAGTTGTAAACGCGCCTTTACAATTAGCTTCAGTCTTTACCAAATTATTATTTTTAACTTTTTTATCACGGCATTCCGATGCCTTATGATTTTTCCTGCCACAATTGTAACATTTAATAACTTTTTTATTCCACGTGTTGTTATTGCTTTTATAGTACTTCTTATTTCCACCTAGGAAAGCAGTATTTGTTTTATTGCTGTACTCTGTTTCCAATAATTTTGACTTTATAGAATCTCCAGTAATTTTAATATTACTGCTTTCGATTCCCATGATTAATGGCTTAAAAACTTCTGTTAGACCAGCTAGTAGGATAGCACCAATCCATTCTTCGGTTATGCTAAACCCGACGCCTTTTAGTTTATTGGCTGTTCCTATGACCATGTTTACATAATCTGACATGCTGTCACAATTTTCCAATCTAACCGTGATTAATTTTCGTAGTAGTCCAATTTGTCTACTTAAGCCTTTATCATCGAATAAATTTTCGAGAGCATTCCATATTTCAGATGCAGTTTGTAGCGTTTGCACATGCACAAATAATGACTCATTTATTGACAAAACGATACGTGCTTTTTCCTTTTTCAACTTGTCTGCATTTACCACTGTACATGGTGTTTCGATACACACATCTAGCCCGTGAAATTCTAACATGGTTTTCATGACAAATTTCCATGTATGATAGTTTTCACTTCCTTTTAGCCTCTCAACCCAATTATTATCATTAGTTGTCATTTTTACAATGAATGCCAGTGAACAACAAATGTATCACCACTTAAAAATGTTCTTACAACTTTTTTCTGATTTATAAACGCGACACACGCTTTATTAAACTTTTATTTTCACTTACAGTTTTCTCTGCCGTTATACTGGGCCCATAACCTGTTGGGAAGTGGTTGTAGAAAAACTGTCGTAGTAATAAGTAAATATAGTTTAATTAAAATATCTTTTATAAATACAGAATATACAAAATAATAATTATATGTCAATATTGAAATTATATTATTATAGCAACAACTTCCAGTTGAAAAGCAACCTAGCAACCGATACTATAAAATATTGAGATATATTTTTTTAACAGTAAGGAATATTTTTAATTGACATTTAAAGTCAGTAACACACCATAAAAGTAACTAAAATAACCAGATCTAGTGTGTTCTTACAAAAGTGAACAGTTTATAATGATTAATATTTTAATAATTTTAAATTACCATAAATTGACACGTTCAAAAAAAGAATAATTTTTGTTTGTGCTAATTAAGTATTTAATATGGACTATAAAAACTTTAAAATAAAATGATTTTTAAACATGCCTATATTTATAATTAAAATATAGTCAGTCCTAAGCCTGATAAAAATGTGAAGGAATGTCATGTGAGTATATACAGTTCATTCTAAATAGCATATAAGAAAACAAGTTTATTTTAAATAATTATTACGTTCCTGTCAACAACTATTAACAGAACCATAAATTCAGCAGGTATAATGGTTATAGTGTCAGCCATTATTGGAATCAATAAGTCAGGGTGGCCATTTCGTATTATGAATACTATACGAACGTGACTATTTGTAAGATATACAACTTTTGAGATATACAATAATTGAGATTGTAAAATAAATAGGATTGTAAAATATTTTTGAATTATTCTAAACGCGGTGGAAATATGGAAAAAATTATATTGACAATTAGTTTTAGGGTAACTTTTCCTTTTCTTTTTCATAAACCATTACCGCCACAAGTACATATCATCTGGCCCGCGTGAATTTTACTTGTTAGAAAAATGGCCCGGGGCTGAAATGAGATTGACACCCCTGATATAGATTATGTTTAATAGTTTCATACGCCTAGTACGAATACATTTGCTATTAAATGCGCACCGTAGTAACGTCCACATATTTATTGAAATTCAAACACTTATTTTTGTACATAAATTAAAAAAAAGTTCTTCTGACACAGGGCCGGATTAACCTATTTTGGGGCCCTAGACATTTTTCCCTGCCGGGCCCCCACCAGAAATAGACAAAAAAAAAAATACTTGCCAAAAAGTTAAAAAATAAATGAATTTAAAAAAATAAATAAACAAATAATGTTCCTGGGGTAGTTAAAAAACTAATGCATATGTTAAATTTTTATTAAACTAAAAATTTTATATACAAAACAAAATAAATAAATTTTAGTTTTTATTCCAATAGAATCAATAGAGAAAAACGACAATTCAAAAATTCAATTTTCTCACTTTTAATTCTGCAAAATTATCAATTATTTCATCATAATTGATATTGCCCAAAGCATTTTGTTCGATATATAGTACAGCTAAAGAAGTTAATTTTGATTGGCTCAGATGCATTTGATACAGGCAAAGTTAAATATATGCGCAATAAGATTTCTATATTTGAAATGTGGATACAATTTTTGTGGTCTTTATGAATGGTAGCATATCAGATGGCAACTTTAAATTTTAGCTTTTACTAATTAACATAAATTGCAACAGTTCCTCGTCCAATTCTTCAGTATCAATGTCTTCATTGTACAATTTTTTTAGCAATGCGGTATGTTCAGATCTAATTGATACGTTGTCATCTAAGTCTGTATGAAATAATTTAAAAATCTCGTCAATGTCATTGTAACTTTTGCTACGTAGTTTTAGTTCAAAAGATATTTTGTCACAAATCACATAAAAACAATTTCGTTTAAAGGCTTCTTGACCCTGACTACAAGAACTTACGTCTTCCTCATCACGATGAACTTCATCAAAAAATCCTTTCCTTTATCGGGACCTGTTTTTTGAATCGGAATAAGTTTTTATTTCTGACGCGTTTAATGCCTCCGCTTCTATTTCGGGAAATAAACTTCTTAAACTATTAACGTAATTAAATAAATTGTCAAAAATATTTGCCGCAAACGAGATTGACACAGTAGGATCTTGTAAGGATTTACTGCTTGCATTTATTCTGGAAAGAATTTTATCCCAAATAACTGTTAATAACATGAATTCTAAATTATTAATTTTGTTTGCTATTTCTCGTGATTCCACTTTTACAGAACATTTCTGAGATTCATCTAGAGATATATCAAATAGAGCATTTTTTATTTGGTTGAACCCAGAGCGAATTGCCTTAACTGCAGTTAAGGCTATTCGCTCTACAAGACCATCTAGTAATACATAATTTTTTTACTGTAAAATGTTTATTATTTGCCGCTTTTTGTGAAATTAAAGAAAACTTTAATTTTTTTTACATTTTTTTTTTTTTTTTCAAAAGTTGACGGTTTCACTGGGCCCCTCAAAAAACCGGGCCCTAGACATTTGTCTCATTTGTCTATGCCATGATCCGGCCTTGTTCTGACATGTTTCGAAGATTGCAATCATCTAAATTCTAAATCAAAAGTATATGTTAAAAGTAAAATTTCAAGTTTATTTTTATACACCCTATCATTTTGTTCTGAATTAAAATGGAGAAAATAAAAAGGCACTACAAAATATACACTTCTAACGACAATTCTTGCACTACAAAATAAGTAGTCAGCACAACAAATTACGTCATCTGAACGGGAGAAGTTGCAGTTAACATTACATTAAATCTGAACAGTGGGATAAAAGGACATAAAATAATATTGTCACATAGGTAATCCTAGGTCAGGATTATGACATCTAGACATTCTGACGGTCAGCTGTCTGATTAAAAACTATTCGTCAGCGTCTGACGTATGTGACCTGATTACGAAATTGCAGATCATCACAATTTCATAATGAGGAAATATTTGTCATGACGAATGAATATTGGAACTGGGTTAACTTTCGGTACTTAATAGATGGATGTCGAGAATATTTAGGTAGTAGAACATAGCCAACTCTGCTACACATATTAGTCCAGAAGGTGACGACCACGATACCGACGCCGGATTCTAGTATCGAGAGTGACGCCAAGCAAGTAGTGACCATGTGAGTGGGAGAAGACTTCTCCAGGCTCCTCGACTCCCAGATGGGTAGCCCCCGCCTCGGAGATAGGTCCAAGCCGATCCTGGCCAACACGGGGTGGACCGAAGACTTCCCCAACTCCATGGACCAATTCCAACATTATTTTGTAAATGTTATATACATATACGAGTTTTCTGAAAAGTTAGAAAATCTCATAAACTATATTGTTGCTGAATATGTACCGAACAATGCTAGGAAAATATCACGTATTAAACCCTGGATCACACGTTCTTTAAAAAAATGCACAATAAGGAAAAAACAGTTATGGGATATTTACAGAAAGTATCCATCGCAACAAAATTACAGTGAGTATAAAGAGTTTGCAAACAAATTAACTACTGAACTCCGCCTTTCTAGAAGCCATTATGAAGACAGTCTAATATCAAAAGGCCCAAAAACTCTACACCAATATATACGTTCCAAGTTACAATCAAAGGTTTCCATCCCAATTCTTCGTGACAACCATGGTCATCTGATTGAAAACCACTTCGACATAGCCAACTGTTTCGCAAAATTTTTCAGTACAACTTCCGCTGAAGAACCTAAAAGTGTTCCATACATATTTCTTATTCCCCGCAATGCCAACTCTTTGGAAAGCATAGACTTTTCTCCGTCGAAAGTGCTAGAAGTACTCCAAAAACTAGACTGTAACTCTTCTCCAGGTCCCGATAAAATCCACCCCTGCTTTTTGAAGAACTGCGCTGAATTACTAGCTGCGCCATTATCGGATCTATTTACTAAAACTCTGTCTGAAGGTACTCTTCCAACCAATTGGAAACAAGCTGCTGTGACACCGATTTTCAAGAAAGGTGATAAGTTTGCAGTATCTAATTATCGTCCTATCAGCCTCACCTCAGTAATATGTAAAATTGCCGAAAGAATTATTGCGGACCAGCTCATACAGTTTCTTCTAGAAAACGACATTATACCTGATAATCAGCACGGTTTTATCCCTGGCCGTTCTGTCACTACCAACCTTCTCAGTGCAGTGAACATGTGGTCCTCGAGCCTCGACTCGAACGAACCTGTTGATGTAGTGTATCTTGACTTTGAAAAAGCATTTGATCGTGTTCCACATAATAGACTTATTACCAAACTCGAACATTTCGGTGTGCGCGGTAAACTCCTACAGTGGATTAAGTCTTACCTCAGTGACCGATGCTTCTGTGTGCGCATTGGTGAAAATTTTTCAAATAAATTCCCAGTGATAAGCGGCGTACCACAAGGAAGTGTGCTAGGTCCCATACTCTTCATTGCGTACATAAGTGATCTCTCTAAGTGTATTTCTTCACGTGCTCTTTCGTATGCAGATGATACCAAATTTTTCAACAACCCCCAGACAGACTTTATGTGTATACCAAATGACTTAAATCGAGTGATTTCATGGTGTAAAGAGTGGTGCCTTTCTCTTAACACCTCAAAATGTAGCATCCTGCATATGGGTCATAATAACCCCCGCTTAAATTACATAGTGAACGGCACTCCTCTTAACAGTGTCAGCAGTCAATCTGATTTGGGAGTAATTGTAACTGATAATTTAAAATGGACTTTACAATCTACTGCAGTAACTAAGAGAGCCAATTCGCGTTTGTACATAATCAGAAAAACTTTCAAAAATATGAGTGTTGCTTTATTTCATAAATTGTACAGATCTTATGTTCGGCCTCTATTAGAACACGCAATAGTTGCATGGAATCCAAATCTTAAAAAAGACGTTGATCTTTTAGAGAAAGTACAACGCAGAGCTACTAAAATCCCTATCGCTTTGAAATGTTTGCCCTATAGTGAAAGGCTGAACAAACTTAATTTGACTTCCTTATCACAAAGACGTTCCCGTGGGGACTTGATTGAAACTTTTAAAATAATAAATAATTATTATTCACTAGATATGAGACACTTCTTCAAGTTCAGTCAAGTCAACCATTTAAGAGGACATCCCCACAAACTTGTCAAACGTAAATTTAAGAAAAATTGTAGAGAACACTTTTTATGTAACAGAATTGTAAATCTGTGGAATTACTTATCTGAAAATGTTGTTAATGCTGAAACTGTCAATAATTTCAAAAATAGACTAGATGCGTCTATGTTAAATTAAATTGTTTAAATGTTTGTATTAGTGTTATACGTACATATATCTATTGTTTTAATTGATAAAAAACATTTTGTATTTATAATGTCATTTAATTCTGGGCATTTTCGGCATATGCCGCCTGCCCAATGTATAATATATAATAATAATAATAATATTTAATAAATTTGTTATGTTGAAACCAGGAGTTGTGTCATAATCAAACCACCCACGTGACAAGTGGTGGAAGCGCCGTGTTGCTTGGACCTCGAGGAGCCAGGATAAGTCGTGGAGGCGTCGCGTCGTCGTCTACCAGGAACCAAGACTAGCATAAGGATTAGAAGTAAGAAAGATATGGCGATCCAGCATGTCCGCAGCGAGAAGAACTACGAGTCGTTCAGAACATCACGCATTCGCACTACTCAAGAACTAGTAATGGCCATCCAAAGTGAATGGGGCCATGTAGGACATTTTGGAAGTCATGTCCTATCATAAGACGCTGGCCACTCAAATAACGGACATGATAGAGGTCAGGCGTCTCCGTATGGTCCGGGAAACGGAAGACAGCGGCGGTAGACGAGAGCCCTGCCGTCGTGAACATACTGGACAAGGAGCTTTCCACAACACAGTACTCGGTGCTGACGGTAGACGGACAACTAGAACAAAAAGAGGTAATTTTTGTCGTAGATACTGGAGCGACTGACAATGTACTAGAGAGAAGATTTGTCAAGAGACCGCTCAGTGAGGCACGGACAGAGGCCCTTAAATCAGCAGGAGGACATCTCATACCAGTATGGAAATGGGTGAGAAATGGGTGAGACTAACATTTAATAATAACATAAATTATAATGTAAAAATTCTAGTCGTCCAGAAACTCCCAGTACTATTGGGCACAACATTTTTAATAGAAAATCAGGCAGTCATAAACTTCGAGGATGAAGTGATTAGTTTAAAAAATAACGAGAGAGAGCAGATAATTCCATTCCGGAATAAGAAAATCAAAATTACGGAAGAACGTAAAAGCCGCGGATCCACGTGGGAAGAACTGCCAAATACTGAATCTTTATTTTTGTTTATTTATTTTGTTTATTTATTTAGCATTACAGTCAATCAACAGATTTTTATCCTATTATAGAATGACTATACTAACCTAACCTTACATTTATATATAACATTTACAATTTACAATTTAGCGACAGTTCACATTATAACAATATTTTACAAATGAACCACAAAATACATCAAGTACACTGTCAAACTGGTTATAAAGACTAAACATAGAATAAAATGGTGAATTGATTAAAATGTTTGATCTTGGTTTGGCCAGGGCAAACATTTTAAGGTTCCTTGTAAATACAGGGCGGCAGTGGAGATTTACCATCTCAAGAAGAACAGGGCTGTCAATGATATTGTTTAATATTTTATAAAGACATATCAGTAAATGGTTTTCTCGTCGAAATTTTAAAGTTTGGATTTTAAATAATGCCAGTAGTTTTTATTGAGGAAAGCCTTGGTCAGGGTATTTTCCAAATTTTTTTAAATAAAGATATTTTAGAAATTTACGCTGAACACGTTCTATTTTACTAATATCCTTATTGAGAGCCGGGTTCCAAACAATGGATACGTACTCTAAGTGAGGACAAACTAAAGAGAAGTACAGTGTTTTGATGCATTCGATATTTGTGAAATCTTTCGTACTTCTCACTACAAACCCTAACATTCTAGTAGCCTTGGATACTACACTATCAATATGCTCGTTGAAAGTTAATTGATCATCAAAAATAACCCCGAGGTCTTTCACAGTATTAGATCGTTCGATTTTAATTCCAGAGATATTATAATTGAATTCTATTCGTTCTCTTTTCCTGGTAAAAGATATTATTTTGCATTTTTTTATGTTCAGGAAAAGTTTGTTGTCATGACACCATCTTACTATGGCAGTAAGGTCATCCTGTAGTTTGCAGCAATCATTTGTATCTTTGATTGTGTTTATGATCTTCATGTCAACAGCAAATAATAATTTTGTGCATGATATTAGTCTAGTAAGATCGTTAATAAAAATTAGAAACAATAATGGACCTAAATTTGAGCCTTGCGGTACTCCTGCTGTGGGGCAGAATTCATAAGATCGATGTCCCAAGTATTCAACATATTGTACTCGATTACTGAGATATGAAGCAAAAAGTTACACAAAGGAGGAGAAAACCCCATTAAATGCATTTTTGACACAATTAAATGGTGCGGAATTTGATCAAAAGCTTTGGCAAAATCAGTGTGTAAGACATCAGTTTGATAACGGTTGTCCAAATTATGAGAAATATATTGAGTTAATTGCAAAAGATTGGAAGTGGTAGAGCGCTTGTGCATAAAACCATGCTGATCAGGACAGATGATATTTTTTATGTCAGGATATATAAGTTCATACAGAATTGATTCAAAAAGTTTTGCAAATACTGAGATAATTGAGATTGGACGATAATTGGTAAAAAGTGATGCTTTGCCGGATTTGAGAATTGGACATATTCTGGCTGCTTTCCATTTCATAGGAAATTTGTTAAACTTGAGTGACAGGCTCATTATATGGCGAAGGGGCTTGACAAATACAGATATACAATCTTTGAGCATAAAGCTTGGTATGTTATCGGGACCAACTGATTTCTTAAGTTTCATTTTCATAGCGGCAGTTTCAAGTAAATCATCCGTTAAAAACCTTTGATCAAAATGCACATAATTAATTGATGGTTCTTCGTTATGTACAGTACGATAATTTTGTGAGTTAACACCGTATACGCTGGAGAATTAATCTGCAAATTTATTGACTATATCATCTGGTCTTTTTAATTCGTTACCATCTAAATTTGTCATGACAGGTGGAATGGACGAAGAGCCTCTTTTCTGATTTACAAATTTCCAGAATTGCTTTGGGTCATTATGTAGAGCCTGCTGAGAACGCTGTATAAAGTTCATGTATGCACGTTTGACTTCATATTTGAGGATCCTTCTGTAGTGCTTATATTGTTTTTTATAGAAGTTATTATTTCTATTATTTTTTAATAGTGCAAAATATTTTTCTTTTTTCTTGGTTAGCACTATTACTAATTTTGAGAACCATACAGGGAAGGTTTTTTTCCTTGGTTTATAGGGTGGAACGTGTTTGTCTAGTATTCTATATAAAATAGAGTAAAACTGGTTACAAGCCAAGTCAGCATCATTTTGCTTTAGAACATATTGCCAATCGGTCACAGAGAATTCATGATACAACAGATTAAAATTTGTTTTTTTAAAATTGTATGATTTAAAAAAGTCATTTTGACGTATACGGTGTTTATTTGATTTTGGAAGTCCCAGTTCGATTGATAAAGGAGGATGGTGTGGGTCTGGATGGACCATATAGTCTCTCTCTTGTTGGACGCGTATAATGGGTAGATTTGAAGCTAGCAAATCTAGCATTTTGCCGAAGGCATTAGGAACATCATTATACTGCTTCATGTCATGTAACTGACAAAGGTTTTCAAATTCTAACTGAGTAGGACTTTTACAGTCATTGTTGTTGTAGTTTGATATATTAAAATCACCCACTACAATAACACTTGCAGATTTGTGGGGACTCAAGTAACAGTCAATGCAATCGAACAGTGTTTGATAATCACTGAGCTTGGTCGATGGCGGAATGTAAATATTGAAAACATAGATATAACCATAAGAGACATGCAGTTTGACACAGACAATATCGATTTTGACTGGAACATTTGGTATATCGATGTCTTGAGAAAATATTGAATTATCAACTGCAATTATCACACCTCTTCAAATTTAACGCGGCAAAATTACGGTCAGATCTATGTACTATGAAACTAGATGGAAAAAGTTCTGAGTTATAGACGGAGTTGTTTAGCCATGTCTCAGTTATAGCAATAATTTTAAATTTGCTAATGTTTGAGGCTAGGAAAACCTGTTGAGTTTTAGTATTTAATCCCCGACAGTTTTGGTAATATAATGAGATATTGCTGTTATTATTGGCATGTTCTGGTTTAATAGAATTTAAAGATGAAATGTCGGAACTGTTCGTAGTTAATCTAAAAAAACACTAGAATTTATTGAAGACTGACTTTGATTTTGGGGCAGGTTGGCGTCTTCGACACAAGAAGAATTTAAAGATAGAGAGGTGTAATCATTAGTGGTACCTAAGTCTTCTAACGATGGAATGCGTATATATGATGAAGAAGGGGATGAATTGTTGAGGATATTCTTCTTCAACTCGAAAATAGGTTTGGGTGTTTTAACGGTTCTAGAAGTGATGCTATTTTTGTAGATTTGTTCGAATAATATGTATTTTCCCCTTAAGCTTAAGTGAAGTCCATGGTCTTGTCATATGACTGTAGCTAATAATTACGTTCGGCTCAATGAATTTTGTGTTTGTGTAACTTTTGCAAGTTTCTGATAATAGATGATTTAGTTCGAATACTTTCTTATTATGATACTCTCTATTTTGCCAAAAGAGAGCACCTATGATTACAGTATTGGTATGACTGACTAGATTTAATGTTGTTACGATATCTGAAATGTTTAATGGTGAGTTATTTAATATATTATTTGTGCCGGCCATAATTATTATGTGGTCATTACGAGTGAAATCTTTTGCGAGATTTTTTATATTTTCAGTGACATTTCTGAATTGCGCGTTCGGTTTGAATATTGACGTAACATCATAGGTTTTCGGAAGTAGTTTTGTTAAAATACTAGATACACTACGGCCGTTGCTGTCTGCTAGTATCAATACTTTATTATTTTTAATAGATTTATCGGCGTTTTGATTACAGCAAATTTCGGTATCGTTAGTACTGTGCAAAGTATTATTAATAATGATATCAGATTCTAAAATATATTTATTCTTTTTGATTTTTAATGATATTTGATTCTGAGCATAGTCTATAGTTTGTTTGAGGTTTGAAATTTCTATTTTCATATCTTCAAGCTTATTATTAAGTTCATGGATTTGTGTGACTTGTTTATTCGAGATTTTTTCTTTATCAACTATTGCATTTTGTAATTCATCTATGTATCTACTGAAGGTGTAGCAGTTATCGCAAGGACTTGATACGAGAGTGTTATGGTTGGCAATTTCGGCTTGAAGTTTATTAATTAATACAGACTGTTCTTGTAACTGGTTATTCAGAGATTCTTCTACTTCAATCGCTAATGATTTAAATGACTCACAGCCATCCTTCGTTCGGTTTAAATGAAGAGTTTTGTTGTCAAGATCTTCTTCCAGCTCTCTGACGCGTTCGTTTAACGCATTGATTTTTTCGTTATTGTCAAAAAAATTTGGATTTATCGTTATGTTTCCGTGATTTAGATGATCTAATAACAATATCAATAAAGATTTTCGAAGATTTTTAACTACTAAACCTTTAGGTAACAGTAATTGTTCAAATTGTAATATTTTTAGGTGGTCGTAGTTAGGCATGATAAAAAATGAGTTTCGGAAAAATTGAGCAGAAAAATTTAGAGACAACAACGTTGATAATGTCGATTAAAAGAAGAAATAAAATAATAAATAAAAATAAAATAAAAATTAAAAATAAATATATAAGTAATAGTAATAAATAAATAAATAATTAAAACGATAAAAGAATGTATACAAATTATAAAACTACGTTAAGTACGTGCACAAAAAAAGGCAGATGCATCAAATAAACTACTAAATATAAGGGATAAAAATATAAACTGAAAGTAAATTAGTGATATGTCAGGTAAATAAAATGAACTTTACAAATTGTAAAAGGAAGCTGTTGCAGTTTGTAAATTCCTGTGGTTTTTACTGGCACAAACCAATGTCAAAATATCGAATTCTACTCTCCACAATTGATAACCACAAATGTACAGTACAAAATAAAATAAATTAATTGTTAGTATGTCAAATATTCAGAACAGAGATAGAAATATTATTCATACTTGTACATTAGCATATAATTATTACTAACACAGAAAATACAAAATAAGCAATAAAATAACAAAGGTAAAATATAAATATAAATTAAAAAGATGTCAAACAATAAAATACAATAAGTCATATAATTACAATTAAAATTAGAACACAGGTTGATAGGATTTTTCATTTAGTTCAAATAGTTATTACTAGTACAAACGTAGGTTGACTGGTTAGCTTGGTGCGTTATACAGGCAAGCAATCATATTTTAGAAATTATATAGAATAAAAATATTTAAATAATATAAAACGCCTCGGTCCGGATTCGAATCGAGTTTCTTAGCATAGCCGATTAAGATCGGTGACTTTAGCCGCACGGCCACCAGTACATACACTTAAACTTTTATTTACGTCACTAATGACTTGATTTATTTTCGTGTAGACACTTGGGATTTATTTATCAGAATTATTTGTGAATAATTATGTAAACAGACAATAGTATATGAGATATAAGTTCACAGATCACTGTATATTAAACGACATAAATGTCCACATACCCAGATATATATGTAGATTAATAAAGCACTTTATTTTATGTGTTACTCTTTCTTGCAGTTTTTCTTGCGGTTTTAATATAAATTTTATTATTATTTTATCATATTAATAATATCCTATTAGATAGATAAAAATTCGCTGCAAGTTTTGATATATAGATTCTTGTACTTCCGACGCAGGTACAAAGTTCAAAATAAAATGTACGGAAAATAACACAGTAGAGCCCAATGGAGAGCGAGTTTGTCCTGTAAAGATTCCAACAGAATTTTTAAAAGCTAGATTTACACCAAATAGCGATTTTTTTTTATGAGGAAAAAGCTAGAAATTGTGGACCATACGGAGGGATCATGTGCATTTAAAATTAAAAATATTGGAAGACAGGCAGTGAAGATTTTCAAAGGCACAACATTGGGATACATCATACAGGGTAAGATTATCTTTTTATTAGATTGCATTGAAAATTTTGAGAATTTTAAGCCCGACATAAATCCATAAAGGAAAACTTGTACCAGCTATTACAAAAATATCAAGATATTTTTGCATTTAATTCTAAACAGATTGGCCTTACAAACATAACCGAGCATGTTATAGATACGAAAAATGCTGAACCAGTACACCAGCGTCCATACCGGGTATCTCATAGGGAGACCTGTGAAAATTGTTACAGATCATCATGCTCTATGCTGGCTACGTTCTGTAAAGGATCCTACATGACGTCTAGCGTAGATTATGACGTCTAGCACGCTGGAGCTGAAAATTGCAAGATTTTACATACAGCATAGTACACAAGAGTGGAGCCATCCACGCGGATGCGGATTGTCTGTTAAGATATCCATGTCGAGAGGTAACGCAATCTGATGAAGATAATACTACTTCTGTACCCACATTCCTGCTAGAACCAGCAGATATTGCAGAACTACAGGAAGAAGATGAATCATTATCAGAACTAAAAAAAAAAAAAAAAGCAATCAACGATCCGAATTTTGGAAACATCGGCCTAAGGAAGCAGGCAAAAAAAAATTTTTTTTTTCATCAACCAAGATATACTATACAAGATTCACACCAGAATAGTAAGGAAACATCATTATGTTTTGTAAACTACAAAATATGCCTAAATGAAAAAAAACTGCTAAATACGACACTGTCTATGTCAACAGACTAAACTATTTACAGAACCATGGAAATGCTGAGGACAGCAAATGATAAAAAATGCACATGATACGCCCTGACGTCATATAAATACTATAAGGAAATACTACTAAGAAACTTTATATATATATTTTTTTAATTTAATTTTAGGATATGAATAGTAATGATAACGATGATAGTCATAATGCCGAGGTACCGGTAAGAGTAGTTCCAGGAGCTTATTGGAAAACACTACCTGACACAATCACGTATGAAGCTACTATACCGTTGACGTATACGGGGACCTGGATCCCAACATGTCATTGAAGGAAAAATCGAGTGTCACCCAATCAACGGGTCTCCTAGCTGCCGAGATTGAAGAAATGATTCAAAACCTAACAATCTATTATGGACCCAATGGCGCAGAAGACCTTTATACTTCATAGACAGTTACATCGTACATCGTTATTAATGTATTTAATTTTAATTATAGGAATTGGCTGCGGGAGTTGCTTGCTCTACTATCTTTATAGCCACATTTGAAGCGTCGAAAAACAAATGTGGTGAGAAAGGATGGAGACCTGGGTCAGGTGTATATGAAAATCATTGAAGAAAATGATAACGAGTCCGCGTTACTGCTCAAGCCAAATGGGGCGCAGAGAGCAATACGCCTGACTAAGACGGCCCGGAGCGGAATGATAGCGCTGTCAGTCCGTTGGAGCAATCCCAGACGTCAGCCCTATAGGATAAACCCCGTAAGTTTACTGTGCCCTATAGGTGGAGACCGTCCTGACGTCTGCCGTGGAAAAAGCTGCTGCAAAATTATAAGTCGCGCAATATTGGGCCTCAGCGGGATGCTGTAGAGCCAGTAAAGGGGCCAGCGGGATGCTGAAGACCCCTTGGAGGGATGCCGTGCAGCAGTGATTCCTCCCAAGGATGAAGAAGGACCCACTAAACACTGACGCACAGTGAAGTGTTCGCGAGGGCAAGCAACTACCCAAGGCAACTGCATGCTTGGTGAACAGATAACCAACGTAACGGGTATCAAAATTTTAATCTATTATTATTATTTTTTTTTTCTCTCTCTCTCTTTCCTTTTTGCAAGTACCACAACCCAGTAAGAATACAAGTCATCTGGAAATTAATCAATTGTATGTAAATAGTTATGTAAAAACCAGATGTACTGTATTTTTACAGGATTTGAGTATGATATATTTTGAGTTTTAGAACACGTAAAATACAACACTACACGTTTTTCGTTATGTTTATTTTTTTAATACGTTGGGTATTAGTTTCAGAAGTTCCATTTTTAAACAGATGGCTGAATCACAAATGTCGATCAAAATTCAAATTTTCCAAATTTCCTAAGGTTCATGAGCCATGTACCAAGGAGCCCTTAGCCGCCAGTCAGGTAGTGGGGAGCTGGGTCTACGCACTTTGGTGGCCATCTAGAGACGTCACATGAGCCAACAGCGTAGAAATACCTGACAAGTGTCTAAGTTTTTATTAACTTCAAAACTTTTTATTTTTTGCCATTGGTTTTATTATTTTGATATTTTTTTTATTTTTGTTTATTTTGTTGCATGTCGGGGCGCCATGCTGATGGGGAAGGGGGTAATGTCACATAGGTAATCCTAGGTCAGGATTACGACATCTAGACATTCTGACGGTCAGCTGTCTGATTAAAAACTATTCGTCAGCGTCTGACGTATGTGACCTGATTATGAAATTGCAGATCATCGCAATTTCATAATGAGGAAATATTTGTCATGACGAATGAATATTGGAACTGGGTTAACTTTCGGTACTTAATAGATGGATGTCGAGAATATTGAGGTAGTAGAACATAGCCAACTCTGCTACACATATTAGTCCAGAAGGTGACGACCACGACACCGACGCCGGATTCTAGTATCGAGAGTGACGCCAAGCAAGTAGTGACCATGTGAGTGGGAGAAGACTTCTCCAGGCTCCTCGACTCCCAGATGGGTAGCCCCCGCCTCGGAGATAGGTCCAAGCCGATCCTGGCCAACACGGGGTGGACCGAAGACTTCCCCAACTCCATGGACCAATTCCAACATTATTTTGTAAATGTTATATACATATTTAATAAATTTGTTATGTTGAAACCAGGAGTTGTGTCTCAATAAAACCACCCACGTGACAATATATTTAACTGTCGACAATTTGACTTCGTGAAAAACGCTAATGCACAGAAGGTTATTAAATAAAGAACTGTTGATTTGTTTCACTGATTTATTTATTTTACTGACCATGGTTTCGGCTTGCGCCATTTTCAAAGTAAGAATGATGCAAATCTTACAAACTAACACTTATTTATATTATGGTAAGGTTTATGGTTCAAAAATCCCAACAATTTCATTACCGCAACTGAAAACATGAAAACAGGTAACAATTCCTAATTATGTCATAATTCCTTAAAACTAATCCCTATAATAATAATAATAATAATTTATTTTGCAAATATGTACGTACATTATATATAATACAGATAAATAAAAATACAATGTTATATATGATGTATAGCAAGTCAAAAGTAAGAATTGATACAAATATGACAATTATTATAATAAAAATGTTTGTACATAACTATTTTAATTTCTACAGTATTCATCTAAATCATACACACATTTATCAATTAGGAGACGTTTAACACTGTATTTGAATTTGCTGACAGATTTTAGGTTTTTTAATTTTTCAGGCAATAAATTAAAGTAATTGCAGCAATTAAATTATGCTCCTTTTTGGTAACGAGACGAATTGTGAAACTTAAGAACAAGTAGATTTGTTTTTTCTTGTTGAGTATCCATGATTATTAGTGGAGAAAAGATTCTTTTTTTTGGAACAGAACATACACAGGGATAAAATGTATTCGGACGGAAGCGTCAATATCTCTAATTTTTTAAAAGGCTCTACAAGAATCTCTATATTTGATAGAGGCTAGTATTCGTATAGCTGATTTTTGTAGTAAAAAAATGCGTTTTCGTTCAGTTGATTGACCCCAGTGTATTATATTAGATGTTAAAAGTGAATGGAAACAAGAAAATTATAATGTCGTTGGAGTATAGTATGAATAAAGTCGGACCAATTACACTGCCTTGTGGCAGCCCTATTTGTAAGGGTTGATTTTTAGAGCGATATGTTTTATTATTAATTCGGATACTTGTTTATTGGGATCTGTTCGACAGGAATGATTTCAACCATTCTTGACCTCGGATTCCGTATTGTTCCATTTTTGTTAATAAAATGGTGTGATCGACGCAGTCGAAGGCTTTACTTAAGTCTGTGAAGATTCCTAACCCGGCTTTGCCCCTATCCACTATTTGCAAAATATCATTGATGTAATTGAAAAGAGCTGTGTCCACTGATCTGTTTTTAATAAATCCATGTTGAAGTGGAGACAGAATATTATAAGTGCTGAGGAATCTAATTAATTGTTTATTAACGACTGATTCTATTATTTTTGAAAAGAAAGATATTAGGCTTATAGGTCTGTAGTTATTTTAATTGTCTTGCTTCTTTTCTTGTATAGTGGCTTTACTAGTGTACATTTTAATTGTTCGAGAATGATGCCTTGTTCAAATGAAAGATTTACAATATGTGCCAAAGGTACCGATATGTAGTGCTTGCACAATTTAGTCAAATGATTTGTGAAGTTGTCATCACCACTAGAATGGGATTTTTTTAGGTTTGAAATTCCATCACTTATATCATAATGGGAGACAGGTGAAAAAAAGTGTTGGCCGACAGTGGAACATTAGAAGTGATATAATCGTAATCAATATCTTGATCAAAATTTGCCTCCATGTCTCTTGCAATAGAGGAAAAGAAGTTATTGAAAACATCCGCCATATTTTCATTATTTTCATTAAACTTATCAGTTTCGAAATGAGACAGATTATTGTCACCCGAAGCATTTTCCCTAACTTTATTGATAACATCCCACATTTTCTTATTTTTATTTGTTGACTTGTTGATTAAATTACTGTTATAATTAATTTTAAGAGTTTGTAGTTAATTGTTGTACTTTTTATTTTGATCGGTATACGCGTCTTTAAAAATAGGAAAGTTTGGGATAGTTCACGATATGCATTAACCTTGTTCCTAAGTTCACATGATTCATATGTTAACCAAGGGAGCCTATTTTTCCTGCCCTTCTTGCTGATGATCTTTTTCATACGAAAACAGATGTTATGATAATACGTGATAATGTTACTAAATGTTTCATATGATTTTTGGGCACATTTATTATTTAAAACTGCTTGCCAGTCCTCTGTTTCTAAAAAATCATTAAATAGTTTTTTATTAGCAGTGGACATATCTTTTATGTTTCTTTGCATAGTATGGACTGGGTTACTAAAAATAATGTTAATGGATTAACTGCTATGATCAGAAACATTTAATTCTTTAACTATCGCGTATAAGTAGTGAGTTAAACATGTCTGTTATATCATTGAGTACGTTTGATTTAAATTTGTGTTTTTTGTTATTTCATGAGCCTCGAATAAATTTAATTTTGGACCTTTCTGTTCATAATGTAAAATTTCAGGTTCGAAATTTGATTTATGGTTAGTATTCATGAGGTGTTCTGCAAAAGTTGAGTCACATTTTGAATTGATGAATTCGGTGATTCTGGTTTTGAATGATCTACCTGTTTGTCCTATATAGCAAGAATTACATGTGTCACAATTCAACTTATAAACTCCACTTTTGTCCATTTTGTCTCTTTTTGTTTGTTGTTCCATAGTAATTTCTTAAGGTTGGCTGTATTACTAAATTTTGATATTTTGGTTTGATTTTAATTTATTAGAAATTATGTTGAAAATAAATCAAATTTCGAACTGAAATGAGTGTTAATTCACAGTTGAAATCAATTTATTGTTTATGATCCTATTTTCTGTACTAAAAAGCTAATGTCGATATTAATAGTTAATGAAGTAATTTTCGAACATATTTATTTCCTTATGGTCAAATAAATGGTCTACTTTATTTTTTCGTAATAACATAACCTTTTAGAATTAAAATGATTGTTTCTGGAAATATAAATATAAGAACATACGTAAAACATTAACAGTTCCTTGAAAATATCGCCATGTTCACCAATTTTTTAATTCTTCTGGCATTTGTTAGTTTATCTAAGTCATGTCCAATGTTTGATCCTTTAAGTAAGTATCTGTTATACGAATATTTATCTGTCGTTACTGAAATAATCTGTCATGCGTTTATTTTTCTGTCGTTCTTGAAATCCAATCTGTTGTTAATAAATCCCATTTTTTCGAGCCAAAAAATGGTACCTCTCATTAAATAATTTCGCAACATTGAAATGTGTGAAAATTTTCACTTGACATCAATTTGTTGTTTATGATTCTATTTTCTGTACTTAAAATCAAAGAGTCGAACCCAAATTTATTTCGTTCCGGTTTACGGTTACGTCCCAAGTAAATGTTTTTGGTTCCAGTTTCGGTTTCGGTTCATCTAAAAATTTCGGTTCAATTCTGGTTCCGTTTCGGTTCGAATAACATGTTAAAATCGAATCTAACACCAAATATCTACCGGTATAAATTTTATAAACTAAATTCCCTTCGTATTTTTTCAATTATAAAATTGAAAATACAAAAGAAATAGAACTTAATTCAAACTTTTATTATCATAAGCGGAAACAAAATACAATTTAGGAACATGAAAATACAAAAACATATTGCACGTAAATAAAATAAAATTCTAACAAATTAGAAAGAAATAACAAAAATAATTCATAAGGCACAGAGCCGTATTAAGGGGGTGTTAATACAGTCAGTTGCCTGGGGCACCAGACGCAAGGAGTGCTAAATTTTGGTTGAAGACTTATTTTTGCTCAACAAATAGTTTTGACAGCAATGAACAACTTCATTTTCAGCGCCTTTAAAAATTTGGGTTCAGCTGGCTAGTAACTTAAACTTAATTTTTACATAATTATACAAAACGGGGGCGCCATATAAAGAGTCTGCCCGGGGCGCGGAAATATTTTAGTCCGACGTTAATCACACACAGTTCATATAATAACAATTATGGAGAAGAAAAACGTTAATAATAAACAATAATAATTAATATGAACTTTTCTCTTACAAAAATAATAAATGTTTGAAGAAAAGTTTTAAGAAACGCAATATTATAAAGAAGAAAACGGAATAACACAAACCTTTATCTTACAAAAGAAAAAATAAAGAAGAAAATAGAAATGTTCTTCAAATTTGCTTCTGATAGATTCATTCTTTTATCAGTCAATATAAGTTTTAGTAGTAAGAAACGGATTAATTAATTAATTTAATGAAAAAAAAAAGAACCGAAATTAACCGATATTAACATTCCTTTACGGTTTTGGTTTATAAATTGAAAAAATTTACGATCCGGTTACGTTTTCGGTTTTGTTAAAAATTCCGGTTAATTTCGGTTCGGTTCCGGTTCGACTCTCTGCTTAAAATCTAATGTTGATAATAATCGTTAATGAAGTAATTTTCAAACGTATTTACTTCCTTATTATCAAATAAATGTTGCACTTTTTTCGTAATACCAAAAACTATTAGAATTTTAATCATTGTTTTTGTAAATATAAATATAAGACCATATGTAAAATCAGTGCCGGCGCTAGGGTCATTGCCGCCCGCATGTAATTTCTATAGAAGAGCCCGTCTCATATTTTTTGAATTTTTGGTTATCACTTTTATTCATATGGTACAGAATAACAGAAAATAAATTAAATTACATAAATGTATTTATTATTATTATTATTATTATTATTTTTATTTTTTTTATTTATTTATTTATTTATTTTTTTTTTGTTAAGTAATATTTAAGGGTTTTCTGCAGGTTTGAATCTTCTTACTTTACGTTTAGTAGGTATTTAATATGATTCTAACATACCTATATTTAAAATCTATACATATATTTTTAAAAACTATATGTAAAACTATTTAATTTGATATGATATATTTTTTTTTCACCTTAACAAAAAATAGGAACATTAACCATACAACTAATATAATAAATATTGTATAAAATATTAATAATAAATTAAATAATTACCTTGTTCTAGTTTCAATAAGGATTGTATTAATTTGTATCACATTATTTTTTTCTTTTAAAGACTAAAATTGTTTTTCAAAAGTCTGAAAGTTTTTCAGGTGCCCCTTCGTTGAAATTTGTATTATTTTCTTTTGAATTAATTTTTCATATGACGAACGAAATTACAATTTAATTTAAATAATATTTTTTTTTTTCAACTTAGCATATTTTGCTTTGCCTATGTTAAATAAACCATTCTAGTTAAAATGTTGTGGTAAATTGAAAAAAAAAGCTTTTCATACGCTTTGTTAAAAAAAAAAACATTGTTTCAAGTAATTTTCCTAAAAAATATTTCAAGTATAAAACCAGTGTTGCCACCTATATAAAAGCATATTTCCCTCACTTGAAGTGTAAATTCCCTTTTTTGTAAAGAAAATTTCCTCCAATTTGCCCTCAAATTTTAAATTAATATGAGGTCAAATAAATCAACATACAATTATTATTTCAATGTTTACTTTATGACAAAATTAGTTAAGTATACATATATAAAAAAATAGGAGTAATTAAATAATTATTCGAACAAAAGGCGTATCCTTTTTACATTAACAAACTTACCCAAAATGTATTTATACCTAGAATAACATGTACTACTTCTTAAAGTGGTACAGGCAGTGGCGCAGCCAAGGGGGGGGGGGGCGATGGGCCTGGGACCCCTACCAGGAGCAGCAGATTACACGGCGCTGCTCGGGGAATTGAAGACAAAATTTGTTAACCACAACAGTAGCTAATTTTTAAATTACTTCATTGTAAACAATATTGGCATTTTTTTTTTTTTCGTGTAACTAAATATTTTTTGAAGATTGACTACGTTTGATAAGTAGGCATAATAGGGTAATAAAGTGACATAATTATTGTTCAAGTGAAAATACATCACTTTCCAAATATGCTCAAACGAATTATATGAAGGGGAGCGTTGATCCTTTTTCCCCCTAACACATCGATTAAAACATTCGCCAAGTCAAATGATAAAACTGTTTTAAACAACTAATTACTCGATTCATATAAGATAAAGTGGAAATCTTACTTCGGTATAACCTTCAGAATGTAATTTTAAAATGACACCTCAAACGTGAAATAGAGTAGAAATAGTAGAAATATAATAAAGAGAGTAGTTTTGGAGACAATCGCGGTCTTAAAATCGGTATTTGGTTTTATTTTGTAGATAAATGTGAATATCAATATCTTTTTAGGTATTTTTGAAATTATGATGTTTTACTGACTCGCTGAGCGCTCTGAACAGTATCCAAGATCCAGATCCAGTGCATCCTCTTGTACTAAAGATCCGGTTGCTACTCCACAATCTGAATGATCAGAATGTGAGGGTAGAGCCGTTTTAGATACCGGGACATGTTGGTATTAAAGGCAACAAAGCGGCAGATTAATATTAGAAGTATAAGGAAAAATTTTGATACATTAATGATACTTTTAGCAGATTTGAAAAATAAATATGATATTATAATATTAACGGAAACCTGGCAAATTAATAATAAAGCTGACTTCAGCATAAATAATTATAATATTGAATATAGCAATGGTAAATATAATCAGAATGATGGAGTAGTAATTTATATTAAAAATAAATATAACTATCAAATGGAAATAATTAAATATGGTGAAGTCAGTGGAATCTTAGTAACTATAGAAATGAATAAGAATAATCTTACAATTTTAGGTACATATAGATCACCTAATATTAATAATAGTGATTATATAGTGGATCTAGATGAACTACTTCTTAAATATAAAACAATAGATGTAATGGTAGGAGATATAAACATTGATATTTTAGACGTAAATCAAATTTCTAATAATTATCTGAATGTACTGTATAAAAATGGATACAAGTCTATAAATTAATGACTATACTAGGGTAACTCCAAAGCAAAAAGCAGCATCCAAAACTTGTATTGATCATATATTTGTCCAAGACCCAAAATTCTGTAATGATAATATAAGTCCTATTGTACTACAAACTAATATCACTGATCATTATGCAACGATAATAGAGATTAAAAGTAAAATTTATAAAAAAAACGATAATAATAAAATAGCTAAAAAAATTTAAAAAATTAATTATGTGTTACTAAATGAAAAAATAAAAAAGGAAAATTGGGAAATAATTTTTAATGATAAAAACATAAACAATATTGCGTGTAAATTTTTAAATAAATATCAACAATTAATAGACGAATGTACCACTACTAAAATTTACAATGAAAATAACAAATATAAAAAAATAAAACCATGGATTACAACTGGACTAATAATAGCGATTAAAAAAAGAGATAAGCTCAAACAAAAATTAAATAAAGAACGCTTTAATAGAAATCTAAAAGATAAATACATTAACTATAGAAAAATAATAAGTAAATTGATAAATACCACAGAAAAATCATATTATGAACAAAAAATTGAAGAAAATCACAGTAATTAAAAAAAAATATGGGAAACAGTACATGAAATAACTAACTATAAAAATAAAACACCAAAAACTTTACCATCAAAACCGGAAAGGAAGATACTTGCTAGTGATTTTAACAAATTCTTCAATGAAGTTGGTACAAATGCTGCAGGAAACATTTCTCAATTAAACAAAAATAAAGTAAAAATGAAAGAAGAACTATTTATCTCTGATACAATATTTTTTAATCCAGGTACCGAAGACGAAATACATAATCTTATCAAACTACTTAAAAATAATAGTGCGCCTGGTCCAGATGGCATATTTAATGAAACAATTAAAGAGACCATAGACACTATTACTGTACATATCACAAAATTAATTAATAAAATACTAAAATCCAGTATATATCCTGACATATTTAAACTGTCTACAATAGTTCCAATATACAAAATGGGAGATAAAAATGTATTAAGTAATTATAGGCCGATATCATTAACCTCAACAGTAGGAAAAATGATAGAAAAAACGATTAATATTAGAATTAATAACTTTCTTACGAAACATAAAATAATAAGTAACCAACAATATGGATTTCGACAGAACTGTAGTACAGAGGATGCAATAGGAGAAGTAACAGCGACTATTTATGACGATATGAATAACAATAAAAAAATAATAGCTGTATTTCTTGACTTAGCTAAAGCATTCGATACCGTGGACCACCAAATATTATTGAATAAAATCATGAAGATTGGAATAAGAGGATTAGGATACAACCTACTTAAAAGCTACCTTGAAAATAGATATCACCAGGTAAAAATTGATGGTTCTACTAGTGACGAATTATTAGTAAAATGTGGTATTCCACAAGGGTCTGTATTAGCTGCTACTCTTTTCAATATATATGTCAATGATTTATTCAACATTGACATAAATGGTAAAAATATAGCGTACGCAGACGATACAGTGTTATAACGTCAGCAAAGTCCTGGAATGCAGCGAAACAAGAAGCTGAAAATAGTTTGAAAGAAATAAAGAAATGGCTTGATAATAACCTTCTTACCCTTAATGTAAAAAAAAGTAATTTCCTAACATTTACTATCAAGAGCAGAATGCAACCGTTAATAAATTACTTAACAATAAAAGGAAGTGCAAACATTGTTGAGCAAATTCAAAGAACAGCTTCTGTAAAATATCTTGGGATTATTATCGACCAACATTTATCCTGGAAGCAACAGATTGAACAACTGAATAAAAGAATACGTAAAATGTATTACATGTTTAGAAAACTAGCCAAAATTGTTCCACAATATATATTGAAAAGAGTTTATTATGGATTAGTACACTGTCTTATACAATATGGTATAATAGGGTGGGGAGGCGTAGCTAAAACTAAAATAAAACCGTTTATAATAAGTCAAAAAACGATATTAAAAATCATATATAAAAAACCAAGAGATTACTCCAGCGAAAAATTATATAAAGAAACTGGCATTCTTGATCCGCGACAGATTTTTGCCCAAAATTCATTAATAATCCTAAATAAAAATAAAAATTTAAATTATATTAAACACGGTAAATCAACGAGAAACGAAATAAACAAACATGTCATATTGCCAAAAAGTAATAAAACAATATTTAAAAATAGTTTCACATATGTATCTTTAAAACTGTTTAATAACTTGCCAAACGAAATTAAAACAATACAGAATAAATATACTTTTAAAAATAATATAAAAAAATGGATTAAAAACACTGACCGCGACTATATACATAATATCATAAATTCTTAAATAACGAATTAATAAAAAAATAAATAAATTATTGAAGAAATAAATAAATATGTAAAATAAACATAAATAAAACAAATGTAACTCACAATAATTAATTAAATCAGAAAAGCAAAGTGCCTCGACTCAAGGTTTATTATCTTAATGAGTGCACTATTCCGACTAAATTTGATAAAAAAAAGATTAGTTATTAATACTAATAACTAATCTTTTTACTAATAACTAACATAGAAATAAAATTATTTGTATTAAAATATATATTTATATAGCAATAAGTCGTATATGTATGTATTAAATGTAAAAATGATAAATGGGAAAAATAAATTATATTATTATTATTATTATTATATTATTAGATGCAACTGCAAAAGCCGCCTCCTACAGACCTATGATTGATGTGACTTTAATTTTTCCAGATGACGTAAAAAGTCATCTGAAACACTTGGTTTTAGACATGTGGCAACATGTGTGGAGCCGCACACAGAACGTTGAGTTGCGACAGATTAAGGGAGACGTTAAACCATGGGGTTCTTCCTGCAGGATTAACCGCAGGGAGGAAACCGCCATCACACGCCTCCGTATAGGTCACTGTTGGTGGACCCATGGACACCTCCTTCGAGGTGAAGGATCCCCTATCTGTGAGACGTGTAACACAGATTTGTCTGTGTTACACTTTTTAACCGAATGTGCGCAGTTCGAAGATATCAGGGAGAGGCTAGGCCTGTGCTATGACCTGTCAGTTGCTTTAGGTGACGACAGAGTACTCATGGAAAGGCTGATACTCTTCCTGAGAGAATCGAACTGACTGTTTTATGTGTGAAGTCTTGCACCTAATTTTAATGGGTTCCATTTCTAAACTGTGATATTCGATGGTAATTGGCCCCTTTACAGCCTCTTACTATCACCTGCGACTGTTTATTTTTTCGAACAGACTTATTATATTATTTATTTGTATTTGTCCGTGCAAGATTTCTTTTATTGAGTATGTGCATTTTTAATGATTATATTTATTTATTTACTGTCTAATTTATTGTTTTCAATGTGAAGTCTAGTCATTTAGATGGGCTGCGTTAGGCGCAAATAGCCTTTGTTGCTGTGCGCCAAAAATTTTAACTAACTAACGAACTAAATTATGATGTTTTACACACAAAAAGGACTGATATAATTTGTACTGAACAACAGCGGCGTATTCAAAGGGGGGGGGGCAAGCCCCCTCTGAAGGTCCACTGAAATGAAAATTTAACAAATTTATCATTATGATTAGTGTTGAAATTAAGAGAAAATGCATAGTTACATGTTATTTTTAGGTTTTCGTAGGTATAATCAAGAAATCTTTATTCCATCACATGAGTCTGTTCGTTCGGTACACATTGTGGCCAAGCGGCTGATTTAGAGAACTGAACTTTTTCTCTTACTTATGTAAGAGAAATATTGAGACTTCAGAAATATATCCCGCGAAAAATATAAATAAATATGTATTTATCGAAGAAAAAATCAAGTGAAAGTTTTTGATACATGGATTAACAATTTTATTTTTTTATCAACAAATAATGGAATTATTATTTGATATAAACATGAATATCCAACAGAAGGGGTGATTGTGTCGCAGTCTATTTTACATACAAAATAATTAGCAGTGACGGAACTTTAAATATCCCGAAAGGTTTCTTGACATTTTTTTATAAACAGAAAAGGGGAAGAGAGTATATTTTAGATTTTTAAATATATTTTTCCCCTAAATAAGCTCAAATGATTTTGATAACCGCTTCAGAGGCCACAAAAAATAAGATTGAGGGTCGTATGCGGCCCGCATGCCCTCGAAATTTGATTCGGCCCTCCCCAAGACAAAATCCTGGCTGCGTCACTGGGTACATGTTATTATTGAAAAGATTCTAACATTCATTTGAAATTTTATATTTAATACAGTCCAGTGGCGCACCCAGCCCCCCCCCTCTAAGAAAGAAGAAAATAAAACACACTAGAAAATTTAATTAGCACCGTCCTAGGTAAATATATGTATTTAAAAATAGCAATATTCAATTAAAAATATCGAAACTACCACAGTGTTTCACTCAGAAATGATACGCTACTGAATACACCAAAAGCTTGAGAAAAATTAGTTTAGTTTATTACATCAATAAATACAGATAAGAGACCCGAGCGTTTCAGTGATTCAAATGGACATTGAAGATAGTTTTAATCTATATGAAATACAACTATAGAGCGACTGTTTTATTATATCGTACAGAAGCGGAGTATATAAATATAATGCAAAATTTTGACAATTTTGACAAAAAAAACCCCTGATGTTTAACCATATCATTCAAATAAGATTTGAATTAGGATCACCTATTAAATGAACAATAGTCTGTGTAGATCGTGTTCTAGAAACTTGCGCAGAATTTGTTACAAGGCTGATCTTGAAGCTTAGCTTTCCATCTGTGAAAAGTTACCTTCATTATACTTAAGTTCTTAATAACATTTTAAAGTCAAATTTGTCAAAGATTTTATTATATATTTTAGATTGAGTGCTTCAAAATATGACTGAGAAACGTACCCAAAGTACTTTACTGAACATTTTTAATGAAAATCCGAAAAAGGATGATTCAAATGTTAGTAGCAATGTTGACGCTATTAATATTATCGATACCGACTTGGATTCGATTTCTACAGTCGCAGTTCAGACAAAACCATTGGATCATCCAGAAGATTTTTTTTTTTTTTTTGAGAGAAAAAAGTTGTAGATGATGATACGTGTATACGGTGGTTAATAATATTCAAATTTCTAAGAGTTATTAAAGTTTTAAAAACTGTGAATGTGTGAAAGTACTAATTAAAAGTTTATAAACCAGATTCTGTTACTTTTGAATAGTGAAAAACGTTCTTATAATTTCTAAATCGAATTGTATGAATTTTAGTTACTAGCAGCGGTTAAGACATTTAATTGAGTGTTAAAACTTGCGCGTGGTCAAAGTTCGATTTCAAGTGTAGTTATATTACCTGTTGTGTTATACGACTTATTGTACTTATCTGTACTGCAAGTAGCCAACACATAGGAGCTAGTAATGCTTTTATAAGGCTTGAACAACATGGAAGATGCAAGTTGTAATAAATGCAAACTAGAAACGGACTCAAACAAAGACAGACTCATATGTGAAGGTCCCTGTGGAGAAGTTTTTCACTATAAATGTGTAAAATTTACTAATAGTAATTTTAAAAATTGGTTATTATGCAAACAATTAAAATACATTTGCAAAAAATGTGAAGAAAATACATTGCCAATTGTAGGCAGCAAAATAAATTTACTTTTAGATTTCATGTATAAGTTAGACATGAAAGTACAAACACAGGATATAAAAATAACCGACATATTGAATAATGTATTAAATATTAAGGAAAAAGCTATGGAAACTGAAGGGGAAATAATTAAAGAAATCAAAATTAACACAGAAGTTTTTCCTAAGGATTCCTATGCTGATAAAACTAGAGCTTTAAACCCGGATAACGATAAATGGATAGAAGTTAAATCAAAAAGATCAGGAAAGAAAAATGAAGAAATAAAGGCTGCACTAAAGGAGAAAATATTTCCTGAATATGTACCAGTTCAAGGCATGCGCAGTGGCGGGAAAGGCAGTGTGCTAATAGAGTGTAGGAATAAGGAAGCTAAAGAATTGGTAATAAATGAGGTGCAAGAGAAATTAGGTGATGCCTATGAAGTAAAAGAGCAGCAATTGAGAGACCCAATCCTATAATATAATACGCCTGTTTGTATGTTCGTCTATGGTATGTTCGACCGGTCGTTTCTTCATTCCCCGATAGAGGCGCGCATATGTTAATTATTTATGTCAAATTGTTTAAAATATATTGTTGATGCAATAATAGTGAATTTTCTACGAACACTTTTTATAATTATTATAAGATGCAATAATAGTGAATATTCTACGAACACTTTTTATAATAATTGATAGAATTGTAAGAAATTATTGTTTATGTATTGGACAGTAGTGTGCTGTGAATTTTTGTTTGGAGTGTTGACAATAAATTAGTAAAAATGACAGTTGTGTTTTTCATTAAAAAATCACTGCACAATTATTAATTTAGTTGTGAAATACACGGATCGTTTTTTTTACGAATCAAAACATAGAAAAACGTTATCCTTCCGTGATATTCGACATTTTTGATTAAAATTATTATTAGCAGAAAAATAATTATTTTAAAAAATATTTGGTTTTGATGAAAGTAAGAAAAATGTGATTTTTTTTTCTTTATTATTATTTTTTCAATGCTTTATTATTTTTTTATTTCTACGATTTATAGGACAAGATTTACAATATCCCACTGCAAACTCTATACAGATGGCAGCACATAACGACTACACTAAGGCCCGGTTTTTCCACCTTCAGATAAAGTTCCAGGTAACTATCTGACAGATAAGGTTATTTGTAACTTCATCTGCTGAGTAAATGTCATCCCTTCTTTCTATACAAACGTATCTATCGGATAGGTATCTAACGGATAATGAGACTGACGTATTGGATTCACTGACTGGTATTGACATTTATTCAGCAGATGAAGTTACAAATAACCTTATCTGTCAGATAGTTACCTGGAACTTTATCTGAAAGTGGAAAGACCGGGCCTTAATAATTCAAGAATTATCAGTGGCTCTAAAACAATGGTTTCTGTTTATTTATTCACCTTAAAAGCACTATCTTAGGTTATGGTTGATAACTGTTTATTTTTTATTTTTTTTTATAAACCACCTAAAAATAAATTGTATTTTAACTGTTCTGTGCAGGGCTAGGGACAGTGATTCACCTTAAAAGTACTATCTTAGGTTATGGTTGATAACTGTTTTTTTTTTATAAACCACCTAAAAATAAATTGTATTTTAACTGTTCTGTGAAGGGCCAGGGACAGTGATTCACCTTAAAAGCACTATCTTAGGTTATGGTTGATAACTGTTTATTTATTTTTTTTTTATATACCACCTAAAAATAAATTGTGTTTTAAAAGTTCTGCACAGTCCCACCTGTTTAGAATCTCTGTATATTAAACAAATGACGTATGTGTGACGCATGCGCAGTGTTCAGTGGTATATTGTAAATCTACCCCGTAATTTGAGATATAGTGTAAGTACGCTTTTTTCCGTGTGCCCTTTTTGCCGTGTGTGTATTTTTTCATGTGTGCTTTTTTCCGTGTGCGTATTAATCCGTGTGCGTTTTTTCCGTGTGCGTATTTTTATATTATATAAGAAAATGGAAAATTAATTTTATTAAATATATTTTAAATTTAACGTCTGAAATCATTTTTAGTTTTAACATTATAAATATAATGCACTGACTGAAAATGAATCGTTTTCCCATCTTAAAAAGTTAATGAATTAATAATTCGGAATAATGCTCATTATTTGTCCAGTTTTTAATAATTTATTTATTTATTTATTTATTTATTTACTTAAGTGTATACAGGATAAAATTACCTAAATTACACATTATTAAAAAACAACAAAAAATTACAAAAAAATATATTAAAAAATAAAAATGCTAAATAAACAGGATTAAAGTAAACGGTTTAGATTATTTTTAAATGCAATATAAGAAGAGCACATAATATCCAAATCCGGGGCCAGGTCGTTGTAGAGCTTACACATTCTGTCCAGGCTGGAGTTGAGTCCGTAAGATGTTCGGCGCCTGGGCAGGTGGAATAAATCCACGTTTCTTGTTGGGTAAGGTGCAACTCTCAGTCCAACTTTAGCGAGGATGTCAGGAACGTCAGTGGTACCATTCATTATTTTATGGAGTAGACATAAGTCAAAAATCCGACGCCTATCTTGTAGAGGTTTCAAATTAAGTGCGGATAGTCGTTCACCTCTCGGTACAGCACTGTAATGAATACCCGATTTATAAAGTGCATAATTACAAAATTTGATTTGCACGTTTTCCAGTCTGTTAATCAAACTCTGTTGGGTTGGAGACCATATAGATGTGGCGTATTCTAACTGACACCTCACTAAAGAATTGAATAGAACTTTGATAGTATGTAAACTTCTGAAGCTCACCGACTGTCTTTTTATGAAGCCCAACATGCGTAACGAGTTGCTGATGATTGTGTTGATGTGGGCAGTAAAATTAAGGTCACTACTAAATAAGACGCCCAAATCCCTGATATCTTCGATTTGCTCTAAAGGTGTATTGTCTAGTGAATAAACAACATTCGATGGTTCTCGTTTTTTAGAGAAGTTGATATATTTGCACTTGGCGATGTTGAACCACAAGTTGTTTGCTGTGCACCATTGGAAGATTGAATCGAGATCCTCTTGCAACGCTATATGATCAGCTGCAGTAGAACTTATTTTGAAGATTTTTAAATCGTCCGCAAATAATAAGAAATTGCAGTGTTTAATATAAAGTGCAATGTCATTAATAAATAGAAGAAAGAGAATAGGCCCTAAATGTGACCCTTGTGGAACTCCTGAAGTCACGGTTATAACTTCTGAGAGACAGTTGCTTATTTTAACATACTGTGAGCGACCAGTTAGGTAAGAAGTGAGCCAAGACAACAGGGGATTGCTAATGCCATATCTCTTGAGTTTACCAATCAAGATATTAGTATCGACCTGGTCAAAGGCTTTTCTAAAGTCGGTATAAACAGTATGAACTTCTTTACCTTCCTCCAAAGCAGTGATGATGAAATCTTTGTACAGTAGCAGGTTCGTTGATGTAGAACGACCTCTGAAAAAGCCATGTTGTTGAGGTATTATTGCATTTTTAAATGTTTCAAATAACAAATCAGTGATGATTGATTCGAAAATTTTGCCTATAGAACAAAGAATAGAGATAGGCCGATAATTCTCAACATTGTTCCTAGATCCCGTTTTATGGACAGAGATGACAAAGGCCGACTTCCAGAAGCTGGGAAATATACCTATGCTCAGGGATTTGTTAAAAAGAATTTGAAGAGGTTCTGCTATTGTAGAATTACATTTAATTAAGAAAATTGGTGGAATACCATCTGGGCCTTGAGATTTGTTTTGATCCAGTTTGTTTATTTTTTCTGTAACAGCCTCTGGGTCGATAATTACAGAAGATAGGTGGTTACTATATGGGTAATCCGGACCAATGAATGTTTGAGATGATGGTGTCGTGTAAACAGAGCTGAAGAAATCAGCAAATAGATCACAGGTGTCTTTACAGTTATCCGATGATTTGTTATTAAAAAACATGTTACATGGAATACCATGTTCGTTTTTCTTGGCGTTTACAAAAGCCCAGAACGATTTTGGATTTTGAGAAATTTCATTTTCTATTAATGAGGTATAATGATTATAATCGTTAAGGATATTTGTTTTGCCAAATTTACGGTACTCAGAAAAAACATCATAGTCTGTACTGTTGCCAGAAGATTTGAATTCAGTATGCCGGCGATTTTTTTCCTTAATGATCTTGATTGTTTTCTTGCTGAACCACTTTGGGTACTTAGGACTTTTTTTAATTTTTTTGGGAACGTAGCATTCAATGATTTCATATATGACTTGATAAAATTTTTGAACACATTCATTAACGGATAGATTCAGAAATATGTTATCCCAATTTAAAAGGCCGAGAGAATGATTTATAGAACCGAAATCAGCTTTGTTAAAGTTAAACACATGATATGAGTCATTAGTGAGTGTAGCCACGTCACAAACCTCGAGAGAAAATTCAAGAGATGGATGGTAAGGATCTTCAGGTACCATGGGGTCAGTGGAGCGCCACACTTTGGTACTAGTATTGTTTGAAAAGATCAAGTCAAGTGTGTCACCAAGGTGGTTGGTAAGGAGATTAAATTGACTTAATTCGAGGAAGTCCAAACCATCTATAAGACATTCTGCTGAAGCTACGCCCGCTGTACTAAATACCGGGCATACTGCGGTAGTAACAGTGTCCACAGTCCATTTAACTTGGGGTAAATTAAAATCACCCACTATCACTAATTGTGATGACGGATATTGATCAGCGATAGAAGATGCTAGTTCGACGAAATCTGTGTAGCAAGAAGCTGGGGACCCAGGCGGAAAGTAAACACAGCAAATAATTACGGACTTGTTGCCGCGTTTTATAAGAATCCATGTATTCTCGATTCCAAAAATGGGGTCAACCATGATATTGGACGACAAAATATTTTGCTTCACTGCTATTAGTGTACCTCCACCTCTGCGGTTACGACTAGTCTCGCTACCGCGGTCGTACCGAAACACTGTATAAGCGGAAGAGAACAGTTCTGTGCTTAAAATATTAGGAACGAGCCATGTTTCAGTGAGTGCGATTACATCGTAATTCGCACAGAGGTTTGATTTGAAAAAAATACTAGTTTTTGTTCTTAAACCTCTGACATTTTGATAGAAAACGTGCATAAGATAATTAGTAGAACTTAAATCTGATAAATTCGAAGGAGATTTATTCAGATTTTCTGAAGAAACGAAAGGGCTTAATTAAAATGCCAGTTGGCCAGTTTATAGCGTTAAGCAGTTCGTTAATATCAACAGCAGAAAAACCTACTTTGAAGGAGCTATTGTTACCTTTGTTTTTAAGGTCTGTGCAAGAAAAAATTGCATCAGGCCACTTTTCCTTTAAATATGCGCAAACATTTTCGACAGGAGTGTCTTTCTGCAGTCTACCAACATAAACCCACGAATAAGAGGGGGTGGCGATAAGCATAGGGTTAGCTGTGCCAGTACCAAAAACAGGACTTGATTTATTAGTTTTATCGGATGCTTTGATTTTATTTCTTGTTGATTTTTGTTGTGGATCTTGTGTGATAGAATTTTCAGAGATATTTATAGATTCAACTATTGTTGAGACCTCTTTTGGTTTATTAATTACAGAGGCTACCTCACTGTAAGTTAGCGTCTTGATCGGCTTGACAACTAGTTCAGGGTTTGTAACCAAATGTAAGGAGGATTCAACCATAGTTTTTAAATCGCAAAGCTCTTTAGACAGTTGAGCGTTAGTCTCCCGTAGTGATTTTACTTCTCTGAGTAGTTCTTTTATAACTGGAGACTGGTTGATGCTACTGGCAATAGTGTGTCTGAGATAGTTAGCAACTTCGATGTTCTCAAGAACCTTTTTGACAACTTCTGAATCTAGGAGAGACATAGTGTATATAATAAATTGTCGTACAGAGGTCAAAAAGGGATCAAACTGGGACACACACTTCACCGCTAGGGGCCTATCAAGCGGACTTTAGTTACACAAACAAGAAGGCCACGGAGAAGGTTAAGACAAAAATTATATATACTATACAACGTGAGATGATGATGATGTACAAATTAATGAATTAGTGATATAATGGTAGTGAAATAAAATAAAATAAAAAAATTTAAAAAAATAAATAAATAAATAAAAAATAAACTAAAGTATGAAGTGAGAAAACAGTAAGAGAAAAAAATATTTATAAGTAAGAATAAAAATACAAAGCAGGCATAAAATTTTTATAAAAATTAAAAAATAAATAAATAAAATTAAAAATAAAATTAAAAAATATAAAAAAATAAATAAAACAATTTGATCGAGATTTGAACTTAGGACTTTGCAATTTGTATACAATGACTATAGCCACTGAACTGTATTAATGCAAGTTAAAACGTAGAATGTACAGAAATATTAATAATTTATGCTTGTTGTTGGATCACCTGATTTGATTCAACAAGCAAAATGCACCTTTATGAACACACGTACATATAATGATTCTTTAAAAAAGAATGCATTAATGTGGCTGCATAATAAAATCTTACACACTTATCTCGAGTGCTGCTGCCCAATATTACTTTAATGAAATAAATTTAATTTTCGCAGCACAATTAATATTGAAATTTGATTAAAACACAGGGAGCACAAAACTAAAATACTTATTTCCACTACCACTCCACTGGGCGAAGAGTTGATTAAATTTGAATTGGATGAAGTTAGGCGTATGGCTAGAGAAAGAAGTCTGAGGTGTCGAGCAAGTTCCACATTAAGGTAATGATTTGTTTGCCAACACAGTTGGCAACGGGTGCACTAGTTGTTAAAATAATAGGAGTAGAGGAAGTCTATGAAAACGAGGACGAATTAATTGAAAAGATCAAAAAAACAGAATGATATTTTAAAAAACTCTCAGTTAAAAATCAAACGGATAATTGAAATAAAGAAACCAAAGTATAGGCAAGATAACTATGTAATTATCATGCAAATTGACAGCCACAGTTGGAGAGCCGTTAGGAACAAAGACAGTAAAATTAACCTGGGATGGAGAAGACTAAAGGTTTTTGAAGACTTGGGGATTTATCACTGTTTTAAATGCTGGAAATTTAATCACAGCGCGAAGAACTGCGAGGCAAAACATCAGGTTTGTGGAAAGTGCGGAAAAGAAAATCATACAGATAAAGACTGTCAAAACGATACTATAGAATGTGTTAACTGATTAAATATAAATAAAAAACTTAAACTGAATTTGGAAACTACTCATTGTGCGTGGAATAGTTAATCTCCTGTATATGTAAAAAGAGTTAAAGATTATCGTAATAAAGTAATAGTGAATCCCAATTAAGTAATAGTGAGATATGTGAAGTAGTGTATTTGAACGCACAGAGCCTAGTAAGTAAAATAGAGAGTGTAGAAACTATTATTTATGAAAAAATTTTAAATATTATTTTTATTTTAAAAATTTATTATATTATTTATTATGAGTTAGTGTTACTAAGTGAAACACGCTTAACGACAGACATTCAAGACTCTGAAATAGAAATAAGTAGTTATAATATTATTAGAGTTGATTCTAAGTCAAGGTATACAGGGGGAGTTGCTATTTACATTAAAAATAATATTAAATTTAATGTTATTTCACAGTACATTGTAGAACCAATTTGTTGAATGTTATTTATTAAAATATGGTATGAAAATTCTGTTTGCGGTCTAGGTATAATATACCACTCCCCCAGTGCAAGTGATGCTGATTTTTTAAATATATTGGAGAACTGGGCGGAAGATATGAATGACCAATGCGACTTTTGTACATTTATTAGGGATTTTAATATTCATGTAGAAAAAGATTACACTTATAGCAGAAGATTGAAACATATTGTACAGAGCTTAAATATGAAACAACTAGTTAATAAACCTACCAGAATCACTAGGGATAGTAAATCATTAATAGACTTTTAAATCATTAATAGACTTCTTCGTATAACATTATTTTGTACGGATTTCATGCACTATTTATTTTCGTATGGTACATTTGAATTTCTTAGATATTAAATTACAAAGAAAATATGGTAACTGATACATTAAATATTTATATCTAAATTTGTAAGCCATTGGATCGCTTCATTGGTCAATTGTACTATAGATTGGAGACCACCCGGGAAAGCACGTTGAGGACATTCTTCTGCGATGTGTTTCATCGTCTGTAGAGGCGCGCCACAGTCACAAGCGGGAGAGTCGGCTAAGCCCCATTTATGGAGCATGTAGTTGCATCTACCGTGGCCGGTGACTAATCTATTTAATCTTACCCAAGCCGAGCGGGGTAGCGAGTAACCAATTGGCTGAACATTGGGATCTGAGATTAAAATTTTGTTGGGATGAGAGAAAATGTCCCATTCTTTCGACCATTCATCTTTAGCGTTATAAGCAGTATTAAAGATGGGATCATTCCAAATAGGATTACGGGATTTAAGCCTGTGATTTGGAGGATTTAATAGGTCTTCATGTATTGGTAGTCTGTGGTTGCTTCCAAATTTTTGCCAGGTTGTGACGGCAGCTTTGTTTCTCCGAATAGTAGGAGGGCATATGCCAGACAGTACAGGTAACCATTCTGAGGGTGTGGAACGTGTGGCTCCAGTGATCGTTCGCATTGCTGTATTCAGCTGGATGTCAATTTTGTTTGTGTGAGCACTGTTCTTCCAGACTGGGGAGCAGTACTCTGCTGTGGAATAGAGCAGGGCAACTGCAGACGTTTTGAGGGTATGGGCATCGCAGCCCCACGACGTTCCTGCCAGCTTGTGGATTAGGTTATTTCTAGTTTTAAGTTTTAGACCTACATTTTCAATATGGTGTTTAAATGTCAATGAGCGATCTAGAGTAATTCCAAGGTAGCGTGGGGTGTGGTTGTGTTTGATTTTAGTGCCATTGAATAACACACACAGTTCTTCGTTTGCATATTTATTACTCAGATGGAAGAGTGTTACTTCAGTTTTTTGTGGGTTAGGTTTTAAACGCCAAAGTTTGTAGTAATTACTGAGTATCTCAAGATCTTCGGTAAGTAGATTCTCAGCTCCTTTTGCATGTGTGCACTGCACAGCAATGGCAAGATCATCGGCATACGCAAATTTTCGTCCTGTAGTAAGTGGCATATCGCTTATATATAAATTAAACAGAATCGGAGCCAGCACAGAACCTTGCGGAAGACCGTTCTTCAATGTTCTAAAATTACTCTTTTCCCCATTAAGATACACTTGAAACTGTCTGTTTTTCAGCATGGCTTCGATTAGATTGACCATTTTATTATTCGGTAGTATATTGTGCAGTTTCAAAACGAGACCGTCTGTCCACACGGTATCAAAAGCAGAGGAGAGGTCAACAAATGCAACTGCAGTTTTAAGTTTCCGTTGGAATCCTGCTTCAATGTGAGTAGCAAGTGCAGCCACTTGATCACAGCAGCTACGATTTGCTCTAAAACCAGCTTGTTCTGGTGGAATGTGTTCATCAATTGTGTCAGAAATGCGGTTGAAGATTAGCCTTTCAAGAATTTTATAATTGATGTTGAGTAGGGCAATAGGTCTGTAGCTAGCTGGTTCAGATTCTTCTTTGCCTGGCTTTAAAATACTTAGGATTTTTGATGAGCTGAAAGCTTTTGGGAGCCGTTCGGTGGAAAGAATGTCGTTGTAGAACCTAAGTAGCCAAGTTCTTGCAGCCGGTCCTAGGTTCTTTATTAACTCTGGAAATATTCCATCAAGGCCAGCAGCTTTTTTAATTTTTAGGGAGTTGATTGCTATATTAAGTTCTTCCAGCGTGAAGAGTGTAGGTTCTTCTCTACTTTTCAGTGCGAGAATGCGTTTTCTGTGTAGATCACGTCTAACCTGTTTGGCAAAAACTTTGTTGGTACTAATCTGATTTGAGGTCTTAATTATATGTGAGGAAACTTGATTAGGTTTAACTGTCCCTTTTATTGCCGGCGGTTTGCTAGCTGCGCCAAGCTTTCTTAGTAGATTCCAGCTTGTGCGGCTAGAGCGCGTGAAGTCCATGTTCTCAATCGTTTCACGCCATTTACTTCTTCTGGCTACATCCAGTGATTCTAAGAGTTTATCGGCGGTTTTTGGATCGTGTGTGGACTGATATTCGCGGAACAATTCTTCTGTCTTTTTAGACCAGCCTGGGATGTATTCCTTACGAAACCCTCTTGGGATCCAGTGCTTCGCAGAAGACTTAACAACAGCGACAAACCTGTCATAATTAGTTGCTAAAGGAGGAACCCAGCGGAGGACAGAATCAACTTGCAACGCATATTCTCTCCAGTTCGCCTTTAAGAAGTTCCAACGAGGCACTCTGAGGGTGGGAAGAAACTCTACACGTCTACCAATATTCAGAATGACTGGACGATGTTGGCTATGAGGGAAGCTATCCAGTATCCTTCTTGATATGTGCAAGGGCTGTTGGTAGTTGTCAAGCGAGGAGAAGCAGAGGTCTGGATTATAATCTGCTTTCCACCTTGCTGAGTGAAATGTTCCTTTGTCTTTGGCATCGAATACAAGATGGACGCTGTTTGTTTCTGCCCATTGCAGTAGAGACTCGCCATTTTGTTTGTTGTCCCTATATCCCCAGAAAGTGTGTTGACAATTAAAATCTCCAAGATAGATGGCAGGGTGGGAGTGAATAGATACTGCATTGTCAGGCCAATTTAAATTTGGTGGTTTGTATAGATTAGTGACGTTTATTCCAGCTATGTTAATGGCAATAAAAGATACATTCTGTTGGGTTGCTTTTGATAGTCGAGTGTGATTTTGAATATTTTCACGAACGTAAGTGGCTAAGCCATAATGCTTATGGCAGATATAGTCGACTAAGCTGTAACCAGGGATCAGTCCTCTAGTGTTATATTCGATTTCGTTTTCTATGTGTGTTTCCTGTAGAGCGATTAGATGGATTCGATTTTGCGTTGCTATTTTGGAGAGGTATTGGCATTTTGTGCTAGAAATTCCCTCGATGTTTAGCTGAAGGATTCGCAATGAAGGTTCAAGATCTCTTGTTAAATGTTGTTCGTTTGAAGTTGAAGTCATATGGTTGGTGGTTGTTTTCCGTGAGGTTTTGCAACAGTACGGAAAGTTTTGTACCATTTTTGTGGCTATTAGCAAGTGCAAGGATGGTATAGCACTTCCCGGGTGGGCCGTAGTGTTGTTCGTGTAGTTATGCAAATCGGAACACACACTTGGAGGCTGCCACAGACCACGAAGAGTAATGAGTCGGAGTGGGTTATGATGAGAGGTGAAACAAAGTGGGTAATTTGTCAAATATATAAAAATAGATAAATAAGTAGATAAAAATATACATAAATACATAAAATAAAATAAATAGTCAAAAAGACAGTTAATCAGAGACAAATAAAAATAATAAAAATAATAATAAATAAATAGATAAAATAATAATAATGATAATGATAATAAAAAAAACATGTAGTCAATAATTATAATTTAAAAATAAAAATAAAAATTAGAGGTAGTCACTGATCTAATGTTGAAAGTGAAAAATAAGCGAAGTCAGAAGGTCAGATGGTTAAATAAATAAAATAAAACTTGTAGTCAACAAATAAAATTTAATAATTAAAATAATTAAAAGTATAACGTATTAAAAAGAATTTAAATTTTTTTAAAAATTTGAAAAATTTTGGTGGTCACTGATATAATTAATAAAAGGAAAAATAACTGGGACACAGTTCTTCACCCCTTACGGTTCATCAAGAGGTCTTAAAAAGACAGACAAGAGAACCACGGAAGGGAATAGGTAGATGACAACAGAGGAAAGTCAATCGTTATAAAAAAAAAAAAAAATATATATATATATATATATGTATATAGATTTTTAAAAAAAATAATAGTAAACAAGCAAAATTTTAACTTTTACAAATTTTATTATTACGAGACACACATAAATTCAAGTTAAAATAAGTTTAGTTAGTTACCTTTACCTTGAGCGAGTGACGTCAGTTAATCAGATAGATTACCTACTTGGTTTGAATAAGTCTGCAATAGTCAGGAAAGGTTTGCAAAGTTTATTGACCCTCGTAATAAAAATTGACATAGACTTCAATATATTTTTGAAAAAAACTGTTATTATTTCCAAACTAGATGTAGATTTGAAAAAGAAAATATAGAAACATTGGAGATCCGACCTTTAGACATCGATTTCACTGTACTGCACAATTAATACACAAAAATTTCACCACTTTGAGACAAAAAAACGAGGAGCACCAAAAATAGGTGTGTCACTAGTCTGGGCTCACACTCTTCTCTCTTCATGCACTGAATTGTAGCAATAATGACTGCATGATCAGAGCGCCCGATAGGTGACAGATATTGAATATCACTATCAAATTAGGATCAGAGCATAATAGCAGATCAAGAGTAGACGGTGTTTGTTGTGATCTCAAGCGAGTTGGTTGGATAATCAATTGTTCCAAGTTTGACTGGATTAGAGTTTGAAAGAAAGCTGATTCACAAGTATCTGAGTCCAAGTGTTTGTACTCGGCCCATTTAATCTTTGGGCAGTTAAAATCTCCAAGAATTATAAGATTGGAGTAGATATCTGATATTCTACTTAATATAGAGTGAAGAACTACATTGTCATCACGATGAGTGTCACCTGGTAGATGCACGAAAGTACGAGTGTTGAAGAATGCAGATGTATCTTCAGCCAGAAAGATTCGATGTTAGGAATGTGAATATCGAGCAATTCTATATCAGAATCATGGAACATGGAGCGTGATAAGTATACATAGACCCCACCTCGACGCTTAGCATTAACTCTACGATCATCACGATCACAACGAAACAGCATATAGTTAGGAATGCTTACTAGGGAGTCAGGTAAATCAGGATTAAGCCAAGACTCAGTGTTCGGGATAATTTGCGCACTTTCTCACAAAAACACTTATGAAGTTCAAATTATAAGTTTTATTAAATGATTATTGTCATAAGTTTTACACATCGAACATAAATTAAAATTAAACATGTTATTAAAGATACAAAAAGAAATTTGAATAAAAATACACTATGAAAAAATGTCTGAGTTGTTTGCGGCATGAATGATGTACTGAAGTGATATTTTGTATTGAAATGTGTGGAAAAAAGGTTCGGTCGGCTTCAAGGGTAGTTATCACTCAAGTTAAATATCTAGAGAATGACTCACGTTTATGGTATACCTAACGGTACAGAAATGTCTGTGAAAAATAAACAAGATTCTAAAAGATTGTAAAACACAGATGTTCAAGAACATGCCGGCCGCTTTGAAAGGATTGGCTTTCAAGATAACGATACCGCACTATTGGTTCACTTCATTGTCTATTGGGAAGGGGAATAACTTCACTGTGAGTCTTTTGAATGTCCCTTTTGCCGTTCACACTGTTGCTCCTCTGATTTCTCCATCAGAGCCTGGATGAATTTGTTGGACACGAGCGACGGGCCACTGTAGAGGTGGAACGTTTTCTTCGCCGATGAGGACAAGTTGTCCGGTTTGGATTCCTTTGGATGATGTCTTCCATCGGGATCGCTGCTGCAGTTGACTCAAGTATTCCTTGGACCAGCGTGACCAAAAATGCTGTCGAAGAAGTTCAACATGTTGCCATCGAGACAACTTATTAATTGGAATTGATGAGAGGTTTGGTTCATTTATAACAGTAACGGCGTCTCCAATTAAGAAATGACCAGGAGTAAGAAAAGATAAATCGTTTGGGTCACCGGATAGAGGTGTTAAGGGTCTGGAGTTTAAAATGGCTTCGATCTAGGCAAGTAATGTGCTTGTCTCTTCGAAAGTTAAAGAGGCTTGACCGATAATTCGTTTAATGTGATGTTTTACGGATTTTACTGCTGCTTTCCAGATGCCTCCGAAATGTGGTGCTCTGGGAGGAGTGAAGTGCCAAGTAATACCTTGACGACTCGTTGCTGTGGTTATTTTATCCGTGTGTTCATCAAGAATTATTTCTTGAAGTTGAGCTACCTCCTTGTCAGCAACCACAAAGTTGGTTCCATTATCGGAATAAATATTCCAAGGTTTTCCACGACGCGCAATGAAGCGTTTTAAGGTGTTAAGGAAAGCGTCGGATGACAAAAAAGTCTGATACCAACTCGATGTGAACAGCCTTGACTGCGAAGCACACGAATACACAACCGTAGGCTTTTATCAACTTGCTGTTGTGGCTTTTACCATCACGTATATATATTGGACCAAAGAAATCAGTGCCAGTGTTTGTGAAAGGTCTTGCTGGAGTGATTCTATTGGTTGGAAGATTTCCCATAATACACTTTTCTGCAATGGGTCAGACCTTAAAACAAGTTATACATTTTCTTATGACTTGTTTCACGGAATTCCGAACGTTAATCATTCTGATTGCGGCCAACGTATTGTGTGATCCACTATGAAAATTGTCTACGTGAAATATTTTAATGATTAAATCCGTTACGTGATTTTTGCTCGGAAGAAGTATCGGATGTTTTTGTTCTAGAGGAGGTTGTGCGTTTTGAAGCCTACCACCTACTTTGATTAAACCTTCATCGAAAAACGGGTTCAGCGCTAAAATTTTGCTAGTGGATGACAACTTACCATGTTTGTGCAACTCTTTCAATTCCGATGCAAAACACTTCCCTTGGATCTGCTTAATTATGCAATTCGTTGATTGCTTTAACTCATCACTTGATAGGAGCCCGGAATGCAAATCAACTGACGTAGTGCGTTTTGCTTTCATAGCCAGCCTATCGTAAAATCGTAGGCAGTAAGCTATTATTCGCACCAACCTCCGGGAATCCGAATACTTGGACAACATTTCATCAGTGCTCTCTGATGTTGTAGCAGCAACTAGAGTAGCTCGACGTTCGATCAGTATATCTGGAACTTCTGAAGGATGTGGATGTGTTTTGTGCGAGGGCCAGTCTTGGTTAGATGCTAGCCAGTTAGGTCCGCTCCACCACAGGTCGGAGTTGATTAATGCTGCTGGATTGATTCCTCGTGATATGATGTCTGCTGGATTATGCAAAGTATTGACATTGTTACCGCCGATAGCTCGTGATCGGCTTGTCACACCGCGATCTATCGTACATCATTTTTATCCCCGAGACATGATCTATCGATCGCGACCCGTAAAACCACTGTACCATCGCATCTTCATCAAGATCCAGGAATTCCACGAGAATAAGGTTCATTTTCGCAAGACTGGGCGCGGCCTAGCGCTCTCATTGGCCAGAACTTTACCCTCTCCAGTTTTCACTCAGCTCACCTATAAATACTGGCGTGTTTTCACACTCCGTGAGACTCCATCGACAACAACCGACACGTACACTTCAAGAGCTCCAGTTATACACTCACACATCACTTCAAGAACTTCAATTGGAACTCCAAGACCGCCAAGACTCGCTCTCCAGCGAGTCCAACGAAAGCGTGAGCTTGCGCTCGCTTCCTACTCTCGCTAGAGTTACAGCAAGAGCCGCGTATTCATATAACTTCATGACTCGTACCGTTAACCGAGTACAGCGGAGCCGCTGCCTTCTGCCGCCGCTCGCTCCAGACCGCCTCTCGCTTCTACAGCTAGATGCCGTCCTGCATAACTTGCTCTTTTCTAAATACACCTTCTTGGCTCGCTCCTACAGCCGAGCTCAGCAGAGATGCCGCCTTCAGCGCCTCTCGCTCAGGCCGCCACTCGCTACGCTATAGTCGAGTCCGCCGCCTACAGCTGCCACTCGCTTCTACAGCTGAGTCCGCTACTATTACGCATTGCAAACAATACCGTTTCAATCGCCAACCACTACGGCACCATCGCCGTCACCCATCACAACACGGCATCGCTCGCCGTCACCCACGATACATATTTCACGCTACTACTATTGCTAGCCCAACGCAAACACGTCCTCTACGGACCACGGCTTCGCTTCGGCGCTGCCCACATCGCATCGCATCGCTACGCTTACTTCGGCGCTACCGCCAATAACCGTTCAGGCGCTGCCACCATAAACCTTCATCACTACTACGTCCACACCGGACCACAATACGACGCTCGCCGTCTCACCAACGCTATCGCCACGGCGCCCACCTACGCTGGACGCCGCCGCACACCACGACGCTCGCCGTCGCCTACAACGACGCTCGCCGTCCTTTCTATTCCTAATCCTATAACATGTACCTTTATATTGTTATATTATTGTTACTTGTTATCACATTGTTACACTGTTATGTTTTATTATTCTTTCTTGTTAATAAATACATAAAAACACATCGTCGCTTATCATTTAGCACAACCCTAGGGACAACCCCTCTTTCACAGGAGACGCCTAGTCCGACGTGGCACTTCCATCCGCGGTAACATACTGAGAACCCAGCTCGTGAGCTAGCCTGGGTGCTGTGTTCAGGATAGTGACCTGTGGATCTTATCCTGGGGATCTACCTCCTGCAACAACATGTCGCCAGATGAAGCCTTCTGTTTTTTGTTGAATTTCTTAAAAGCGGTTGGCTATGAATATTTTCCAATCGCGTGGACATGATGTGATCCATGCCAGAACGATTGTCGAATCTGTCCAGCAATATATCTTGCTCAAGGGCAGTTGTGTGGCTTCAATTGTCTTTTTCAATAGTCTGGTTAGCAGCAAAGCTCCACAGAGCTCCAGTCGTGGCTAAGAGATGCTCTTTAAGGGTGCTACGCGAGACTTGGAGCAGATGAGTCTACATGCGTGTTGATCTTTATAGCTAGCTCGCAGATATATACATGCCCCATAGGCTTGTTCGCTGGCGTCACAGAATCCGTGAAGTTTGATGCTTGTAGGTTCATCGTAATGAATGATTCGACGAGGCACTTTAATGGAGTTCAGACTGGTTAGTTGATTTTCTAATTGAGTCCAGGCTGTGTGTATTTGAATTGGTACTGCTTCATCCCATGGCAATTTTAGTTTCCATAGTTCCTGCATCAGTATTTTGTCTTTGGTGATTACCGGACCAAGCAATCCAAGTGGGTCGAATATTTGGGCTATTGAGGAAAGAATTATTCTCTTAGTAACTCTTCTCTGGTCTTTGTGTGATGCGGCAGAAAATTGAAAAACATCGGCTCGAGAATTCCATCGTAGTCCTAGGGTTTTGATGTTTTCGAATTTGTCAAGATCGATTAGACTGCCTTCGTCTTGGTTAGATGCTAATCCTTTAATTAGTTTTGGTACGTTTGAAGTCCATTTGCGCAATGGAAATCCACCCTTATTTAGCATGGCGTTCAGTTCTTTAATGATGACTGTTGCTTCCTGCTGAGTGTCTGATCCTGTCAGTAGATCATCTACATAGAAATCTCTCTTCGTTATGAGAGATCCTAAAGGATAGTTGACCTTTTCATCTTCAGCGAGTTGGTGCATTACTCTAATAGCCAAGTAAGCCGCGGATGCGGTTCCGTATGTAACGGTGGATAGATCATAGGATTTGATTGTTTCTTGAGGATTGTTTCGCCACAGAATTCTTTGAAGTTGTGTGTGAGATTTGTCGACAAAAACTTGTCGATACATTTTCTCAATATCGGCGCTAATGACGAATTTATGTTTACGGAATCTCAGGATAATGGAGACTAAATCATCTTGTATTGTTGGTCCTATCATGAGAGCGTCATTCAGAGATATACCCGTTGAAGATCTTGCGGATCCATCAAATACGACGCGAATTTTTGTAGTCGTACTATCTTGCTTATGCACTGCGTGATGAGGTAAGTAAAATTCCGGAAGATCGGTGGAAATTTTCTTGATCGTGGGCGTCAAGTTTCCCAAAGCTTCGTGTTCTTCCATGAAATTTGAGTAATGCATTTTTAAATCTGGGTTCTTCGAAAATCGTTTTTCAGTGGAAATTAATCTTTGAAGTGCTTGTTCGTAGGAAGTCCCAATTGTCGCTGTTTTCTCGGGTTTCATTGGTAATTTAACGATGTATCGACCTTCGATATTTCTTTTAACCGTGCTGCAAAATATCTCCTCGCATTCCTTTTCTTCTTTAGTTAACGGATGCTTTTTGATCGTATTCTTCAATTTCCCAGAAACGGCTGATGTCTGCATGCAACTGTTCAGTTGATAAATGGCACGAAATGGGATCTCGTTCAATTTTGTGGTTTGGAGCTACTCCAGATACTATCCAGCCGAAATGAGTTTTCTGGAATGTTGGTTGATTTTTTCTCTGATTAATCTGACCAACGCACAGGATTTTCCAGAATATCTCGGCACCAATTAGCATATCGATTTTACTCGATGTATTGAAGTCGGGATCGGCAAGTTTGATGTTCCTGGGGACGTCGATTAATGATTTTCGAAAGGAATATGTCCGTAGATTATTTGTTATGTTTTTTACTATCAGGAATTGCATATTGCAGTTGTAAGAGTTGTATCGCGACTCAATTTTAGTTTGAACACTAGACCTGATACATGATGATACTTGATTTATACCTCCGACTGACAAATTAATCGGTTGCTTTTTTAGGCGCAGTTTGTCTGCTAATTCTTTGGATATGAAACACGACTGCGACCCTGAATCTAAGAGCGCTCTGCATTGTTGTGGTTGTCCGTACACATCGAAAACATTTATGATTGCAGTTGATAATAGAACCTGATAACGGTTACCCGACTGACAAAAATTGGTAACGGTTGTCGATACTGGAGTAGTTGATCCGCTGTTAGTTTGGTTGTCCATGTGCAAAAGGGTGTTATGACGCTTGCTGCATTTGCGACATGAACTTGACTTGCATTGTTTTGTTGGATGATTTGTTTTCAAACAGTTGAGACACAGATTTTTGTGTTTTTCCGCATCACTTCTCTGATCGATGGAAAGATTAAGAAACTGACCACAATTGTTAATAAGATGTTGTCCATCGCATATTACGCAAGTTGTTTTAGTAGTAGATATGTGGGCTGTTGGCTTTTTATACACGCAATTATTTTTTTGTGACTGGTCGTGTTTTTCGATTTTATTAGTTGCCTCTAGTATTTGGCATCGATGAGACAGGAAGTCGGTTAATCGCGTATTAACGTTAGTTGGTTAGTTCCAACATTAGTTGGAATTTCATTTTTATCTAAAGATAATTCCCAAGCTTTATTGGTAGTTAAATCTAGTTTGTCTGTTATCAAGTAAATTAGTCAATCATCCCAGAGTTTAGTAGGTTGTTTCAAGGTTTCTAGTGCTCGCGTATGTTTAGTGATTCCGTCTAGGATATTCCTCAGAATAGTGTGATTTTCCTTGCGGCACGTTGTTAATTTGTGGATTGCCTTTATATGTTTTTAATATATAATTTTATTTATATAATCAATCGCTTGTTGTCATACCGTTGACGCTAAAGTTGCCAAGCATACGCGTAATTACTCTCTGTTATTTCCAGAGAATGAAGTATTTCGGCAGCTGGACCGCTTAGTGAAGCCTTGAGATAGTTGAATTTTTCAATTATAGATACTGATTCGTTTGAATGAATTAAAGAATTAAAAATGTCGTGAAAGTTGTACCAATCTTCGTAAGAACCGGCGAATTTTGGCATATCTATCTTCGGCAGTCGAATTCTCTGCTCTGGCATGCCATTAGTTGATGTGCATCACGAAGCGTCGCTAACTGGAGTCGAAAATGTCGCAATTTTTTCGTCGGAGTTGGACAAAACTTGAAAATAATTTTCCTTAAAATCATAACGCTCGGAGTTATTTATTTCCGAATCGTCTAGCAGTTCTAATTCTGATTGTATTTCGTCATATTGTTGCCATGTTTCTTCAATTTTGTTTCGTCGTAGTTTTAAATTAGACACATTAGCACTTAAATCTTGGACATTATTTGAATTAATAATATTGGTGAACCTAGTCAGTGAAGCTTTCGCTAATCCGCGTTTCTTTTTTAAAAAGTTAGTTTGCTTAAGATTCGTAGCCATTTTAACAAGGATTTAATAACATGGAATAGATAAACAGGTATAAATGATTAATTGGAGACTCACCGTGGCTGGATTGTTGCCCCGTAACTGGATGCTGTTTTCTATAGTAGCTGGTTTAATGAATTTGATTGTTGTCTTCTGTGTGTTGATGAACTGATTATCAACCAAATATCCGTGCCGAAGGACCAATGTTCGGGATAATGTGCGCACTTTCTCACAAAAACACTTATGAAGTTCAAATTATAAGTTAATGATTATTGTCATAAGTTTTACACATAAATTGAAATTAAACATGTTATTAAAGATTGTTAAAAAGAAATTTAAATAAAAATACACTATGAAAAAATGTCTGAGTGATAATTAACTTTAAAAACATGAATTTAGAAATGCGCGAAACTGTAGTTGTTTGCTGTATGAATGCTGTTACTGAAGTGATATTTTGTATTGAAATGTAAGTAAAAAAGGTTCGGTCGGCTTCAAGGGTAGTTATCCATATAAGGTTCCAGAATTGGCTACTCTTGGTTCTCGAGCGGGTTGAGCAGCCCGTGACACTTCCTCCGATGCTATATCATCCTGACATGCCTGGCGAAATAAGCCGGTTTGCGGCCAACGTCCCCTGTGTGGGGCTCGCTGGTGCGTGGGCATGGCAGAGTGATGAAACTTATTATACGGGTATGGCGTCTACCCGGAGGGATAATTTTTCTTTAAATTCCGCCAAAGTTGAGAGTTAACTACGTAAAAAATCAAACAAGAGACCTCGTCTGGGTGTTCAGTCATCTGACGAGGGATGTGGAAAGCCTGCTGCTAAAAAAGCAGAGACCAATGTTGAATATTGTGCGCCAGTACCACGATACCTCGTCGTGAGGGTGCAAGAAGAGGGGGCATATCTTTTAAAGAGATGTCCCCTTTCTTTGTTACCCGAACTTTGAGAAAAGTGTGTCCAAACTGGTGTTAAGTCAGTGCGCAAATTGTCGGACGGTACACTGCTGGTAGAAGCAGATATTGAAGCTTCGTCAACGCTGCAGAAATGCGAAGTATTTGGCGATGACCGTATTTCAGTTCAGCCACATAAGGCACTGGATACTTCAAAGAGCGTCATAACAGACCGTGACCTTGCTTACGTTACGAAGGATGAGTTTGTGCAGGAAATAGCATCGCAAGGTGTCATGGCATGCAAGAAACTTAAACCCCGGAATGGTAAGCCTTCTATTTCCATGGTGCTGTCCTTCGCTGGCACTAGGTGTCCAGCATCGGTAAGGGTGGGATACAACGTGTGTAACGTTCGTCCCTACTATCCCAACCCGATGCGATGCTACAAGTGCAAACGTTATGGACACACATCAAGTCGTTGGCGTAAACAGATCATTTGCGCTAACTGCGGACAGGAACAACATAAAGTTGAAAGCTGTCTAAACGCGGCCTTTTGCGTGAACTGTAAAGGTGCACAAGCATCGACATCACGCCACTGCCCAACGTATTTGGAAGAGAAGGCAATACAGATTATAAAAACGCAAGATAGAAAACCTTATTATGACGCCAAGCAGAAGTACAAGGAGAATGCACCGGTTACTTTCGCAAAATCCTTCGCACAAGTAGCGGCAAAACGAACAACAAGCGTCCAGACGCAGACGGAGACCGTGTCTCGTCCTACATTTACAAAGCCAGGAACAGTCGTGCCAACCAAATGCTGGCAGTGAGAAGGTGTTGGTATTGGTCCCAGAGACAAAAATTCAGACCCCACAACCCGAGGGATCGGGTCTGAATAAAACCCCCAAACCAAGAGGAGAACGCACTCAACCTCAGATCTCCCCACCACCTAAGGAGAAGACTCCACAGTCTTCTCCACAAACGGGAAGCGGCCAGAACATGGTCGCTCCTATAAATTCCTCATCAGCCACTCCCGAAAAGGAGACTGATAAGGGAAGTATTGGATACAAGTGGACAATGGATACCAGTGAGAGCCAAACCATCCAAAAGAAAGTCCAGTGTGTCCACCAAAGCACCTGGACAAACAAGTGAAATCGTGGCCGAGAAAACGGCTGTTGACCCGCAACCTAAGGGTAAACCAAAAATCATTAGGTTGCGGGGTAACTTCCCTAAACAAAAATGAGGTGTCCACTAATGAAGTGGAACTGTAACGATGTATATCAGCGCTATGAAGAGCTACGAAAATTAATGTACGAGTTTTCACCATCATGTGTCTGTTTACAGGAAACAAATTTCAAGGAAACCGACACATTCTCTCATCGAGGATACTCCGTGTTTAGCACGGATTTCCTTACGGGAGTAAGAGCATGTGACGGCGTGGCAATTCTCGTTAGAGACACCTTGTACCACGATCCTGTAGACATTGACACTGAATTGCAGGTCGTAGCAGTTCGTGTTGCACTTCCCCTTCAGGTGACGATTTGTTCCATCTATCTCCCCCCTGGCGTTCGAACTGACATCCGGGATGTCGTGAATGTCATCGATCAACTCCCACCACCCTTCATACTACTTGGTGATTTTAACGCATACAATGTGTGTTGGGGATCGGTGTGGAACGATCGACGGGGATGTCACCTGGAGAATATGTTTATACATATTCATGTATGTATGTATTCGTTCATGTATGTATGTATTACATTTTGTACACGTGTTAATGATTACTCTTTAACTTTTTGATCGATTACTGTGTAAATAGTGTGATTTAAATTTGTTTAATAACTGTGCATAATCGTAAAAATGTGCTCTATTCTATGAGATATAAATGTTCAACTAGTGCAAATAAACTGGCAAGTTATTAGAAATTTCCTTTCTTAAAAATAATTTTTAGATTTTTTTGGTTTAATTTTTTGTATAAACTTGTTTCAAGAAGATTTAACTAAATTGTGCCAATTCCCTTCGCCTGGATTCACACAACCAATTTAACACCAGTTTGGGACATCAATGTTACCCCTGATATCAAGCAACCAACATCTCATCTTTGCATTTCAGTGTGCATACCTACAAGTAATATAAAATTGATACCTTATCAATTCAGATCTTTTTGAATTGCAAGTAAGCATGGTATCAGTTTGCTCAATTTGCAATAGAAATATAAACCAAAGATCACCAGGTGTCACTTGTGCAGGTGCGTGTAGAAAAAACTACCATTATGGATGTATTAAAATCCCTACTACCGATCAAGAGGCTCTACAAAATTCAAAAAACTTGGCGTGGATTTGCAATACCTGTAAGAAATTCAATAATTCTTCATGTCCTAATACATCTACAGCAAACAGCTCAATTAACACCGAACCTTCTCTAAAAGACGTAATGCTTAAATTGACTGAAATTGAAAAGTCAGTGCATTATTTTTCTCTGAAAATTGATGATTTTCAAATAAATTTTGATTCATTTTCTACGAAAATAAAAATGATCGATCCAATAATAGAGGAAGTAAAACAGCTATGGTCTAAAGTTGAAGATCTTGAGCAGCGTTCTAGAATAAACAATGTTGAAATTGTGGGATTGCCGGAGAAGCAGAATGAAAATTTAATAGATATTATTAAAGTAATTGGTACCACAATAGACTGCCCAGTAGTTGAATCTGATATAGATGCTTTGCATCGCGTTGCTTCTTACAATGTTAATGATAATAAACCGAAAAATATAATTGTAAAATTCGTCTCCAGAATAAAAAAAGTCAAATTTTTAACTAATGCTCGTAAAATGAGAGATCTGTCATCAATTAAACTTAATTTCAATGAAGATAGAAGAATATTTGTAAATGATCACCTTAGTCCAGCAAACAAACTACTATTAAATAAAACTAAAATTGCAGCATCTGAAAATAACTTTAAATATGTTTGGGTTCGTAATGGTAAGATTTGTGTTAGGAAAAATGAAAATGCTCCTATTATTATAGTTAATTCAGATACAGATATTAATAATAAAATAAAGTAAATTTTTTGTAATTCATTTTTGTTATCAGGAATCTTAAGTTATGGATCAGTTTATTCAAGATATCCCTAAGTGTAATGAGGTTTTTGTGTTTGATACCGAATTTTGTTGTAAAAAATTAAATGAGTTTAATAAGGATGCTTTGGGTAAAATTAATATATTTCAATCAAATATTAGAAGTTTAAATAAACATTTTTCTGATATCCAAGTATTTCTCAAAATTATGGACTATGTATTTGATATTAATATTCTAACCGAGACTTGGTTATGTGATTCGGTAGGTTTTTTTGATGTTGACGGGTATGATTTGTACTATAACAATAGCAAAATTAATAAGTGTGATGGGGTGGTAGTTTATGTAAAATCATTCTTAAATCATACTAATAAAATTATCAAAACCGGAGGATTTTCATTTATGCGTACCTCTATCTTTATTAATAATTTGGAATTTAATATTACATCCGTTTATAGACCTCATACTTTTTCTTTTTCTGATTTTCTAGATTGTCTTGAAAACTATTTATTCAGTTTTAAAACGAGCAATATAGAAATTTTTGCTGGAGACACTAATATCAACACTCATTTGGATAACGATTTGTTTGTCAATAAATATAAAAATTTACTGTGTCAATTTGGTCTAAAACCTTATATTACTATGTCCACGAGAATAGAAGGTTCTTCCGAATCTTGCATAGATCACTTTTTTATGAAATCACCTATTCAAAATAATGATACACTTTCACTTATATTAAACATGAAACTATCAGATCACTTTCCGGTTGTTTTAAATATAAAATTAAAAACTAAAATCAAAACATTAGACCATAGGACTCCACCCAAAGTTATATCTAAAATAGTTAATTACGACAAAGTTTTTTCTTTAATTGCGAATGAAAGTTGGAACTGCCTTGATATGGTAAATATACCCACTGCATTTTCAATGTTTATAAATAAAATAAAACATTTCATTAAATTATCAACATACATTAAAATTAATAAAAGAAAAATTTAAAAAAAATCATAGATAACGAATGAAATAGTGGACCAAATTGCTATCAGAGACCATTTACACAAAATGTTTTTAACCGACAGAAATAATGTATTAAAACATCAGCAGTATAAAAAAAGTAGAAATTTTGTAAATAATCTAATACGTAATGTGAAAAATAATTACTTTAGTGCTAAAATACTTAATAGCTCCAGTATTAAAGAAACATGGAATTTAACTAAAGAAGCAGTAAACTTAACGGTACCCTGTAAGCGTATTACGTCAATAAAAAATTATATTGGTATTAAGTTATCAAATAATAAGGACATCGCCAATGAATTTAACAATTATTTTTTAAATGTTGCTGAAAATTTAGCAAATAATATTCAAACTAGAGATACTGATTATTCTCCAAATATAAGTCCACTAATGAATTCGTTCTTCTTTTATCCCACACTTGAAAGTGATATTGAAGATGCTATTACCTCCTTAAAATCGAAAAAATCTATCGATACTGATGGCATATCAACAGCATTAATTAAAACGGTATCTCCCGTGATTTCTCGGCCTTTATCGGCATTATTTAACCGTTGTTTTGAATTGGGATACTTTCCTACAGAATTAAAATCTGGCATTGTATTACCGTTGCATAAAGGAGGTCTTTCTGATCAATTAAATAATTACAGACCTATTGCGCAGACTTCATGTATTGCAAAAGTTTTCGAAAAAATTATAAGGATACAATTAAATGCTTTCACGAATAAATACAATATAATTGATGAAAAACAATATGGATTTAGAATAGGAAAAAGTTCGCAAGATGCACTGCTAAACTTAACTACGAAAATTAATAGCAATTTAGATAAATCGATTCATTCAGCAGCTGTCTTTCTAGATCTGGCTAAAGCTTTTGACACGGTTAGCCACTCTATCCTATGTCAAAAACTAGAGTTATACGGAATACGCGGAGTTTCTTTAACCTTCTTAAAAAGCTACTTAACAAATCGTGTGCAAAAGGTGTCAATTGGTGATCAGCTAAGCGACAATGGTATTTTAAAATGTGGTATTCCTCAAGGATCCGTTTTAGGACCCACACTCTTCAATTTCTACATCAATGATTTACTTAAATTAAATATTCATGCAAAATTATTATCTTATGCAGATGATACAGTTCTTTATGTATCTGGTAATTCCTGGAATGAGGTTACAAGCCGTCTGTCACAATATATGACTTCACTAAAATATTGGTTAGATAATAACGTCTTATCTTTAAATCAAAATAAAACTTTTTTTATGCCATTCACTTCTTATGCTAATAATCTACCTTCCCAAGACAATATAATAATTCATGAATATAACTGCCCAGACCATGAGACGTGCTCTTGTAATACATTAATAAGAAAAACTTATTCTATTAAATACCTGGGAATCTATATTGATTCCCATCTTAAATGGGACATTCTAATAAATACTTTGGTACAAAAATTACGTAAATTTATTTATTTATTCAAAACGTTAAGAAATATCTTGACTTTGAGATTTCTTAAAGTCTTATATTTTAGTTACATACAGTCACTAATAAACTATGGAATATTAGTTTGGGGAGCCGCGCCCCAGTCTCATCTAAATAAGCTAGAAGTAACTCAAAAACTTATTCTCAAAATCATGTTATATAAAAATAAAAGATATTCTAGCCAACTTCTATTCTCGGACTTAAATGTTCATTCCATAAAAAAACTTTATTTACTTTCAATTTTAAAATATATGTTTAAAAACGATTTTACTGACAATATATATCTACCAAACCATTCTTATTCTACTAGAATTAAAAGTAATAAGTTTTCTTATAATAATATAACTTCAAAAACAAAAGGTCAAAAATATTTCTTGCATTACATACCTAAAATTTTTAACTTTTTCTTAGGCATTTATAATGTTAATTTTGCCAATGTCTGTTCGTACACATCGTACGTTAACAAAATTAAAAAAATCGTCAGTGATATTGACTTAACTGATTTAAACAGATTATTTGAGTAATTGGGCTAATTTTCAATTTAAATATAAATATATATGTATATTTGCAAGTATATATTTATATTAATATATATAATTTGACACTTGTAATTACATTTACTTTCGATTATACATAATAATATTACGACAAGTTTCATCGAAACTTAGTAATAATTTCTTTATATATATGCATGTCATCTACATATTAATACTGTAATATTTATTTTGTTGTATTGATACATTTGTTATATTCACTTGTACTTTGTACCTTTTTCTTTTCATGTATGATTCAATGAATTATAATAAATGGGTTTATTATTATTTATTATTATTATATGTTTGAATACGATTTGGATTTGAGCTTTTTGAACGACGGCAAACCCACGCACTTCTGTGCAGCAACGGGTACATTTAGTGCTATATATCTTAGCGTCGTTTCAGGAGCCATCGCTCCGTTGTTCAAATGGGATGTGCATCACGACCTGTGCGGAAGTAATCACTTTCCAATCTTCTTAGGGCCTCTGTTTAATATTGTTACCGAATCCCGCTGGCCACAGTGGGTTCATTGGAAAGCAGATTGGACCAAGTTTGCGGAATCATTCTCTCATGAAGATATTCCGAGCTTGACTGTGGACGAGGAGGTGAATCACTTGACGAACTCCATCACGAGCACGACGAAAAGCAGCATACCGCTGTCATCCACTCAGTCCCGTCGAGTTCCAGTTCCCTGGTGGAACGAGGAATGTGACTTGGCGCTATGTGAAAGGAGACACCTCTTCGATACATTCCGTCGTTGTCCAACAGAGGAAAACATGATAGCCTTTCAGCGATCGAAAGCTCGTGCTAAGAGGATTGTGCAAGAAAGCAAGCGCGAATCATGGCGCAAATACGTGTGCACCGTTACAGTTGCCACTCCAGTGGCCAAAGTTTGGGAGAAATTCCGGAAAATCTCCGGTGAAATACAGCTACAGCCATTGCTAGCCTATCAGTAAATGTATACGTAGTCACATCAGCGGTCGAAATTGCTAACACTTTGGCATCTAATTTTGCGTTTAATTCTGGCTCTGAACATTACGCACCTGAGTTTCTAACTCGTAAAGCATGTCTAGAATCTATACCTCTTAATTTATTCTCCAGAAATAATGAGGTATACAACTTGCTTTTCTCTCGTGAAGAGGTAGATAGCGCGATGCCAAAGTGTAAGGATAGCTCTCTTGGTCCAGATGCGATACATCATCGTGTTGCGGGACGGACTCAGCCAGGGGATCGAACCCTGCGTGAGAAGCCACTACTACCGGCCGCGGCTAGCGTTGCGGCGAGTCTGAACTATGCACGTCCGTTCTAGATGCCCTGAAAGATAAAACTTGATTCCCCAGGGTTTGAAACATAATAGTCGGACAGTTTGGATTTATGGTTTTTATTAACAGAGAATAAGTATTAAACAATAGTGACGATATAAGTATATAAAACAGAGAATAATAATAATAAATGACAATGCTGAGGAAAGGAAGAGAGAGAAGGAAAAAGACGGGTCTATACGTTGGTCGGCGTTCATCGCTCGATAGTGTCGCTAGACACTATGTTCACGGCAGCGATGAAGAGCCGAACAGCTCGAATAGGCGGCGCCGTAGTTTCCTGTTCCTCTTGGTTATTCTTGGAGTGATTGGAGTGTTGAGTTGTTTTGAAGAGCAGCCTGCTTTCGGAGGGGTGGCCACCGAAGTAGGAGTGGTGACCGACAAGACCGGTGTGGTGCTCGACAAGGGTGACAGCGGCACGAGCGGGCGAGCTGTTGCCTTGAGCGGTGATGGTGTCGGCGGTGGGAAGCAGCGGGTCCTGGGGTCGTCTACCTTGTAGAGGGCCTTCCTTGCTGACTTCTTTAGGTCTTGGTAGGGTCTAGAGGCTTCACAAGCCCGTAAGTTTCGTCGGTAGTTCCACGCAGCGGCGTGGAGACGGCGCGACTCGGTACCACGCTTCTTGGGGGCCAGCGTAAACGGCTGAACTGCCGTGTGAGAGCTAGGCCTCGGTGGTGATGACGTCTGAGTCGTGGCGGTCTGTAGCAGCGCTACAGAACGGGCGACGACGGAAATCGGCGTGGACGTTGGCTTCTTGGTGCGGCGTGGGGCCGTGCGTTCGTAACAGGGGGTACGAACGTGGCGGCGGCAGGCAAGACGGCTACGGACGTAGAACGGTGCCAACGTAGCGATAACTGACGTAGTCGTGAAGCGAAGAGATGAGACGGTTGAAGATGTGATAAAAACGGGCGTTGACGTATGTAGTTAGTTGTACTCTGCTAGACTGCTTGCTGGATACTGATCCTATTTCTCTCGTTGCTCGAGTTTTTATTCGAAGTCCGGTGTTTTACTCCCACTCCGAGCGGCTCTCCTATTGGCCGAGTTCGGTGACGGCTTATCTCGGATCCTGCGCTCTGATAGGTTCGGATTTTAGAGCGAGGTAAAACCCAGTCGTAAACACTTAAGCTGCACGTGCAAGATTTGTGACGTCACGGAAAAAACCTTTGTGTCAGGCACGTCCGTAGACTGCCTGGCGACAATCGTATGATCCGAAATCTTCCGGAATCATCTAAGTCTAGGCTTTTGAATGCCTATAACAGATATGGACTGAGGGTAAGTGCCCGACTAAGTGGAAGGAATCTCGTATAATTCCTCCTTGCCTGCTAGCTATAGACCTATATCGCTGACCAGTTGTCTCTGCAAACTCATGCAGCGAATGATCAGTAAGCGTCTGATTTGGTTTTTAGAATCAAACGACTTACTGGCCAACACACAGTGCGGTTTTCGCCGTCGCCGCTCAACAGCAGATCATCTGGTCAGATTAGAGACAGCTATCAGGAATGATTCCGTTGAAAACACAACACCTGGTAGCTGTGTTTTTTGATATTGAGAAAGCCTATGACACTGCATGGATATATGGTATCCTCCGTACTCTGCATTCTTGGGGTCTCCGGGGACGCTTGATGTTCTTTTTAAAACTGTTTTTAAAACTGTTCTTTTTAAAACTCTTCTTTTCAACTGGCGCTTCATGGTGCGGATCGGAAATAACCTGTCACAAATGTTCGCACTGGACAAAGGGGTCCCACAAGGCTCCATACTGAGCGTTACGCTATTTTTGATTGCCGTTAACGGTGAAGCTCCATGTATTCGATTACCTGTACAGAGTTCGATATTTGTCGACGACATTGGTATCTTTGTCGCCGTACAAAAGACTAGTACAATCGAACGTCAGCTCCAGCTGACCATCAATCGTCTCGATACATGGGCAACCGAAAATGGCTTCAAATTCTCGACCAATAACACTGTGTGTGTCCATTTTTGTAGGAAAAGAGGTGTCCATCCTCACCCTACACTCACACTAAATGGAGCACAGTTACCATTTACCGATACTGCCAGATTTCTGGGTCTCGTTTTTTGACAGTCGTCTAACTTGGCGGGCACATTTTTTGTCCGTCAAGAAAAAATGCCAAAAGTCGCTCAATTTGTTGCGGGTCCTCAGGCACAAATCATGGGGGGGCAGACCGCACTGTCATGTTGCGTTTATATCGTTCTTTAGTGCGCTCTAAGCTGGACTATGGATGTCTAGCTTATGGGTCAGCTTAACACCAAGAGATACGAATTATTGACACTGTACATCACACTGGTGTTAGATTGGCCACAGGTGCATTTCGCACCAGCCCAATACCAAGCCTGCTGTGTGAAGCAGGCCAACCGTCACTGTACATTCGTCGTAAAATTCTATCGTTGCGATATAGGGCTGCACTCAGTGCCAAGCCAAATCATCCTGCGTATGATCCTATTCTACAAAATAGGCACACAGAGACCTATGACAAAAAACCAAGAGCCAATAAGCCTTTTGGTCTGAAGACCTTCGACATTTTAGGCGATATTGATTTTAATATGCCCGAAATGGCAAGTTTCGTTTTGTGTGCTGTTCCACCATGGACGCTGCCACGTCCGCTTGTGAATCTCACATTAACTAGGTTTGATAAAGATACGTTGCCTATCGAATATCAACATGAGTTACAAAGAACACTGGTCCCTAGGTTCGAGGATCCTGTCATCTTTACTGACGGATCAAAATCTGGAACCAGTGTTGGGTGTGCGTTTGTTGTCTTAAACCCACGTCAACAGTTTCAGTATCGTCTGCGCTCTATAACGAGTGTGTACATTGCTGAGCTGTACGCTATTTTCAAGGCCCTGTGTTTTGTTTCGTCAGAGCAATTTCGGTCAAGTGTTATCTTGACTGACGCGCTGAGCGCTCTGAACAGTATCCAAGATCCAGATCCAGTGCATCCTCTTGTACTAAAATCCGGTTGCTACTCCACAATCTGAATGCTCAGAATGTGAGGGTTGAGCTGTTTTGGATACCGGGACATTTTGGTATTAAAGGCAACGAAGCTGCAGATACAGCTGCAAAAGCCGCCTCCCACAGACCTATGTCTCATCCATAATGTCGCATTCATAAGTCACATAGTTTCAAACTCGCACGCACGTTGCTCGCTTTTTCCTACCGTTAATTAAAATTTAAGTTAAAAAATATCTATATTTCAACCAATTTTATTTAATAGTCTAGTTAAAGTGTTTATAATGATAATAATATGATAATAATTTATAGTGTAATAATTTCTAAAATACATTGACCATAAAACTTAGCAATATTTGAATAATCAGGTGTTATCAATAAGGTGATTCTTGCTTAATCAACAGATCACTTCATTGTAAAGATAAATACACTAATTTATATTTCCTTTGATATAAACTTATTTGTTACCATCCGTGGTCTTTCTTTTGTTTGTGAATTTGTAAGTCCTCATGATAGGCCTCTTGAGGTGAAAATTTTGTGTCCCTGTCATTACTCCTTTAAAACAGTCAACTATATTCTCAGTGGTACTTATAGAGTAGTGGCTATAATAATCGACCCACAAACCGTAGAACCAGTGTTCAAACCGAGTTACGGTCATTTTATTTTTATTTTAAAATTAAATTCCATTTTATTGTCTTTTATTCTTTTTAATATATTTTCTTAATATTTATTTATTTATTTATTTATTTATTATTATTATCCAAAGTTTTTATTTTAAATCATTTTTAATAGTTATTGGACAAATATATTTAATCAAACCTTTCGTGTCTCACCGTGTTTTAAAGATATTTTTTAAGCAAATACAAGTTTTTTCTGAGCGTTTATTTTATTTTGATCATCTATTTTAACAATTTATTTTAAATTATCACTGTTTTACTTATTTATTTAGTTACTTTTATTATCGATTTTTAACAATTTACTTAAAATCTTCAGTGTTATTTTAAATTATATAATTTCTTACATAATATACTATACGTACAGCCAAAATATTCTGATCTAGAAAAAACATTTTTGACCAATAATTCAAAATAATTAAATAGTATTTTCCTTTATTTTGTGGCACTTTTACAAAGGCCTGTATAGTTGATTATTTATTCTCACCTATCACTCTCCTCTCTTCTGTATCACGCATACGTTACTATGTCTACCTACATTAATATGAATATTGCAGAATTAACAAAAATACTGAGTGAGAAAGGCTTAATTGCTAATGAACTACGTAAAGCTTTTATTAATAATAATAATAATAATAATAATGTTTATTGAAGGTTAGCACCATACATATAGTTGTATACCTTAAGTCAATTACATGTTATAAAACATATTATAAAACTGCTTGAGATTTTAGATGATGGTAAATTGAAACTTAATTTCAATTATATAGATGTTGAGTATGGTAGTAATATCTCTACATTAAAATCACATATAAATAAACTGGAAAATGAACTATATGAGAAAACTATGCATTTAAATCATACTATGGACGGATCGGAATCTCTAAAAATGCTAGCACTCGAATCGGAAGAAATACTTAATAAGAAAATAACAGAACAGTCAAGCATAATAGTTGATCTGGAAGCTCAATTATATAAAAAAGTACATTTTTCATGTAGCGACTGTGCGCAATATATAGCACAAATTTCTAAAATGAGTAAAACTGACCATCAAGTAGAGGATGCGAGTACACAAGTGGAACTCGATGCCGATAGGGACTCAATTAGAAACATCGCAATACCAATACTACCTACAGGTACTCTTTCTACAGTAATTAATTGTACATCCACAATCTCTACTGTTGCCACTCTTAAGGACATTGAAAATGACGCTACTTTAAATATACCTGAAGATTCAATTGTGACTGACCACCAAAATCTGCGCTCACCTCCTACACCACCTCAAAACAGGATCTTAACTGACAACTTTCAGAAAAGTAAACCGAAAGTGCTCCTAATGGCGGATAGTCATTGTAGAGACTTGTGCAGTATCCTTTCAAAGCTACTACATGGTTATTCAGTGCAAAGTATTATTAAACCGAATGCGACCATCGAAGAAATTGTTAAAGATATAAGTAGCTTAACTAAATCGTTTTGTAAATCAGATTATGTTATTTTATTAGGAGGTACAAATAATGAACATAATTTAAAATTCTCCTATAACACCTATAAGAGTACATGCACCAGTTTAGCTCATACGAATATAATTTTATGTAGTATACCTTTTCGCTATGATCAGTTAGAATATCTAAATAATTCATATTTTAAAATGAATGATAAACTGTATGGCCTCTATGAATTTTTTGAACATGTTTCACATTTTGGCACAAATTTTTATTTTGATTTACACAGTTTCAATTCGAAAAAGCTTCATTTAAAGTTTATAAGCAAAACATTATTGTGTGATAAAATTGCAAATATTATTGTAAAACTTAGCAATAAGAAAAATGTTAACATAATAAATAACAAGTCCGCAACTAGTCCCGATAATTTTTTAGACAAAGATCTGAACTGAATGTATTATTCTTAAACATTCAGTGTATTATAAATAAACTTAATGACTTGGACTCTTTAATTATTGATGGTAACTATAACATGATCTGTATACAAGAGCACTGGCTGGACAAATGGGAATGCTCCGAGTTTAACTTATATAATTACACTACAATATCATTTTTTGCACGCGACAATAAAAATGAACACGGCGGGATTATCTCACTAGTTCAAAAGAATCTCTTCAGTGGAGTTAAAAACATAGAATTCGTAAATAAACAGTCCGTTAAAACTCATTGTGAAATTAATGCCTTTCTGATAGTATATACAAACACAGTCATTATTAATACTTACAGATCACCCTCAGGTGACTTAAATATTTTTTTTTGACGTTTTTGAGAACGTTTTGACAACTATTCAACATAAACATCGTATTATTATTGGTGGTGACTTTAATGTTAAGTTTAACGTACATAATGATACCGAGACCATTACTCTCTGTGATTTTTTTAAATCTTTTAATTTTTACAAGACCGTTAACTTCGCAACTAGAGGTAAAAATACCCTAGATAATGTATTTATTAATTTCTACGATAGCAATGTAAAAACTCACAAAATTTTAATCCCATTCTCAGATCATGACGCAATTAATTTCAAACTGACTTATCTACCTGCAGATAACAAATGCAAAACAAATAGTAAAGTAACCTTCCGCGCTTTAACTCAAGAAGGCAAGTTAACATTTTTGAGGCATTAAACAGCTTATCGTCGGATTCTTTTTTATACGCTGATGATGACGTGAATAATAATGTCGACTCATTTCTCAGCCTCATTATTAATAATTTTAACTCTTCTTTTCCCTTGAAAACAGTAAAAACAAATAAAACTAAACAATCTATTTACTGGTTTAATAATAACTTAAAAACTATGAGAGACAGACTAAATGTCTTACAAGCTTATTACTTAAGTCACCCAAGCCAGGCTAGTAAAGATTTAAGAAATTCATACAGAGCGCTTTATAGAAATGCCATCAAAATCTCAAAAATTGATGCAAATAGTAGGTTCATAACATCTTCGAATAATTTATCACAAGCCACTTGGAAAATAATAAACAATAATAGAAAAGCCAAACCTTCCTTACTTTGCTCCAAGTCAGCAGATGAAATAAATAACTTCTTTTGCAATGTTGCTGTTTCTTTACATAATGATATTTCTCCAAATGATCTATGCCCTATTGAATTTCTCAGTAATAATATTAACATCAATAACACTGTCCCATTTTTTACTTTTAAAGAAATATCTGAAATAACAGTTAGAGACATAGTAAGCGATCTTAAGAATAGTAAATCCACTGATGCCTATGACCATTTTGGTATCTCCGCTCACCAAACTTATTAACTCTTCTATAAAACAAAGTAAATTTCCTGATTCCCTAAAACTAGCACGTGTACTCCCTATACACAAGAAGGGTAATGCAGAAGATATTAACATTTTTCGCCCTATTTCCCTATTACCGCTTATTTCCAAATTTTTTGAGAAAATATTAAAAAATCAAATAATATCACATTTAGAGACTTATAAACTACTTTCAGCACAACAATATGGTTTCAGATCGAACTAATCTACCACTGATGCCATCTTAGAGTTTGTGAGTTATGTCACAGATTGCTATGAAAAGCGTTTATACTGTTCAGGCAGCTTTCTCGACCTTACCAAAGCCTTTGATTGCGTTTCTCATGATACGTTATTAAAAAAACTACGCTTCTACAAATATGATCACGCGAGCACCCAACTTATAGGGTCTTATTTATCCAATAGAAGGCAGTTTGTATTTTCTAGAAATGAAACATCAAAGGTACAAGAAATAAAATATGGAGTTACACAAGGGTCCATTTTGAACCCTATTTTATTTCTTGTATACGTTAATGATTTACCAAATATCAATACCAATCTACAAACCATTCTTTTTGCCGACGATGCAACGGCCTTGCAATCCCATAATTCCATAACGTCGCTCATAGATGAAAGAAACTTTGCCTTATCTTCCTACTGTAATTGGTTTACTGCCAACAAATTAACGATGAATGATAACAAGACCCAACACCTGATTTTCTCTACTAAAAGCCTCCTTGAAATAAATAATCCAGAATCGGTGACCTTCCTAGGCCTAAAGATTGACAGTAAGCTAACCTGGGACATCCATATAAATAACTTATGTAATAAAATATGCTTCTCTATTTATTGTTTAAAAAATCTAAAGATTTGCGTGAGAGATTCCATTTTCAAAATTTACTATTTTGCCTGCCTTATATCCCATTTTAGCTATGCCCTATTAGTATGGGGCCATTCATCGCATACAAGTCGGCTGTTTTCCTTACAACGTAGAGCTATTCGCATCATGAGTATGTTAGGATATAGATCAGATTGCAGGCTGAAATTTACAGAATTAGGTATATTAACACTACCTTGCCTGTATATCCTTCAATGTCTTCTATACATACATGGCAAAAGTAACGATCTTCATCTTCAAAGTTCCATCCACCAATATGATACCAGAAATAAGAACGATCTTAGAACAGAATATAAACGTTTACAAAAATCTAGATATAGTTGTAATTACTACGCAATTAAATTTTATAATGTTCTGCCATCTCCATTACGAAACGCGACCATTACTAAGTTTAAAAGTGTAATGAAAAAATATTTGTTAGCTAAAGCCTTTTACTCCACTGAAAAATTTCTATTAAATAATTTTAGTGATTTGATGGAATTTTACAACTCGTAAAGCATAAATACTTATTTGTCCTTGCCTTAAGCTAGAAATTTGAAAAATTACTTATGTCTTCTATTTTTAATATTAATTCTAATTAACATGTATTATTTTAATTATTTTTTTTAATATGTTATTTGAATTGTGTAATGATTTTTTAATTTTTTGACTTAATGTACTCTTATTATTATTATTTTTTGACTTGTGAAAACATTCTATTTTTTAACGTGTTATTTGTATTGTGCATGATATTTTAATTTTTTGACATAATGTATTCTTATTCTTATTACTTTTGACTTGTGTAAACATTCTTTGTAATGTAAGTAAGCACTAATAAAGATTATTATGATTGATGTGAATTTTATTTTTCCAGATGACGCAGAGTCATCTGAAACACCTGGGTTTAGACATGTGGCGACATGACTGGAGCCGCACACAGAACGTTAAGTTGCGACAGATTAAGGGAGATGTTAAACCATGGGGTTCTTCCTGCAGGATTAACCGCAGGGAGGAAACCGCCATAACACGCCTCCGTATAGGTCACTGTTGGTGGACCCATGGACACCTCCTTCGAGGTGAAGAGTCCCCTATCTGTGAGACGCGTAACACAGATTTGTCTGTGTTACACTTTTTAACTGAGTTTATACAGTTCGAGGATGTCAGGGAGAGGTTAGGCCTGTGCTATGTCCTGTCAGTTGGTTTAGGTGACGACAGGGCACTCATGGACCGGCTGATACCCCTCCTGAGAGAATCGAACTGTTTTTTTTATATCCGATGTTGTGGAAGTGCCGACGCCATATTTGTCAGAACAATAACGTCCTGAGTCACCTAATTTCAATGCACTGGTGATATCTAATTTGTCGTTTAAAGATAGTATAACACGTTTTCTGTTCGATGACATATCGGTAATATTATAAGAAAATATTTAAATCGCACGTCCAGACACGTCATGAAAAATCGTTTCCTCGTTTAAAAGAATCCGGATAATCGAAAATTCGGATAATCGAGGTCCGGATAATCGAGGTACTACTGTATTAAAAAAGCTAGTCTTGTAAAACGATTTGTGTCTTGAAATTACCAAAATGTGAGTTAGACCAATTTAGCTTTAATTATTTTTTGGTGTAAAAATATACCAATACTTAATTTAATAACAATATATTGAAAAGAAAACAATAATAATCTATTTATTTCTAGATCCTCTACCTGTGATGATAAATAGGGCATTGATGGACTCAAATCGGCTTGAATATAATTCAGAAGAAGACCTAATACAAAAATTAGTTAGTTTCAAATGCGAACCTGGTGAAGAAAAATTTATCGGTTGCATGAGTTGTACATGTAATGAAGCTGGGGACGGAGCTCATTGTTCTGTGGATTACAAAAGTGTCTGTCTATGGGACCGCTTTCAAACAAGTAAATTTATGACGGAAATATACTCATCAAAATAGTCCAAGGATATTCAATCAAACATCCAATCATATCACGAAAAGAATGTTCATTTGTTACTGTATAAAAATCGCACAAACAGTGTAGAACAATGCCGCCGCGCGCTCCCCCCCCCTTGTTCAAATATTCAACTCAAATCATGCAGGTGTAAATTTCCGTCAACACCTGCAGAATTTGGGCTCTACTAGAGCAAAGGGCGGCCTCACAAATGCCCGCATTCGAGCGGCTGACACACACGCGGCGGCCCTCCCTACACACCATTAACAAAATCTTTATAAAATAAGAAATAAATATTCCTTTCCTAACCTCGTCAAATACTTCATCAAATATCACTAGATAATTTTCATGAGTGTATTTAACTGGTAAGAAACAATATTTTTTAAGTGACTGTTATAAAAACATATTACGCACAACAGGATGGAAACACATTTATTTATTTATTTTTCACTTTAATTCCATCTTGGGTACCGAAAATACAACTTTACACCCAGTGGTCTGTAAATAAGAAAAACGCCCGGTCATGATAACTAGCGCAGAAAATAATGTTTAGATATAAGATTCGCATAATTGGAATTCAATTTGGAAAGCAAACCAAATAAAGCTGCTGCAAATACTTCTTCTGATATTGCTTGGATTACCTCAGCATCGTCTAATGTATTGTTCATTTTTTATACTTCGGTTTCTCCCTTAAAGATTGTTTTATTAAATGAACACATGGTAATTACCCGCTTTGTTGTCGCCACACGCCACCTAATAATTTCACTAATAGTTTCTTAATAGTTTTCGTGATCGTTCCAGAATATTAATTTAAAATAAACCATTCTAGTAGCGCATTTGGAACCAGTCTTTCGTAAAACGTTGCAAGGGGGGGTCGTCGGGTCCGTACATATTCCCAAGATGTACTTGACACTTTTAATAATCAGCATTTTCTTTCCAGTTTATATTAACATGTTTTGCATATTATTTCTTTAGTCTTAATTAGAATCTTGAACTGTAATAATTTAATTTTGTTAATGACGTAATAAAACTTTTTAAAAACTGATTCTGAACATTTGGACAGTTATTTGGCGCAGTCGAGTGGGATCACTAAACGGTATTAGCGAATATAATATCGGTCTGTTTTAACAGTTTAAAAGTGATACGAACAATAAAAACGTGATCATTAACAAAAACATTTCGCCACAAGAACAAAGTGCAGAGAACGTGTGTAGAAGACTCTCCGAACGAAGATGGAAGACTTCACGCAGCCAATTCCGATTCCAGCCAATTCCAATCGATGGACAGGTGGACACTACTATTCTTGTGAGTATTGATGTCATTCAGAGGTTATTTATCCAACTCTTCGGATAGCGACCCAAATTACAGTCACGATAATTCTAATTCTGGCTCAGTAGAAAATTTAGTAAATATTTTTAATACAAGTTTAGACTTGAATAAAGAAATGGCAATACCAGGTCCCGTAAATTCAACGGTTCGTCCGACCCTTAAAAAGGAATATCTGGCTATGGTCCCAGAATTCCATGGACAACCGGAACTTTTATCGAGATTCATCGAAATCTCAGAAAAATTAATCACTAAGTTTTATAATAATAGCAATCCAGACGACTTTGAGAACGAATATCTCTTGTCTAGTCTCATTTCAAAAATAAAAAGCGAAGCGGCAATAAATATTTCCTCTAGCCATATAACAAATTGGACAGAATTAAAAGCTGCCCTACTAAACGCGTATAGCGATAAAAGAGATGTCTATACGTTATGTATAGAATTATCCGAATTGAAACAAATACAAAATGAGTCACCTTTTGACTTTTACTTAAAAATACAAAAATTATTAAACTTACAGATATCATATTTAACAAGTCATTATACTCCTAGTTGTAGACCAGCCCTTAGCGAATTTCTAAGAAATCTAGCTTTACGAGTTTTATTACGTGGACTTAGAGAACCCATAGGCTCTCTGATGAGAACCAAAAATCCCACAGATCTTAATGAAGCCCTTAATATGCTTACAAACGATTTTAATTTAGAAACTAGGCATAAAATCGACAAAAACCCGTGTAATGTAAAACCACAGAAAACAATACCACAAACTTACAACCCTTCAATGCGAACTAAATTTTCAACGCAATTCCAACAACCCTCGCAACGTTCTCAGTACCAACAACCCTTCCAATGTTCTCAATACCAACAACAATCAAAATTTTCACCCGCATCAACTTCACAAATGTTCAACAATTATAAAAACACTAACCCGTCTAACAAAAACGTCTTTAGACCAGGCACAAATCAAAATCTACCCAAACCAACTCCCATGTCAGTTTGCACAAAGAATACTTTCCGGAGACCACAACTTCAACAAAATTTCAACTTTAGACAAAACGAACCAAAATTCTTATCTGAAGAACTGTTCATTATTGGTGACAATAATTTAGAAACAGAACAGATACATTCAGAACTCGAACCAGATTATTATTATGAACAACCTGTAGAACAAATTGATGATTCAAACGATCATAATTTTTTAGAGGAAATAGCCTCGGACCCCAGTTTGAATTACTAAATTTAAATAATAACAAAAGCCAATTACCGTACATTGTGTTCCCTGACAATAATTTAAAAGTACTGTTAGACACAGGCAGCACTAAGTCATTCATTAATCCTGAAATTGCAAAAAAGTATTTTCAAAAATCAATAGTCAATGATCCCTTTCAAATATCATCGGCACACGGTAATTCAACAGAGTACTACAGTATGTCTATGCCAAGTCCTAAAATACTTAAAACAAGCAGTTTGCCTTTAAAATTCCATTTGTTTAAATTCCACAAAAACTTTGATTGCCTCTTAGGTTTAGATAATCTTAAATTACTAAACGCAAAAATTGATCTGGTTGATAATAAATTGGTCACTCCTGAAACATCCTTAAAAATTAATTTTCTTAGTTCTAAACCATCCTCAAATAATATCCATACTCAAATGAAATCTCTACAATCAATCAATACTAAACGAAACATTATAAATGACCATCATATCATGATTCCCTACACAACTTTCGATAAGGTAGAGAAACGTGTAAATAAAACAAAAAATTATCAAACCCATTGTCTTAGTTCAAATCTGAAAAAACCTGATACAACAATAAAATTAGATAATAAAATTCAAAAATTACCCCAAAATTCAGAAAACGAATCACCACTTAAGCTTTACAAAAAATATTTAGCTAAAAAGCTAAACTTTAAATTAAATAGTAATAATATTTTAGAAGTAAAAGGAAATCTTTTTGATGCGCCGTTAGACAATAGTCTAGCACATTGCGTTAGTAGAGACTTACATATGTCGAGAGGAGTGGCAAGACACTTTAGAGACAGATTCAATAATGTGGATAAATTAAAAAAGCAAAACCCGAGATTTCACAACTTAGTATTCTTAAGAAATCAAAACCGTTTCCTATTATACCTCATAACCAAAGAAAAATATTTTCACAAACCTACTAAACAGAATCTATTCTATACATTACTAAATTTGAAAATATTTTGCATTAAAAACAAAATTAAAAAACTAAGTATACCAAAAATCTCATCAGGTCTCGATAAGTTAAATTGGAACGAAGTTAAGTCAATGTTGAAATTCATTTTTAATAACACGGACATAGTTATAACAATTTTCAAAATTTCGGACGTAAAACCTCCAAATTACGAGCTTAACACAAACGATATTGAAAAACCCGGAACATCAAAAGATAATGCGGATAATGAATCTTTATTTGTAGAAATAGGTGAACCCGAACTAGAAACTATAACCATTGACGACGACTCAGACGATCAGACTATACATTCTAATATAGATAACCCTATAATAGGACTACCGATAATTGATTCCCCAGTCAACCACGGTATGAATCAAATCATAGTATCAGAAATAAACTATGACCCACCAGTACCTTCAATTATAAAATTATTCAATAATAAACAACGAATTCTTTTCAAAATTTCAAAAAACAATTTCGAACACGATGTTATAAATTTTATAAAACAATACATAGTACCAAAGATTAAATATCATTTTTATTTCGAAGATCCCGTTTACGAAAAGTTTAGTCTAGTCATTCAAAAATATTTCAAAAATACTCAACTTAATTTTGTAAAATGTACAGAAAAACTAGTAGATGTAGAAAACGAGTATGAAATTTTAAAAGTTATTCAAAATTATCATGAAAGTAAGACAAACCACCAAGGTCTTGACGAGACCGAAATAAAAATTAAATCACGATATTATTGGCCCAATCAACGTAAATCAATTCAAACCTTTATTAACAATTGTGAGTTATGTCCGATGACAAAATACGATAGAATACCCCTGAAACTAAAATTCAATATAACCCCCACAGCTACAAAACCATTTGAAATCGTACATGTAGATAGCATAACATAGAAAACGTTAAATTCCTCACCATCATAGATTCATTTTCAAAATATGCCCAGGCATATAAACTAAATTCAGCACAAGGGATAGAAGTAGTAAATAACCTAGTTAAAATTTTTACCCACCATGGCATACCGCAACAAGTCATATCTGATAACGGACTCGAGTTCAAAAATTCAGTCGTAAAACAATTGTTGCAGGTTCATAAAATCAAAATTCATTTCATTAGTAGCCAACATCCGGAATCGAACGGACAACTAGAAAGATTCCACTCAACCCTTATACAACACATTCGTTTATTAAATAATCAAGCTGAATATTCTAAAGACCCCATTGAAATTAAAGTAAACTACACCCTTTTAGCGTATAACAACTACGTGCATTCCGTCACAAAGCTGACACCAGCAGAAATAATATCCGGACAACTAAACTCAGATTCACCATTTGACATTGACCTAGGACAACAATTAGTCAACAATTACGTGACAAATCTAAAAATAAAATTAGACTTCTTTACAACAAGATAAATGAAACCCTGTCAGTAAACAAAGAAAATAAAATAACAAAAATTAACGAAAATAGACAAGATCTCCCCAAAATACCTGAAAAAGTTTATGTTAAGAATAAACAAAAACAGCGGAAAACAAAAAATAAATACAAAGAGGAAAAAATTATAAGCGTAGATCCCAAATTAGAAACCGCGAAAATCGAAACAACACACGGTAATACCGCGGACAACATTCACCTCTGTAATATTAAAATTCCGAGAAAACAAACTTATAAATTCAAAAATTATCGCACGAATAATTATTAATTTAGCAAATTATTTATTTCTCAAGCTTGCCTTTGACTTTAAACAAAATTATGAACTTTATTATTTAAAAACCAATACCCACTGAGCATGAAAAAGAATATGTGACCATAATTCAAAATATTAAATATGTTTTAAAATCCGAACATAATATAATACCTCTGACTGGTATCTGTACCAAGAGTAAGGTGTATCAATGTCCCAGTCATCTGTTAACAAACTACAAGGCTGATTGCGAAGAAAGCATCATGCGTCAAGGAAACCCAAGACACTGCCAATACACACGATTAAACATCGCCAATAATCAACTAGAATTCAACACTGAAATCAACCAATATTTGGGTGTATTTCCGAAGATAGAAAAATTCACAATCAAATGCCATGATCAAGATGATGGCTATAACGACAGAAGCTATGGCACACCACTCATAATGAGCCCGCTAAATTTGGTACTAAATAAATCAAAAATATCAAATTTTACCATAAAATTAAACACTCTCAAACATGAAAAAATACAAGCAAACCCTGCTGTGATGTATCGAGAAGATCAAAACATTGTCCAATACCATGCCAATATTTGGACAATCACGCTGTACGTCATCCTATCCATTGGAAGTTTTTACCTTCTCATAAAATGGGTAAAAAACAAGATATCCAAGAAGCCGCAAAATCAAGAAAATGAAAAGGAAAATTCCCAAGAAAATCCAAAATCGAACAGCCTTCCAGAGGAAGCCTTCGTCCAAGGGGGGAGGAGTTACCTCAACAGTTCCCGCTGACTCCACATAATAAGACACCACCCTTTTACATAACATATTCCCAAGATGTACTTGACACTTTTAATAATCAGCATTTTCTTTCCAGTTTATATTAACATGTTTTGCATATTATTTCTTTAGTCTTAATTAGAATCTTGAACTGTAATAATTTAATTTTGTTAATGACGTAATAAAACTTTTTAAAAACTGATTCTGAACATTTGGACAGTTATTTTATATATAAATTAAGTATATATTATATATAATTAATTTAGTTGGGACAAAGAAGATCGTGTTGTGAATAACCCACATTTATTTCATAAGGCCTATATTTAAACTGTTCATTGGCTTTATTCAAGGTTTGAAAATCTATAACAACAATGTGCAATTAGTTTAGCTAATTATAACACCAGTTAATTTTTACTCACTGAAATAATTAAGAGGAACACATAGATGTTTTAAAAAAACGAAGTCGTTATAAATCACCAAACCAATCAGGCACCATATCATTTTCACAATTAAAAACTTTAAATTAACAACATTCTAGAAAATTTAACAAAACAATCGTGAAGCGGCCATTTTGTTTAACAAAGGGAAGAAGAACAGGTGTTGACGGGTGGAGTCTTCTTCCCTCAACGCCTTTGCCAATGTCCGCACACTTAATATTAAATATTGGTAATATTACTTACTTCTTATATTATATTGTGATATTTAAAAAAATGTTTCCTTTTAAAATTGCCATGCGACGGTCTTAACTACTTAATTACTCAAATTTTGGGAACGTCGGCGTTCGCAGTCCTTTTAATGCAATATAATAGCGATAACATTTATTTATGACTTTATGACTTTGCACGTGCGCTGTTATTATGATTTTATAGGCCTCTATATAGATGGGTCATGCGTAAATAAGTAATAATATTTGAAGATGTCAGTTTTAAATGTTTCAGTTAGTTTTTGTCTTAAATAGTTAGTGGTTGTCTTTTTCTCGTTTGTCGTGTGTACGTTCTATTTATAGTGTAATTATGAATAAAAGAAAACAATTGACACTAAATTCATTTGTGAAAAAGTTGCGAGTAGATATCGTTGAACCTGGGACGCAAAATGAGGGACCACAGGAAGAAAATTTATCCGTTTTATCAAATATCGCGAATAAACTAAAATGAAGAAATAAAAGAACGACATGAAGAGAATTCATTTTTTTTTTTTTCCAAAACTGAATATAGTGAATTATCTAATAAACAGTGCAGCTCTAAAAATATAGAAAAAAATGATATATCTCATTATTTATGTTTGGAATCTGGACAGAATGCACAACAGTTACTTGAAATTTTTAATAATATATGGATACCGAATAGGCAGTACGTTTATCCAAATAAGGAAATTGGTAAAAAGAAATTGAAATTCCAAAAGCTATGATTGGATAAATGGAAGTGGCTAAGTTATTCAGAGTTATTGGAAGGCGCATTTTGTAGATATTGCGTTTTATTTTCAAAAAAGCAGGTCGGAAAGACCAATGTTCAAAATGTTGGTAAACTTGTCAGTCAACCGTTTAATAATTGGAAACATGCTGTTGAATGTTTCAATAATCATGACAATACAACATACCACAAACAGCTTAGAAATAGTTACTCATTTAACTCTTATAAAAGAAAATAAAGTTATTACAATAGATCAGAAATTGGATAAAAATAAGAGAGAAGAAATTTTGAAAAATCGGTAGGCACAAACATCTATAATAAAAAGTGATATTTTGTGGACAACAGGGAATCTCCTTACGAGGTCATACTGACTTTGGACCATTAAATGTACATCAAATTCCTGAGCATAACGAAGAAAATTTTAGAGCGCTCGTGAGAATGCACATCGATGCAGGAAAAGAAACACTGAAAAATCATTTAGAGTATGGTGGTAAAAATAAATCATATGTCAGCTGGAGAGCGCAAAATGAAATAATTACGTCCATAAACACATTAATTTTACGTGACATAGTAAAGCGTGTAAACAATAATGAGTGCTATAGCATTTTAGCAGGCGAGACAACAGATATATCGGGCATCGAACAGTTTTCCTTAGCAGTTCGTTTTATTGAAAATGATAAAGTTCATGAACAATTTTTGCAATTTATTCCCGTAGTCAGTACAACAGGGGCGTCTTTATCTGTTCATTTAATAGATTCTTTGAAGTCCTGTGGGGTCGACTTAAATTTTTTAAGAGGGCAAGGATACGATGGAGCTCGTGCAATGAGTGGAGAATTTCAAGGTGTACAAGCTTATATTAAAAAAGACTATCCTCTTGCACTGTATGTACACTGTAGTTCTTATTGTCTTAATTTAGCTGTATCTGATTCGTGCAATATCCCGGAAATTCGAAATTGTATTGCTGTGGTAGGTCAAATTTATGATTTATTTCATACTCCGAAAAGACAAGACGAATTAAAAACGAACATTGAAAAATACTGTGGTTATACAAGAAAACAAAAATTAGTTCAAATGTGTGCTACGAGGTGAATAGATAGACACGATTCAGTAATTGTTCTGATCGAGCTTTTCGAAGCAATTCAGCCTTCATTAGAAGAAATTGTTCAGTGGAATGACAGGGGCACATCTTTACAAGCTTCACTTTTATAAGCAAATTATTCGCAATTACTAAAATGGTAAGTAAATATTTACAAACTATTAATATAGATTTTAAAAAAACAATGACTTAGGCCGACTCTGAACTAAGTTTGTTAAATGATTTAAAGGAAAATGCTGAAGCAACATTTAGTGAAATTTTTAATAAAGCATCGTTGATGTTTACTTAATATGAAGAAAAAGTAATAACATTGCCCAGATTTTCTAAAAGATCACAGTATCGTTGTAATACCCCGGCCTCAACACCAGATGAGTATTATATAAGAGTGATATTTTTGCCATTTCTAAATAATCTAATAATGAAAATTTAGCAAAGATTAGAAAAGCAAAATGATATTTTATCAACATTTTCTTGTCTTTCTAAATACATATACTGAAGAAGATGTCAGGAATGATTTTTTAAAATTGTGCAAATTTTATGCACAGTGTGAACAATTATTTCAAGACGATGAAGTTTTACTGGCAGAAATAAAACTGTGGAAAAGTAATTGAGGTATTGTCTGCAATAGACGCATATATAATGTGTGATGTAGAGTTTTATCCGCATGTTAAGAGACTTTTAAATTTTTTATGTACGTTACCTGTCACCACAAGCACTAGTGTGAGATCCTTCTCAACCCTCAGACGACTGAAAACGTATCTAAGAAATACAATGAAAAATGAAAGATTAAATGGATTGGCTCTTCTAAATATTTCTGCTCCTTTAAATATAAACGTAGATGATATAATACAGGATTTAAGTTTACAACCGAGGCGTTTAGAGTTTAGCATTTAGACAGGGGCGTACCTAGGGTAAATGGCGCCCATGGCAAACATTAAAATTGTGCCACTATCCAAACATGTCACATCCACTTTTTGAAAATTAAAATTTAAAATAACTTGGCTGGAAATCTTTATATATAAAACTGAATATTTGTGGGAATGTCCGGAAATTCTAACCCATTTCCAGATATGCTACCGAGTTGAAATTTTGCATACTGGTAAGAAATGCCTTCATCATAACTATAAAAATCGAAAATCTCAAAAAAGCCCCACTAGAAACGAGAAATTAATAATTTTGTTTTTAATTATATTGGACCATTGGAATATCTATTAAATATGCAGTGAGGGGATAGGAATTTTCGTTCAATAGTTGATTGGATGACTATATTTTGATAAATGCTCTTCGGGCGGCATCGGATATGTTCGGCTCAAATATTAATCGGCATTAATCGGTAAACAGCACTGATCTTTATTCAGTTATTTAGCAAAACTATGATAAGTCTATGTAGAACGAGACAACATCTATATTATATTTTTTTATTTTTGCCGATATTTATGAACTGTATTATATTGGTTTATTTATTTTTGCTTTTGACGAATCTTTTTTAAAAACACTTTGACATATTTTAACCAAATTTAGTATGATAATAGAGTAAAACCAGGATTCGAACAAAGGCCATATAGTATCTCAAAATTCTCATTCTAAGGGAGTGTTTCGGGATTAAAACTGTTAACTTAAAAATTTTAAATATCTTTTTAACATATTTTTTTAATTGCACCCCGAAAGGAGTAAATTGCTCTTTTTTATTCTATAAAACGTCCCTTGGACACAGTCATGAAATTTGGCAAGCATATTTTCTCCATGATGTAAGCACCCACAAACAAGAATTTTTTTTAAATTCGACCCCTAAGGGGATATAATATTGTGAAATATGATTTCAAGGATTCCTCAATGTATCTTGGAACCAAAAAGATATCGACTTAGATATTGCTTATAAAGGTTACAAATATTTATGATCGAATTTCAGAATTTTGCCCTAAACAACCCTTAAATCTACATTCGGGTCGTCAGTTGTAGAACGCTTCGCAATTCCTATGTTTATTGAGATAACATTCCGTATTGGCATATAAGTGTCTTTTTAAAATCTTATTGAGTTTTTTTTTTTACTAATTTCACCCCTAAAGGGGCAAAATGCTTTTTCACCTTTTTATTCTTTTTGTTTTGTTTTCCTTTTTAATTTTTTTTTTGCCATTTTGCGCCCCTTCTTCATGTAGCGCCCAGGGCACGTGCCATACCCCCAGGTACGCCTCTGCATTTAGATACTATGTGAAGTGCAAAAACCACGACGATGTTATAATTATAATTATTGTGTGTGATAAACGTTTGCTGACGTTTGAGAGACTGAGTGATAAAGCAGAGCGAAGGGTGAAATCTCGCTGAGGGGATCGGCATTAGTAAGGTGATCTCGATATACTATTTATACAATAATTTATATGTTAATATAAATTGTCTACAGTACATATTTCATTGACACATATACAAATTTAATATAAACTAAATAAGCAATTGAAAATAAAAATTGCTTTATTTTATTAAGATCAAAATTATATTAATATATACCAGTTTTCTGTGTGCGCGCCTGACCTCAGGCCAAAAGGCCCTTATACGAATAAAGACCGTCCGCTCGCGTCAGCCCTCTATACGTAAATAACTATTAAGTGAGCCATTTATTTTGAAAGTGGGGCAAGTCCATATTTTGTTGTATTAGAAATGAGATATTTAAGTGTTTCAGTTTCAATCAATTTAAAAATATTGATACGCTCCGGCAGCCAACTTTTGTAGGTTTTGTAGTTATAATAACTTGAATTTAATATGCAATTATGTTTATTAAAGACGTTTCAAGAAAATAACAATTTTACTATACTCAAATGGAGTTTCCTCAAAATTAATGAATTATTGTAAGTGTTAATCAAACGACTAACTTTTAATTATTTAATTTTATTTGAATTGGTCCTATTTTTAGGGTTTTGTAGGTATGACCAAAAAACCCTTATACCGTCATTTTGTCGTCTGTCTGTCTGTCTGTCTGTCTGTTCGGTAAAAATTGTAGCCAAACGGCTAAACCTAGAGAGTTGAAATTTGGCATGCTTATACAACTGTTTGACCCGCACATAGGAAAATTACTAAAATATCTAAAAAACATATCCCCCTAAAAATATAAACAAATATGTGCTCATCGAAAAAAAAAATATTTTTTTATAATTCTGAGTAGGGTATCAAATGAAAGCCCTTGGTACGTGGATTAACGATCAAATTTTTATTTTTACAAAATAAATTATTTTGAAGCGATTTTTGCCAAAATTGTGCAAAATTTTTTTTGTCCCACACCCTGTAGCCCAGATGGTTTAAACTAAAAATCTGAAAAAATTTTAAGTAATGTACATTGGTGTGAACCGGAATAGTTCAACAGGAATTTGAAGAATTCAGAATCAGATTAGGTTTTTGGAAAAAAATGCATTTTTTGTGATTTGTGGCTAATAATGTACACAAGTTATAGCTTTGTAACAAGCCACACTCTAACGTGTGTGCTGGTCTAGTGGTATTTGACGCTGACTTTTCACCCATGTAACCCGATCCGATAGGGATCGAACCCTGGAGAAAGAGACTATATATATATATATATATATATATATATTTTAAATTTTTATATTGTTTAAATTATTTTTTTCAAAATTCTAATTATATTTTGGCAAATGTTGCATTTAATTTTTAGAAGCGTAAATTTAATAGCCAGTGGAAATTGTTTAAATTATAATTTAATTCTGTTTCAATGTACACGAAATCAGAGGGGCGGAACTTATAACAACCAATGGAAGCCATAGGCGCAATTTTTAAAGTTCTTAATGAACCTTGCTATATAAAAAAAATACTGCACATATTTAGAAACCTAAATAATGGTATTAGGCGTTCGAATTAAGATTAACAAAAAAAATATTTTAATATAAAATTTCTTTTCGCATCCAAAATAATCATCATTCACTTACTAAATACCTGCAAAACCCTGAAATGTGTGAAAATTCACACTTCGCATCAATTTTTTTATAATAACTATAAAATTTAACATTGTCTTTATATTCAGATTCTAAGTCTAATATTCTTCTTTTATTACTAATGTTCATGGGTCTTATTTTTACAAACACTATATAAATAACGAGAGATTTACTAGTTTGCTGCGGGTGCACAGAGGCGGAGGCCGTTAAACCACCCACGTGTGTGCAACACAAACCATCTAGCTCAGTATGCCTTCCTCGCTGCGTCTATTACACGATGAACTCTCTAGTGATGGAAAAATAATGCACATAATATGGTTGTAAATTTTTTTTTAGACAAAATCGCATGCAAACGATTATAATGACGTTATTTTTGTGAAGGGTGCCGTCCGTGGTGGTGCATAGCTAGTGATGGGGGCCGACCTCGTGAAATTCGGGCGTCGTCCTGTTATTGGCGATTTTCAATTGGGGGGGGGGTAGCAGAGAGCCAGAAGAGCTTCATGCTTAAATGGTCTCCGAGAGTGCCGCCAAGGGAGTATGGGCTTCCGACTGTCACTCTCTGTAGTTGTCAGCATTAACATGCTGCTCAAGAGGCGGTGCAATCAGAAGGGTATTACCATCTTAAGCGCCATAAACCGAGTTTCGGGTATTGTGCTGCTAACCGGCACAATAGCCAATTATAGGAAACTCACCCGCGCACTTGCGGTTATGCGGGTGGACAAGACTCTCCAAGATGTGGAGTATAATGTGTTGCCGCTCCGTTCTGAACAATCCTTTAGGGATGTAATCAAAGGGCTCCCAGTGAAGATTCCACTTGCAGACCTGGAACTTGAACTAGTATCCATAAAAATCATCAGGCACTACAAAGGGCATATTAATCCTCTTCTTATTTCACTTACAAGGGTTTGTAAGCATTAAATCCAATTCATATCAACTGATCAGTCGACCAAACCAACCTCAGGAGGAGGAGGTCTTCTGCATGTATATGATTATAGCTGAGTTAAGATTCTAGCCATACCCACGCCCGAGAGTTACGGACCACCCAATTGATTCACGTCGTGCAATGCCTCTCATCCTTATTGAGATCTATCGAGCCGACACCGCTATTTACACTATAGCATCGTTGCTATATTTCAAGGTATCAAGAAAAAGAGAAGGATCGACGGAATAAAGCAGTGCTTTAACTTCTAGGGCCTTTACCATACGATCAGCGGCTGCCACGCTAGTCCATGCTGCGCTTGGTGCAGTGGGGATCACAAGTCGCAAGAATGCCCCAACAAGGCCCAAACATCTTATTGCGCCAATTGCAAGGCTCACAATATTCCGGCTGAACACACTGCCGGTTCACGCTCTTGTCCTTCAAAAGCGTCAATCAGACAGCTTATTACTACCACGTCATATTAGAGAAGACCTGCGGCTCGTCAGAGCTGCGTGCCCGCTCCGGCTCCAGCCGTTTCGGATTGGACGAAGCCTCTATCGCTCGTGACAGCGCAACGTCACAACGTCTGTGTCTGCGGTGGTACCAATTACACCTGTTGCATCGGCCCCTGCTATTCGGACACCTGAGCCTGTTAGTCCTGTAAGAGGAACAGACTCAGAATGCTTCAAACAGAGAAGGCAGAGAAAGAAGTGCCAGGTGAAGAGAGTGCCCTGTTTTTTCTTCTGCTTTGCCTCTTCCAGCGACAGCCGCCAAGCAGCATGTGCCTCCTACTAAACGGCAACCTGCCTAAACCTCACAACCACCGCTGATACCAGCGGTTAGACCTCAAAAACAGTCCACACTATCTCTTTCAGAGGCAGTACCTCTACCGACGCCGGCTTCCATGCTGACTCCCTCAAATGCGCGTGCAGACGCGCTTAAAATGCTTCAAGTGCTCCTTACGCAAGTGGCCTTCTTGTTGAGTCACGCCGCTTCGATGTTAAGTCAGCTTTTCAATCAACCCGCCTTCTAGACTCCTGCCATAAACCCCCATAACGGCCAACACCAGAAGTAAGACGCGTCTTTCTTCTCTCACCATCTGCACCTGGAACGCAGATGGTCTCAATCTCAAGAAATACCAGCTGGAATTGTTCGCAAGTGGCTACAACATTGACGTGATTTTAGTCAATGAGACTTCGCAACCATTGCTGCTACAGAAATAATAGGCACATATGCCCTAAAGGCGTGCCGGCCATATACATACGGTGCAGCATGTGATAACGGCCTTAGTTACAGTTTTTGGATATCTCTGTTATTACGGATTCTCCATACACCATTAATTTGAATGGGACCAAAGATTGGGTGTAATATTTTATTATTAATGTTATAAAATGGATATACAGTAATTCCTCGTTATACGCGGTTGTAAAATTATGATTTCATTTAGTTTAGCAATGTAGCAATGAACTGTAGCGCCCATTGTTGCTGGAATGTGCTTCTAGCATTTTGACCATCATGCACGTACGTTATTGTTCACTGTCACCCCTCTCATGCTATGTACCCGTAATCCTTATTTTTATATATGTACATATATATGTTGTCATATGTAGTTTTGGAAGTTTAGATACATTTTTAATACGAATATCAAAATTGCTATGGAACCGTTGTTTGACAGTTGCGATAACAAACGAATCTGTTTGGAAGGTTTTCTTATTATTTTTTTGGGGAGACATTAATTATTTAATATAAAGTGAATCAATTAATTTTGATGAATATATTGCCCTTATTTGGAAGAAATATTTATATATTGATTCAGCCACATTTGTGCGAAATAAATAGTTAATATAAGAAGCCGTAGCAACACGGAAATTATCCCCATTATAATGAAAATATAATTGTAATAAACGCAGTATTGCCAACGGAGTGGCCGAGCGCATTAAGTCGTGCGGTTTTAGACTGTTAGAATCAGTCTGGTCTGGGCGGTCGGTGGTTCGAGCCTGCTTCGTTGGTGATATTATTCTGGCGAGAATAATATGTTTACATTACTCTCATTTTCACAATCATTCACCCCTCATCCAGGTGTAGGAGCTCGCCACCTGGCATCGGCGATTAGCCTAGTTGCAGAAATAGGCCGATGTAAAATAAATAAATAAAAAAAAAAAACGCCGTATTATCAAACGGGTAAGCTAGTTTCGTATATTATATATAAAATATAAATAATAGGATCCCACCACCTAGATAGGCGTATATGGGGCAGAGAAGGTAATTTCTCCGTTTCTAGACCGCCGGCCATAGATATGAAAGCCACGTGATCAGTGTGACGTTTCGACCGTTTCTATTATCCCTTTATTAATAGGTACTAAGTATGAAATACTTGGGGCCGAGTCGACCCCAGAGCTGACTGCACATTTTCGGAAGATAAAAATCCAAAGGAGGTAGGGGGCCTCGAACCCGGATCCCTGTGCTCCGTACGCAACCGTCTTACCACGGAGCCACAGCAACTCTATATTATATTATATTTTACATAAATAAAAATTACGTTTAACTAATTGATATTTCGTAATTACAGCGTTTTGTATTGGATACCAAGTAGTTTTATTTCTGGAACCATATTATACCACACACTCTGCAAAATTAAATTTGAGGAATCTGGTTAACGCATTTGGTTTATTTTAATTGGGTTTTCATCTAAAAATTTATGAAGGTTCCCGACTTTTGAATTTATACGAAGTTATGAAGATTCCGTCATTATTGTAACATATCTTAGGTTAAGTTAGTTTTAAGCTATTCTAATTGTTTATTTTCCGTTAGCTTAATTGTGGCCGCAAATTTACGTTACATTACTTTGGTAATAATTAGGGTCCGGCAAAAATATGCAACGGTACTTTAGTTAGGTGTTTTTCGATAAAAAGCGGCACATGTGTTATCTGTAGAAATAAAATGTAATTATATATATTTGTAATGTGCCCTGCTGACAAATAGTGTAGCGTATAAAAATCTGACCAATGGCAAAGGAGTGACCGAAATTACCTATCTCGGATATAATGCCAAAATAATGAGGTGTCTTTATTAAGATAAGAATTCATTGCGGTACAAGTGTTTTATTCTTTTGTTTTTTGTTGGTTTTTTGTTAAAATATAGTTTAAAATAGCACTGTTGGTGAATTCCAGGATCGTGCCACTTTTATGCTTCTTTATTTACTTTTATAAGATTATGAGTGGACTGTATTTTTGTGTTAATGAAACGTAATGTCTTAATGTTTTTTAATATATTTATTCAACTTCTGTTCATTTTTTTTCATAGCAACAACAACAACAAAAATATTGTCAAAACAACAAACATTGATTAAGACAAAAATGACATGCATAACAAAAACATTGTACATACCCCCGACCTTGAAAGGACTGGGCTTTCAAAGAAGCTATAAAAAAAGCAAAGTGATATTCAAAATTATCTTAATGTTTTAGGACACTGGCTCTATGGGTAAAACACACACTTGAGTTGTGGCACGTTTTAAAACACTAGTAGGGGTTTTTATGGACACAACACGCACTACACCATCTTGCCCGGGGTGAAGCTGAATGATGCGACCAAGCTTCCAACACAAAAGTGGTAGATTGCTATCCTTTATTAGCACCAAAGTATTGTTCTGGATATTGTTGACGCTGGTTTTCCATTTGTATCGAACTTGAAGTTCCGAAATATACTTTTTATACCAGCGTGTGGCCTTGGTTTCATTGGCCTTGGTAAAGATGTGATTAATTTTTTTTCCAGTTACCTTTCGAACAGAAGTCAAGTTGTAGTAATTAACAATGTAAGCTCTAAGAAACTATTCCTCCACCTTGGTGTACCTCAAGGTAGTATTTTGGGACCCTTACTTTACATAATTTATACCATTAATCTCTCACAGTATATTAAACATTGCCAAGTTCACTATTTTGCTGATGATACCCAAATCTTTTATTCGTTTCCTCTCAATAACCACTTAGCTGCTATTTCAAATATTAACGAAGACCTTCAGTCATTGCATAACGCATCTACGGACCATAATCTAATTATTAACCCTACAAAATCAAAAGTTTTAATCTTTGGTCCAAAGAACGATCAGAATTTAATTAAGCCAGCTTGCAAACTGATTCTTGACGGGTCTGCTCTGACAATATCCGACAGTGCGAAGAATTTGGGATTGATTTTTGATGATAAATTAAAGTTCTCTAATCATATCAGTTTCATAGTAAGAACAGCTTACTTTAAGTTAAAGACCCTCTATGGTAACAGACAATACCTGAACCAGGCAATTAGGATAAAACTATGCGACTCCCTTGTATTGAGTCTGTTTACTTATGGTAGTGTAGTTTACGGACCCTGTCTGCTTGCAGCTGATATAAAAAAAATTCAGAAGGTCCAAAATTCATGTTTGCGTCTTATCTATGGTGTACCAAGGCGCTCGCATATCTCCTCTTACCTTCACTTGTCTACATGGCTTAACATGAAACAAAGAAGACTTTCGCAATCTCTTGTATTTTATCATAAAGTGTTGATTCTCAAAACTCCTCCTTATTTGTACAACAAAATCACCTTCAGATCTGACGTACATAATGTTAATATAAGATTTAAGGGTACTCTTTCTCCACCTTCTTACAAAACTGCAACATTTAAACATAGCTTCTCTTTTGACATTTGCGCTAAATACAATATTATTCCTGAAAACCTTAAATCTTTTAGCTTAATCTCTTTTAAATCACAAATAAAGAAGCTCATCTGGGATAAAAGTTTATAAAAGTTTATAAATGTTTATAAAAATTTATATTAATTTATTTAAGTTTAAAAAGTGTTAACAAAGTCAATTCTACTAATATGCTCATCTTGCCCTTTTAATTTCATGTCTTTTTCAATGTTCTTTTCAGCCTTAATTTTGCCCAAGTTAGGGAATGTTACATATTTACATGCTTCAACGCTGGCTATAACAACTGTGGTATTGTCAATAGCAAAGAACCCTGGTTCTTTATGTTAATGTGCTATATTTATATTTTTCATACCTTTTAAGGGCTCATGAGGAAGAACAGTCTTTGTATTCTTACAATGACTGATCATGGGCCTTTATCCAATGTACAAACTGTATTATGACTAATATTTGTAAAAAATCTAATTTATTTTTTGTACCTTGGATATAAATAAACAAATTAAATTAAAAAAATTAAATTAGAAAATGTCCAGGTGATAAAGGTTGAAAATCATTGGGATCGGATGACATGGGTGAAATAGGTCTTGAATTCAATATACCCTCAATTTCTGTGACAGTAGTTAAAAATTTCTCAAAAGTGACTAATGCACTGGCCAAAACACGCTTTAAGTGGTGTTTGGTGGATTTAACACCTGCTTCCCACAAACCACCAAAATTTGGGGAGTAGGCTGGAATGAAATGCCACTGTATACCGCGAGCAACGACTTGCTCAGTTAATGCTTCTTGGTTTGAATATAAGAATTTTCCAGTCATGCAGATCGGAACTTGCCTTTACGAACGTTCTCCCGTTGTCTGAAAATATGTCTGTGGGTTGCCCACGTCGAGCTATGAGCCTGCGTAATATTAATAAAAATGAATTTGTAGTTAAATCTGTAACTACCTCTAAATGAATTGCTTTTGTGCTCATACATACGAAGACACATATGTAACATTTAAATCTTTTTTGACCACGTCCTCTTTTTTCACGAAGAGTAAAAGGACCTGCAAAATCAGTTCCCATTTTGACAACGGTAATTTTCCCATTATAGGATTAATGGCTTTTGGTCGAGCCTTAAAGCATGTGATACACTTGTGAACAATTCGTTTGGCTAAAACGCGTGCTCCAATTATCCAAAAATTTTGTCTTGCTAAATAAACTAAATGTTGAGGACCGGCGTGATAATTACGCATATGTTCGTATGTCATGATGAGCTTCGAAAGACATTTTGAATCCAAAAGTATTGGATGTGTTTTATTAGTAGACAAATTTGCATTTTGAATCCTTCCCCAACCCTCAAAATGCCCTGAGAGTCCAAGAAATAGTTAAAGAATTTTAATCTGTTTTTTGTTGGCAATTATTTGTTTGCCTGCAAAATATTGACTTCAAAATTAAATAAAATATTTTGCGAAATTTTGATTATGGTGAGAAAAGCATGATTTATTTCTGAAACTCCCCGCAGGGGAAGTTCATAATGGCCATAACACCTGGCTATTTGTCGAGCTTTCGGGCCAGATGATCCCGCGTACCCTCAATCACGCAAGGGAAGTTCATAATGGTCGCATCACCTGACCATATAGAGCTTTTGGGCCTGATGATCCCACGTACCCTGAATCACATATCATTTGGGAGGAGACAGTTCAGAGAAGCCGATTGTGGGAATAGGCTTATCTGTTGTCTCTTTGATCTCCCACTTAAATTCCTACCCACGTGTTTGCCGTGCGTGGAGACCCGTAACGCCGGAGAAGAGGATCCTGGTTGGTTGAGGGAGACTGCTACCCGCGGACAACACGATCCCAACACGCCTTCTTTGGTCTCGGATTCGGTAAAACGGGAGGCTGAGTCTGGTCAGCTCAGTCAATCGGCTGGTGTCACGGTTCATGAATAGAGTGGCTCCACTACTGGATCGTGGATGCCGGGGTAATGCCGTGCCACTAGACAAGTATTCGGGGGTCTGTGGGAGCGGCTGGTTTTCGAGCGGGTCGAGCAGCCCGTGACTACTTCCTCCGATGCTATATCATCCTGACATGTCTGGCGCAATGAGCCGGTTTGCGGCCAACGTCCCCGGTGTGGGGCTCCCTGGTGGGTGGGCATGGCAGGGTGATGAAACTTAATATACGGGTATGGCGTCTACCCGGAGGGATAATTTTCCTTAAATTCCGCCAAAGTTGAGAGTAAACTCCGTAAAAAATCAAACAAGAGACCTTGTCGTGATGCTCAGTCATCCGATGAGGGATGTTTTAGTCCAGCTGCCAAAAAGGTAGAAGGTAAAAGGATTGTTGAGTTTTGTGCGCCAGTACCACGATTTCTCGTCGTAAAGGTACAAGAAGAGGGTAAGTCTTTCAAGGAGATGTCCCCCTTCTTTGTTGCCCGAACGTTGAGAAATACGTGCTCTACTGGTATAAAGTCGGTGCGTAAGTTGTCGGACGGTACACTGCTTATCGAAGCAGAAACAGAAGCGTCGTCAACTTTACAGAAATGTGTTAAGTTTGATGATTTTGGCATTTCAGTTCAGCCGCACAAGGCACTGAATAGTTCTAAAGGCGTCGTGACGGATCGTGACCTTGCATATGTTACGGAGGAAGAGTTCGTGCAGGAAATGGCATCGCAAGGTGTCATTGAATGCAGGAAGCTCAAACCCCGGAACGGCAAGCCTTCGAACTCCATGGTGGTGTCCTTCGCTGGTACCAGGTGTCCAACATCGGTAAGGGTGGGTTATAACGTTTGTAACGTTTGTAACGTTCGTCCCTACTACCCCAATCCGATGCGATGCTATAAGTGCCAGCGTTACGGTCACACCTCAGTTCTGGCAAACAGTCCATCTGTGCCAACTGCGGACAGAACCAACATGATGTTGATACCTGTCCAAACGCGGCACACTGCGTGAACTGTTAAGGTGCTCATGCATCTACATCACGCCATTGCCCAACGTACTTGGAGGAGAAGGCAATACAGGTCATCAAAACGCAAGACAAGATACCGTATTTCGACGCCAAGAGGAAATATAAAGAGAGCGCCCCGGTTACCTTTGCGAAATCTTTCGCTCAAGTAGCTGCAAAGTGCCTCGTCCGACAACTGCAGCACCAGTGACAGTGTCAACAAATACTAGTAGAGAAAAGGTGGTAGTGGGCCCAGAGACCAAAATTCAGACCCCACAACCTGGGGGATCGGGTCTGAATAAATCCCTCTCCCCTAAAGGAGAACGCACTCAACCTCAGTTCTCTCAACCACCTAAGGAGAAGACCCCACAGTCTTCTCCACAAACGAGAAGCGACCAGAGAATGGTCGCTTCTACAAAACCCTCATCAGTTACTCCTGAAAAGGAAACTGATAAGAGATCCGTTGGTTCTCACTGGATACCACCAGTGAGAGCCAAAAAAAGGAGTCCAGTGTGTCCATCAAAACACCTGGACTACCAAATGAAAGTGTAGCCGAGAAAATGGCTGTAGACCCGCAACCTAAGGGTAAACCAAAAATCATTAGGTTGCGGGGTAACTCACCTAAACAGAAATGAATGGTCCACTAATCCAGTGGAACTGTAACGGTGTATACCAGCGCTACGAAGAACTGCGACTTTTATTGTCAGATTTTGCGCCTTCGTGTGTTTGTCTGCAGGAAACAAACTTCAACGAAACCGACACATTCTCTCCTCGGGGATACTCCGTGTTTCGCACGGATTTCCTTACGGGGTTAAGAGCATGTGACGGCGTGGCAATTCTCGTTAGAGACACATTGTACCACGATCCTGTAGACATTGACACTGAGTTGCAGGTCGTAGCAGTTCGTGTTGCACTTCCCTTCCAGGTGACGATTTGTTCTATTTACCTTCCCCCTGGTGTTCGAACTGACATCCGAGATGTCGTGAACATCATCGATCAACTCCCACCACCCTTCATACTACTAGGCGATTTTAACGCCTACAATGTGTGTTGGGGATCGGTGCGGAACGATAGACGGGGACGTTACCTGGAAAATATGTTGAACGAATTGAATTTGAGCTTTCTGAACGACGGCAGACCCACGCATTTTTGTGCAGCAACGGGTACATTTAGTGCTATAGATCTTAGCGTTGTTTCAGGAGTCATCGCTGTTCGCATCGTTGTTCAAATGGGATGTGCATCACGACCTGTGCGGTAGTGATCACTTTCCAATCCTCTTAAAGCCTCTGTTTAATACTGTTACCGAATCCCGCTGGCCACAGTGGGTTCTTCGGAAAGCAGATTGGACCAAGTTTGCGGAATCATTCTCGCATATTCCGAGCTTGACCGTAGACGAAGAGGTGAATCATTTCACGGACTCCATCACAAGCGCGGCTAAAAACAGCATACCGCTGTCATCCACTCAGCCCCGTATAGTTCCCGTTCCCTGGTGGAACAAGGAATGCGACCGCTGGGGTAACGTAGTTACCCCAGCGGTCGAAATTGCTAACACTTTGGCATCTAATTTTGCGTTCAATTCTAGCTCTGTACATTATTCACCCGAGTTTTTAACTCGTACAGCAGGCCTCGAATCTATACCTCTAAATTTCTTTTCTAGGAATGACGAGGTATACAACCTGCTTTTCTCTCGTGAAGAGCTAGATAGCGCGATGTCAAAGTGTAAGGATAGCTCTCCTGGTCCAGATGCGATACATTATCGTATGATCCGAAATCTTCCGGAATCATCTAAGTCTAGGCTTTTGAATGTCTATAATAGGATATGGACTGAGGGCAAGTGCCCGACCAAGTGGAAGGAATCTCATATAATTCCTATCCCCAAAGTCGGGAAAGATAAACAATTGCCCTCTAGCTATAGACCAATATCACTGACCAGTTGTCTCTGCAAGCTCATGGACCGAATGATCAGCAAGCGTCTGATTTGGTTTTTAGAATCAAACGACTTGCTGGCCAACACACAGTGTGGCTTTCGCCGTCACCGCTCAACAGCAGATCATCTGGTCAGACTAGAGACAGCTATCAGGAATGCTTTCGTTGAAAACAAACACATAGGTAGCTGTGTTTTTCGATATTGAGAAAGCCTATGACACTGCATGGATTTATGGTATTCTCCGTACTCTGCATTCCTGGGGTCTCCGGGGATGCTTGATGTTCTTTATAAAAGACTTCATGTCGAACCGGCGCTTTAGGGTGTGGATCGGAAATACCCTGTCACAATTGTTCGCACTGGACAAAGGGGTCCCACAGGGCTCCATACTGAGCGTTACTTTATTTTTGATTGCCATTAACGGTGCAGCTTCATGTATTCGATTACCTGTACAGAGTTCGATATTTGTCGACGACATTGGTATCTTTGTCGCCGGTCAAAAGACTAGTACAATCGAACGCCAGTTTCAGCCGACCATCAATCGTCTCGATACATGGGCAACCGAAAATGGCTTAAAATTCTCGACCAGCAAAACTGTGTGTGTCCATTTTTGTAGGAAAAGGGGTGTCCATCCCAACCCTACACTCACGCTAAATGGAGCACAGTTACCATTTACCGATACTGCCAGATTTCTGGGTCTCGTTTTTGACAGTCGTCTAACTTGGCGGGCACATTTTTTGTCCGTCAAGAAAAAATGCCAAGAGTCGCTCAATTTGTTGCGGGTCCTCAGTCACAAAACATGGGGTGCAGACCGCACTGTCATGTTGCGTTTATATCGTTCTTTAGTGCGCTCTAAGCTGGACTATGGATGTCTAGCTTATGGGTCAGCTAAACACCAAGAGATACGAATTCTTGACACTGTACATCACACTGGGGCCACTGGTGCATTTCGCACCAGCCCAATACCAAGCCTGCTGTGTGAAGCAAGAGAACCGTCACTGTACATTCGTCGTAAAATTCTATCCCTGCGATATATGGCTGCACTCAGTGCCAAGCCAAATCATCCTGCGTATGATCCTATTCTACAAAATTGGCATACAGAGACCTATGACAGAAAACCAAGAGCCAATAGGCCTTTTGGTTTGAGGGCTTTCGACATTTTGGGCGATATTGATTTTAATATGCCTGAAATGGCAAGTTTCGTTTTGTGTGCTGTTCCACTATGGACGCTACCGCGTCCACTTGTGAACCGCACATTAACTAGGTTTGATAAAGATACTACGTTGCCTATCGAATACCAACATGAGTTACAAAGAACACTGGTCCCTAGGTTCGAGGATACTGTCATTTTTACTGACGGATCAAAATCCGGAACCAGGGTTGGGTGTGCGTTCTTTATTTTGAATCCACGCCAACAGTTTCAGTACCGTCTGCACTCCATAACGAGTGTGTACAGTGCTGAGCTATACGCTATTTTCAAGGCCCTGTGTTTTGTTTCGTCAGAGCAAAGTCGGTCAAGTGTTATCTTGACGGACTCGCTGAGCGCTCTGAACAGTATCCAAAATCCAGATCCAGTGCATCCTCTTGTACTAAAGATCCGGTTGCTACTCTACAATCTGAATGCTCAGAATGTGAGGGTAGAGCTGTTTTGGATACCGGGACATGTTGGTATTAAAGGTAACGAAGCGGCAGATGCAGCTGCGAAATCCGGCTCTCACAGACCTATGATTGATGTGAGTTTGATGTGGCAACATGAGTGGAGCTGCACACAGAACGTTAAGTTACGACAGATTGAGGGAGACGTTAAACCATGGGGTTCTTCCTGCAGGATTAACCGCAGGGAGGAAACCGCCATCACACGCCTCCGTATAGGTCACTGTTGGTGGACCCATGGACACCTCCTTCGAGGTGAAGAGTCCCCTATCTGTGAGACGTGTAACACAGATTTGTCTGTGTTACACTTTTTAACTGAGTGTATACAGTTAGAGGATGTCAGGGAGAGGTTAGGCCTGTGCTATGACCTGTCAGTTGCTTTAGGTGACGACAGGGTACTCATGGACAGGCTGATACTCTTCCTGAGAGAATCGAACTTATTGTTTTATGTGTGAAGTCTTGCACCTTATTTTAATGTGTTGCTAGGTATTGACTGTGATATTCGATGGTAATTGGCCCCTTTACAGCCTCTTACCATCACCCTGAGTCTGTTCAAATTTTCGAACAGACTTTTTATATTATTTATTTGTGTTTGTCAGTGCAAGATTTCTTTTATTGAGTATGCGTATTTTTAATGATTTTATCTATTTATTTATTGTCTAATATATCGTTATTAATATATAGTCTAGTCATTTAAATGGGCTGCGTTAGGCGCAAATAGCCTTTGTTGCTGTGCGCCAAAAAATTACTATTAACTAACTAACTATTTCTGAAACTAAAAGCGAATTGTGTTTGCGTCTTTCCTTTAACCTTATTTTGCAGTTATGAATGAATCTAAAACAATATGCAATTATACGTTTTAGTTTGACAAGTGATGAAAATCTAGCAATTAGATTATCATTTTCTTGTTTGACAAATAACACATTAATTTGTGATTTTCTTTCCGGAATATCGTTTTCTGGAATGAGCTCTATGTCTGATTTTGGCCAAGCCTCAGTTGGCTGTGCAAGCCATGATGGGCCATTCCACCACAATTTTGAAAATTGTAATTCATTTGGTTGTATACTTCGCGAAATTAGGTCTGCGGCATTATCATGTGTGTTTACGTAGTTCCATCTGTTTACATCAGTGAGATTTTGTATTTCCGCGACTCTGTTGGACACACAAACATTGAATAAGCGAGATTGTTTTCTTATCCATGCATGGACTACTTGTGAATCAGTCCAGTAAAAACAATTGAATTTAATTGTACTAGCTGATTTGATTTTTTGCATTAATTTTGCAAGTATTAATGCTCCGCACAATTCTAAACGTGGTATCGTTAAAGCCTTTAAAGGTGAAACCTTACCCTTAGCGCAGAATAAATTGGCGCTGATTTCGTTCTGGTTGTTGATACAACGAGCATATATACATGCACCATATGCGTTTTGTGAAGCGTCGCAAAAACCGTGTAACTCAATGCTATTTGAATTTTTTAAATAAACATATCGTGGTATTGAAATATTCTTAATATAGTGCAAATTTATTTTAAATAATTTCCATTTTGTTTTTACATAATCTGGAACCTCGTCATCCCAACCTAAATTCAAGGACCATAATTCTTGAAGAATGATTTTTATTAATGTTATCGATGGCGCTAATAACCCTAAAGGATCAAATGTTTTTGCTATATTTGATAATATGACACGTTTTGTAATTTTATCTGTTATAATATTTAAATTTGCATGATATGTGAGCGTGTCTTTACGAAAATTCCATTGTAGACCTAATAGGTTAGTCTCAGAAATTTTTCCCATATCAATGAAATGCGACAGCTGATCGCTGCTATTGACATTACTTAAAACTTCAACTTGATTTGAGCACCATTTTGTTAATTTGAAACAACCACTTGACAAAATAGTTGAAATTTGCTCAATTAATATTTTTGACTCTGCTATTGAATTTGCTCCTGATATTAGATCGTCCATGTAAAAATCATGAGCAACTATATGTGAAGCTAATGGAAATCTTTCCTTGTATTCAAGTGCTAATTGTTTTATACAACGTGTAGCTAGGAAAGGTGCCGAAGCTGTGCCGTATGTTACAGTATTTAATTCAAAAATATCGATTTTCTGATTTATATTACTGCGCCAAAAAATTCTTTGTAATTTTCTTTGTTCAGGTGCAACTTCAATTTGACGATACATTTTTGTGATGTCCGCCGTAAATACAAATGCTTGTTCCCGAAACCTAATTAACATTGATAAAAGATCATCTTGGACCGTTGGTCCTACATGCTGAATATTATTAAGAGATAGACCATTATCTGTTATTGCCGAACCATCAAATACGACTCTTCATTTAGTGGTTAAACTGTCCGCTCTTAAAACTGCGTGGTGTGGAAAATAATAGCACAGTGCATCGTTGACAGGTTTTGTGAGTTTTTGCATATGACCTAAGTTTAGGTACTCATGCATGAATTCAACATACTGTTCTTTCAATGATTGATTGGAAGACAGTTTCCGTTCTAAACAATTAAAACGATTTGATGCATTTATAACAGAATTGCCTAAATCGTCTGGCGATTGTTCAAAAGGTATTGTCACTATGAAGCGTCCATCAGGATTTCGTCTAAACGTATTTACGAAAATTGATTCGCATTGTTGCTCCTCAATTGTGTAATTAGGAGTTTTATTATAATTTTCTTCAATATGCCAAAATTTCTGAATATCATATTGTAATGTTTCAAGTGATAAATTGCAATATGAAGTAAATTTGCATTTATTTATATTAAACGTTCCAGTTACAATCCAACCGAAATCTGAGTTTTGCAATAATGGTAGATTTTTGCCTAAATTTAATCTTTCTGGCTTTAATATTTGCCAAAACAACTCAGCTCCAAGTAACATATCAACTTCGCTCGGTACGTCAAATGTCGGATCAGCTAGTTGTAAATCTTTTGGTATTGCAAAAGAACTAATGTTTAATACAAAATTTGGTATATTGTTATTAATTTTCTGTAATAAAAAACAATTGATGGTTGATTGAAAATTAGTGCAATTCGAATAAATTTTTATGTTGCATTTATGCTGAATATTTGATGCTAAGTTGCCTATGCCAACAATGGATAAGTTTGCATTCTGTTTAGAGATACCTAACCTTTTGAAAAATGAATAAGTCATGAAATTAGACTGTGATCCGTTGTCTAATAATGCACGACATATATATTTTTTACCATCTTTTCCGTCAACGGTAAAACGAATTGTTGATAAAAGTGTATGAACACTGTCTGTTTGTTCTTGCTTGACATGATTTGAAAATGTTGTCTGCATCTGTGACTGAGAATTGTTTTCGTAGTGTAATAATGTATTGTGCGATTTATTACACTGCTTGCAATAACCTGAGCTACATATTGTACTTGTATGCCCTGGTTTGAGGCAATTAATGCACAATTTTAAAGATTTTATTTTATCAAAGAGATCTCGCGGCGTAATTTTAAAAATTCTAGACCCCGATAAATTGCATGCTGAGATTTGCAAATTTTACAAGGTTCAATTTGCATTGACAAGAAGCCTTGTCTTTTTGAACTAGATTTGTTAAATGAAGTAGTATATGTTTTAGCTGAACGACGTTCTAATTTTTCTAAAGTTTGTGCTTTGTCAATAAGAGAACGTTCCAAAGTTGTTAATGAAGTACCGTCATTCTTTTTGACAAACTCTTCCCACTCTTCTAAAGAATGTTTATCAAACTTATTTATCAATATGTAAATTAAGAGAGCATTTCTTTGCAATGTTTCGTCACTAAACTTGATAAATATTTTAAATTTTTGTCTAATTCATCAATCATGTTTCTAAAACCTAGAGACTCATTTGCATTTGTGTTTTGCAACTCAAAAATTGCCCTTATGTTTTCATAAATTAATAAATCCTTATTATCGAATCTATTACATAAGCCCTGCCATGTTTTTGAATGGCTTTCGCCGCTGAACCTACTAAGCTAGCCCTTAAATAATGGAATTTTTGCGCTTTTGAAATACGTGCATTCGTATGTATAAGCGATTAAAACAGCTTTTTATATTCTAACCAATCTGTGTACGCTCAATCAAATTTTGGTACATGAATAATAGGTAATTTTATTTGATCTAAATCTTGTGGCGAAGCTTGAGAGATATTTTCCGCTTTAATATCTAACGCATTTGGAATAACAGCAGAATTTAAAACAATTATATTTAATTTAGTTGTTATTGAATCATATAACGTTTCGAATTTGTTACGTTCCGCGTATTCGTTATCCAAATCTTCTTGATCGCAAATTTCTTCAATTTTATTTTGTAAATTCGTAAAGGTTTTGAAAGTTCTAACGCTCGGTTTAGACGTGTTTGAATAATGCCAGTTTGTTCTAATGACAGCGTTTGATTCAATGTAATAAATGCTGATATTTCATTATAAAATGATTCCAACATTGATAGCTGGTATTTGGCATTACCACGCTGGCGGTGTAATGTCTTAATTTCGCTTGTATTGGCCATTGCAAAATACTTTAAAGAATATTATAAAATAATATTAAATTTTGAATGAGAAGTATATTGAAAACAAAATATAGACCTAACTTGTAACTGTTATTATCTGCGTTTACGAAATCTGCAGCTGTCTGCTGTAGAAGATCGGGTTCTTCTTTAGGTTGTATTGCTTCTCAGTCGCCCAGCTGAAAAATGCTTTGGCACTTGTGTTGCCTAGCAATTTGCTGTCGACCAGTAATGTGTTGAACGATACTTCTTTTAAAAAATGCTAAATGCTTATTGATTATGTTGATACTGACGGTATACTTGCTTCAATGATGCAAAAATAGCACTACTGGTGAATCCGGCTTCGATTGGACCAAAAATGTATGTTGGTGAATTCCAGGATCGTGCCACTTTTATGCTTCTTTATTTACTTTTATAAGATTATGATTGGACTGTATTTTTGTGTTAATGAAACGTAATGTCTTAATGTTTTTTAATATATTTATTCAACTTCTGTTCATTTTTTTTTCATAGCAACAACAACAACAAAAATATTGTCAAAACAACAAACATTGATTAAGACAAAAATGACATGCATAACAAAAACATTGTACAAGCACGCCTATGGCAAAAGTACCGTTGCATATTTTAACCTGTCTCTAGTAATAATAAATACAATATTGTAAATATGTTACAATAATAGGCCATGAACAATAAACTACCCCACCATTTAGACTTGCAATTTTTGTATATTTATTTACTTATTATTATTATAACTTTTCACTTTGTATCCAAAGTTCACGCACCTTTCTTTGGTTAGAGGAATGGCGCCCTAAAAAAAATTAAAATAAATAAAGATCTTGATAGTTTCACCCCACACGTTCCAAGTTTCAAACCTCAAACTGGGTTAATGGAACCAAAGGAAGAAGTAAGCTCCAGAAATTCAGTTCTTTCCTCAGTTGAATTTCTAAAGGATATTTATAGAATTGAAATATTTCCTAGGAACCGTGATAATGTATATGCCTATTCTTATTATCCGCAGTATTGACAGATCGTCACTCCCGCGGATAGCGAGGAATCACTGTACATTAAATATGATTTTCATTTGGAAGTGGCGATAACGGCAAAAAATTATGCATGATGTATGAAACCATAAAAGTGGACAGAATTGGATAAAAATTGGTATTTGTCGACCAGGCAAGTCACCAATTTTACCATCCATACTTATCGAAAACTCGCGATCTTAACAGAACAGAACAATCTGAAGTACCGACGAGAGATGGATGGCGTTCATGTTCTTGTTCATGTTCTTAGACGATGCGTAGAATATAAATGAACGATTGTTGATACTTTCTAACTTATCGTGAATATTTGTTAGTTCATTAGGCGTTTACGCGGATTTATAAACGCGGTAAACGTTTTCTTTAACAAGTTTTTAATGTAATTTTGTATTTAGTTCAACCTGGAATGGACCAATTTCATTGCGTTCCTAATGAAGAATATCCAGGCCTTTTTTCATATATGGAGTGTAAGGCTTGCAAATGTACATCAGACGGACGAAGCATAACTTGCGATTTTAACAAATACACCTATATTCAATGCAAATTAAGTCAGGACAAGTAAGTAGAAAATTTTATGTACATGAAAAAGCCATGCGAGAAATCTCTCCTAACAGTGTTATTTAACGGTACATGTATTCATTTCTACTTTTTCTCGTTACTGTTGTTCTTCTTGAAATGAAATACGATGTCTGAGACTTGAATATACAGGGTGTTTGTTTGAAACGCCCCACCTCGAATAATTTCTTTATTTTAAGAGATACAAGATTCTTCAGAAGAAAAGTTAAACTAGACAAAAGGGCCCACTTAACGACTATAATAAGAATTATACATCACTTCCGATTTCAGCGATTATTGTTTCAACTTTTATCTAGCATAGGGAATCGGGAATCTTGAAAGTACATTAAATGAACTTTACAAATCTCAAAGTATCATACTTTAATTTTAACCATTTCAAAATGGCGACCATTTATTTACAAAATAACATAAAAATCGTAGAAACTAAATTATAAAAAGATATAACATTACGTAAATAGGAAAAACAATAAAACAAAATATGACTAAAGTTAGTAATAAACTAAGGAATATTTACAAATGTTCAATATGTCTGCCGTTGTTATCCATACATTTTCTCATTCGTAATAAAAACTCTTCCATTACATTTAGAACGGCTGTTCTTACCCTATGTTCTAAGTCTTCTAACCTTTACCTTCAGGATACCTTTCTTGGTAGAGTTGCTGGGCCCTAACAGAATTTATTTGATATTCCCCGAATGTCAGAACCATATCTGTTATTTCTTCATTTTAATAACGTACGTAAGCCATAATTACAAACGATTTGATATTATCAGCTTTAATATCAAACTCGTACTAACAGGCAAGAAAAATTGCAGGTTTTGTTTGTTTTTTTTTTTTTATGTAACAAAATCATTTTCATAGCTTGCTATGTTTAACTTTGTACGATTTATGTTATTTATTATTTTGTAAATAAATGGTCACGATTTTGAAATGGCTAAAGTTAAAGTATGATATTTTGATATTCTTGTAAAGCTGATTTAATGTACTTTCAAGAAAATTAAATTAAAGTACCGATTCCCTATGCTAGTTAAAAAGTTGAAACAATTTCCGTTGAAACCCGAATTGATGCTGAATTCTTATTATAGTCCTTGAGTGGCCCTTTTTGTCTAGTTTAACTTTTCTTGTAATTTTTTTTTTTTTATCTCTTATAATAAAGGAGTTATTCGAGGTGCGGCGTTTCAAACAAACACCCTGTATATACTCTAATATAAACATCTAACACACTGACGTAGATTTTCTAGCTAGATAGTTCTTGGTTGTCCCACATTTTGCTTACCCAAAATCTCTCCTTGCATGATAAGTTTTATTAGTTCATATTTTTTTTTTCCACTCATGACATGTTCAGCTTTTTTCTCTAAATAATAAGAATAAGTTCTCGTTCCTTCTCCTTTCTTTGCACAATTTCTTTATTTGTGATCGTCGCCATTGATGTGATATTCAGTATACTTTACGTTAAACTTACATTTCAAATCAATTTTCCGATGTGTCCTATATTCAAAGGCCAAGTTTCCATTCCATACAACATAACCGAAAACACCTAGTAGCGAGCAATTCTCGTACAAATTAGATTAAGGCCTCTATTCGTTTTAAGACGTTTATTCACTTAAGTTAAGTATAACTCAGTACGCAGCGAAATATAGCTTTAAACAAGCATTTCGCTGTAATCTACAGTATACCTCAGCGAGCGACCCGTAGCGGATGGGGCTAAGGTCCGCGCAGAAACAGATAGCGAAAAACAAAGACACGAAATGCGTAACTAAATGGTTCCCCACGCCATAAATTCTCTAAGTCCCATGCGTATCCAAATTTCGTACGCCACTGCTCGCTGGTTAAGTAATACGAGGCAAGAAAGCAAAGTTAATAAAGCGTGTTCTACATTATTTCTTTGACTAGAACTTGTACTAGAAATAAATCAGTAAAATTGTACAGTGTAGAACACTTTATGTAGTCAAGGTCAACTTTATTCAAAACTAGATTTGAACAAACTTTTCTTGAAAATATTTTCAACTTTAACAACAGTACCAACATTAAAATTACGCTTGTAAATATTTTGTATTACCACGTGTTTAATAGTGTTTTGTTGATCATTGGTTTGAATAGGCGAATATATAAATTGTGTTTTGTACGTAAATCAGTAATTTTACAAATCTAATAGCTAGGTTATAAACACTTGACAAGATAAGAATTATATATTTATGTTGGTACTTTAAATGAACTGAAACACGTGTAAGAATTTCATTCTCTACCAAAAAATTGAAAAATAAATTGTATTAAAACTTTGACAACTTCTAGTTCAAAGAAAAAAGTTTAGAAAATTGACGAATAAAGTATAATGTAGAACACGCTTAAGAGATTATGTAATATTTGTACAGGGTGTTTTGACTGAAACGTGCTGCTTTGTTCGTATTTTTATTTTCCGCATCTAGCATAAAATAAGGTTACGTACTATACAGGGTGTTTGTTTGAAACGCCGCACCTCGAATAATTCCTTTATTTTAAGAGATACAAAAAATTCTTCAAAAGAAAAGTTAAACTAGACAAAAGGGACCGCTTAAGGACTTAAATTAGAATTCTGCATCACTTCCGGTTTCAGCGGAAATTGTTTCAACTTTTTATCTAGCATATGGAATCGGTACTTTAGTTTTTTTTTCTTCTGCTTTTAAAATTAAAAATTACTGTTTAGGATACCAGATCATATTCGAAGGACATTGATCAATCTTGCAATTGAAGAAAAGAATAGAATTATAGAAGAAGAATTTCTTCATGAAATAAACATAATGAAAAGTGAAGGCATTGAATAACAGCGCCAATGGATACAATTGCTTAAACACGTTTAATTAAAAAATACAGTGGAATAATAAAATGGCACTAATAAAATAATTTTGATAAAATTCAATTTATTTTTACCTTAAAATAGTACTTTCTGTAATCAGGTTGGAATGAGAAAATTCGATGCTAGTGGAATATTAAGAGCGCGAACCGCAGGCGAGTGTGAGGAAGCATGAGCAACGAATATTCTCTTCTAGCCGAGTCACAGACCATGCTTTCTCCACGATCACCGAAAGAAAAAAAAAAACAAATTTAACAAATAATCATTTTAACAAATAATTTATTTTACATGACAAATTAATTAATTAATTAAACAATTTTAAACAATTTTTATTTTAACAAATAATTTACACTTTTGGTTACATTTATAGTGAAAGCTCTATAAATATAACTAATTATTTTACATATTAATAGTTATATTTATAGTGTTTTCACAGTTGTTAAAATTAAATATGGGAGTTTTTGGAATGTTTTCTGATTGTATTTCAATGCGTTCTGATGTAACGGTATAATTAGTTGAAGTTGAAAGGGGAAGATTATGTCGTTGGTTGCTGGATGAGACTGGATGTCGGTCACGTCCAGTAACCGACGACATAATTTTGTTCGCTATGTTTAATCGATTTTGTAAAGAATTATCAATGTAACCTTCAGCTACTTTACTGCTACGCCACCCACCGTGTCTTTTAAGGGTTTGTAGATCGGCACCTGCATCTGCTAAAATAGTGGCCGATGTACGGCGAAAGCAATGGCCAGTATAATTTTCTGGGGTTTCTAACTTTAAAAATAATGCAATTTGCTTAGGCATATTAACCAATTTGTTTTGCCCGATTACCTGTCGAGTACAATTCCATTTACGGAAATGTATAAAAAAAAATATTTGACGGAACACCTTGTGGCCTTAAAGACATACGGAGTGATTATTTAATGGCGAGACGACGTCACTGGAAGTTTTAATAATTTGCCGTTTCATACACATCGTAGCAGGCGATTATGGCATCAAGGTTATTATATCTTTTCAAGGTTATTATAGTCATAGTATTCACCAGTATTTCTGCTAGGAGGCACGTAAAGTTCGGTGACGTCGTCTCGCCATTAAATAATCACTCTGTATATTCTTTAACAATATTATAAAAATCGACCGTTATGCTAAATTCTTTTGGTTTGTTGGTTTTTGTGTCGAGAATTTTAATTAAAAATGTAGTACCCAAAGCTTTTATATCACTTATCTTTAGGTTATATAATTAATTTTTTCTGCATGCTCCCATAATTCCAATTATAAGTGCAGTCTAAAAAAAATTTACGTAATTAAATTTCAATTAATTGATATATTTATGAAAATTATTACCTTTGTTGCCAGGTATATTTGACCTGGAGCATTTTGTAAAAAGTTTTTAACGTTTTCAGTCGTTTAGATTTTTTAGCTACATATGTGTCGGATTTGGGTTTTAAAAACGATCTGAGTTTTTTATAATTTGAAATGTCAATTTCATGTTTAATATTTATTGTAGATTTCAATATCAAATATATTTTCCAAAGGGTAGATGATTTGAATTTGGTTGAAAGTTCATAAAAGTAACCTAAAATTACATTTTCCGAAACTAAATCAGTGTTTTTTTTTTTTCTCTTCTCCAGTCAATAAAATATGAATAATATTTTTCGTATACGCTTTTTGATTTATTTGGTAGAAGATTATTGTTAATAATTTCTAGATATTCCACCAATTCTGGTGGTGTGAGGGTGTCCATATTTTTATTCGAATCAGAGTCGCTCATTTTTATATTTAAACTATAAAAAGACAATAAAGTTAATTAACATTAAAATTACTTTTTAGTTTACTTACATTTAGTTCGGTTTACTTTATATTTTACCACTATTTTAATAAGATATATTGTTTTTTTTTTTTAACAAGCGTTGTTATAGTATTCCTACGCGCAGAGATACTGCCTGAACTACTTTTCAGCGCGGAGTAATGCACACCTTGTAGTGAACAATAACATATGACAACAAACATGAAATAGTTATTGCATAACAAGTGACGGAATGAAATACACGCAAAATGCATAAGAAGATAAGTGCTTTAGAATAACATTCCAACTCTTGTGTTAGAATGTTAACTTCATATAGTCAAAATTGGGTTTAGAATTGGCAAATTCTATAGTGGTCGTGGAGAAAAGTGTTTATCCCCTGTCTCCTTAATTTTATGAGCAAATGTTTTCACTACAGTCTAAGAGTGGCTGATTACACTGGGCTACAAAATATATATTTCTTTATCTCGAAAAAAAAAAAAAAAATGGGACAATAACAGGCAAATTTGGAGCTTATTTCGAATTTAATTTCGGAGAGCAGATAATTTATTTATTCAAATTGCAATAAATTCACATATCAAAATAAAATATAGGCATATATACATGCTTTAGTCAATAGAGTAAGCAAATTAAAGAATTCACTGAGCCATTTATAAACATTATCAAAGACAGTAGCATATTAAGAACGCAGGAGGTTTGAGATGCATTCATTCGACGTCTCTTAACAAGTCGACGTCTCCATAGGAAACTCCGGGCTATCTTTATGGTGAAGTGGAGTGAACTGGCAGTGCAATTACATCGAAGATCCAAATACAACTCCATCTGGCATGGAAGCAACCGTAGAGAGGAGCAATCACGGGTTATGGACGTGCAGGAAGTCAACCAATGAGAGAGAAGAGGATCGCCGCCTACAGGTTGGGGGATGATGACTCTTTGATAAGGGTGTTCTGAAGGGTACGTGCTCAATCACGCACGTGTTGTGTGGGGTGCCTTGCGTAGTCCGGCTTAGGCCAAGTAATGGACTACGCACTTTTCGGCTGTTCGTCACTTAGTGGTCGGATCTACATGGTACTGTTACGAGATGATTCTCATCTGAAAGTTCGACATACTGGGGTTAATTCCTTTAGTATCGGTACCTATTCCCTAAAACCTGTAGGTCATGGGATACACTTGGTATCACACCTGGTATGCAGGTAACGGGGTGCTGTGGAGGGTATGTGCTAATTTTCGCACGTATTCTTAAGGATACCTGCGTGATCCGTGTTGTGTCGGCGTTGCACCCAGCGTCGCGTGCGACTACGTGGCTTTAGATATCAGGCTCCGCTGCGAGGCTTGCTGTATTTCAGAGAGTGATGATTCGCGGCGGAAATTATTTGAAATTGCGGCTTCAGTAAGTTTTCATTAAGCGGATAAAATAAATAATAAACAAAATACACCTTTTCAACCACATATTCCTTACAATGAGAAATCTTTCTACTTTACACCTACAGATGCATCGGAAGTTAAAGAAACTATTGTATTATTATCTAAAAACAAAAGCCCAGGTTACGATAACATCACCTCAAATACAATACAGTTGATAGGTACGTTTATTGCAGAACCGATAGCTTCTGTAATAAATAAATGTTTCCTATCAGGTTACTTCCCGAAAAGCCTAAAGAAATCCGTTACCATACCGATACATAAAACTGGACCGCGGGATGATTTAAATAACTATAGACCAATTTCTTTAATTTCAGCACAAGCTAAAATTTTTGAAAGAATTATTAATACTAGACTCACATCCTTTTTTGATAACATTTTAAATAATTGTCAATAGGGCTTCCGCAAAAACAAATCGACTAATGATGCCATAGCGGCATTAACAGAATTCGTTTATACTTGCCTAGATAAATCCAATCCATGCCTAGCAGTGTTCTTAGATCTCAGAAAGGCATTTGACACTGTTAGTCACCAACTGTTGCTAGAAAAGTTAGAAAGATATGGAGTCAGAGGGGTCCCTCTCCAACTCTTTAAAAATTACTTTACAGCTAGAATCCAACAAGTTAAAATTGAAGGAGTAATAAGCAGCGAAACTGTGACAGAATGTGGAATTCCACAGGGGACCTCGTTAGGACCATTGCTTTTCATTATTTATATCAATGATATGCTTAACTGGAGTACCAAAGGTAAAATATTGTCATACGCTGATGACACTGTAGTAATGATTGCAGGAGAAAACTGGAACGATATCGAAAATAATACAAGTCAAATATTTTCTAAACTATTAAACTGGTTTGACATCAATAAATTAGTTCTAAACTCAGAAAAATCATATTTCGTCCCTTTCTCCATTCAGAAAACACATAAGCCACTCTGCAACGAAATAAAAATTCACAAAACTGACTGTAATATTCAGATATGCCAATGTCGTTGCCATATTACTAAGAAAAATAAAATAAAATACTTAGGAATAATAATAGACTCATACATGCGGTGGAACGAACATATTAATGAAGTTATAAAGAAATCTAAAAAATGTATTTATATATTTAAACAAATTAGAAATATATTCAATTTTAAACAATAAAAAATCATATACCGCGCACTAGTAGAATCTATCCTTAGTTATGGCATAATTGTTTGGGGTGGTGCAAGAGATCGATATATTATTTGAAATTGCGGCTTCAGTAAGTTTTCATTAAGCGGATAAAATAAATAATAAACAAAATACACCTTTTCAACCACATATTCCTTACAATGAGAAATCTTTCTACTTTACACCTACAGATGCATCGGAAGTTAAAGAAACTATTGCATTATTATCTAAAAACAAAAGCCCAGGTTACGATAACATCACCTCAAATATAATACAGTTGATAGGTACGTTGAACTTGTAACGACTCAAAAGTTAATAATAAAAATTATGCTTTATAAATGGAAAGATTTCTCGACTAAGAAAACATTCGCACTTAGTTATATTTTTACTTTAAAGCAGTTATATGTACTGACTTTAACACGACATATTCAACTAAAGCGACCATTCTCAGCTCCTGTACAACACACTTATCAAACTAGGAACAAAAATATGATAAGAACTCTTAAAGTAAAGAAAGCGTTAATACAACATCATTTTCCATATTATATGCAAAAAATGTTCCAAAATGTGGATCAGAACGTAGGACTGGGAACTATCAACTATTTTTAATCCATTATTGTAGTACCATTTCTAAATTTTAAGTGTGAAAAATAAAAAAAAAAATAAATAAATAAAATAAAATAAATAAATAAAAATAAAAACAGCCCACAAAAATTTAAATTCTATTTTTCAGTAATAAATTATATAATTTTTTATAAAAAAGTGTATATGTACATATATGTACATATATTATGAATAATTTAATGCCTATTATCTCAATAAATGTTAAATTTATTTTGTATTTAGTTATTAAGACTTAGTATAAGATTTTTTAATTTATATTTATAGATTACCTGCTTGCCCGCCATAATGTAAATATTTAAATTACTGCCGCGCACTGAACTTTGTTCAAAGTGGTATACCCTCAAGACATGGGCATCATTTGTTAATTCTAATAAGAGGAAAAATATATTTTTTATGTGTTTTTTGTTTTGAATTAATAAATTATATTATTATTATTATTCAGTTCACATATTTCTCGTTTTGTTAGTACGAACCAATACTAGCAGAAATTATTTCGCTAACGCAATACAGTAATCAGTTGAACAATTTACAAAAAAACTTTCCTACAAAAAAACCGTTACTTTTTACCGCTTCAAGATTTTAGCTGAACTAAACATCGTAGTTTTCAAGTAATTTTTTTTTATATTATTCTTTTAGTAAACTTAAGTCCGATTCCTTATAAAAATGAACCATCACAGATTTCTACATTTTCTACATAGTTTCCATTTTTGTTTAAACATTTATCATAACTAATTTATTCTTTTTTTATCGACCTTGTTGATAATTTGAAAGTTAATATTTTCGGGAATTAGGTCATTAAATAAAAATTACAAAATGTTGAAAATACCGGTTTCGAAAATAGTATATTTTCTTCTTCAGTTTATCTATTGATAATATTAACAAATTAGTATGTATTACATAATATTGTACATTCATGTGTCTACAAAAATAAGTCTAAAGTACTTACTCAATCCAAAACTAAGTGTATGTACTCTTCACACCATGCTTCCAAAAAAATATAATTGGAGACCATCTCATACATCCAAAATAAATAATAATAAATAAAGTTAAAAGTTATATTATATTTTTTTTAAAACGGTAAAAAAGAGTTAAAATGTAAAAAATAAAAATATCGCAGTGTATTATCACATGTCTGAACGTCTTGAAAGTCGGTGGCATAATGACTAGTTGAAACCAAATAATTGCAAAATATTAAAGATGAACTAAATTCGCGCATGTGTACTATCTTTAATGTGTTTAATAATGTAATTGTAGCAATTGTTTAAACTCTCAACATCTTGTATGTTAATATTGTTCTTATTATTTTTTATATATATCATTTCTTTTATTAATCTTTTATGATAATTCTCTTCAGTGTCTAATATTTTAAAATTATCAAAATTGAACTTGTGCTTATTTTCCATGCAATGATTAGGAATGGGTAAATTTTTATAATTCTTTATGTCTTGTTGATGTTGTTTAATTCTTTTTTCTACATATTGTTTGGTTTGACCAGTATATGTAGCCGGACAATTGTTACATTCTAATAAGTATATCGCATTATTAGTTTTCCCGACATGATCTTTATCTTTAAGTTTAGAAAACAAAAATTTAACGGTTTTTTTATTTTTGTATGATATATTGATTTTCTTGTTTTTAAGAACATTCTTTATGTTTTGTGTCAGTTTGGGAATGAAAGTTATTGAACAATATTTAATATTAGTAGATTCATTAGCATTTCTGATTTTTTCTGTATTTAATATGTTATTAGTGAGCTTTTTTGGAAAATTATTGCTGGTTAAAATTTTACTTATATTGACTTTTATTTCTGTATGATAGTCTGAATGTGTTAATTTGAGTGCCCTGTTTTTTAAATTGTATGCTGAATTTATTTTTTGTTGATTGATGTGTAAAGAATTGAAATTTAAGAAACGATCTGATGCTATCTCTTTTTTGTACCATTTCGTTTTGATAGTATTACCGGTACGTATAAGTGTCATATCTAGGAATGGTAGCTTGTTTTCATTTTCAATTTCTATAGTAAATTTTAAATTGTCATCATATGTGTTAAAGTAGTTAGCTATAGTACTATTATATTCTTTGGGTATAATCAAAATAAGATCATCTACATATTTTTTTATTAGTGTACAATTAAATGGTAATTTCTCTAAGCAGTTATCAATTAAATCGTTCATTACTAAATTCGCAAGGGATGGGCTGCTGGGACTCCCCATACTTGTGCCAAAAATTTGTTTGTATGTACTATTATTGAATTTAAAATAACTACTATCAAAAATGAACCCTATACATTTGATAAACATGTCTTGGTTAATTTCTGTATACAATTCAAATAGTTCCCACTTTTTTTTTATAACATCAATGACCAAATTTTTGGGTATATTGGTAAATAACGAAACAACATCTAATGAAGACTTTCAAGACGTTCAGACATGTGATAATACACTGTGATATTTTTATTTTTTACATTTTAACTCTTTTTTACCGTTTTAAAAAAAATATAATATAACTTTTAACTTTATTTATTATTATTTATTTTGGATGTATGAGATGGTCTCCTATTATATTTTTTTGGAAGCATGGTGTGAAGAGTACATACACTTAGTTTTGGATTGAGTAAATACTTAAATTTTTGTTTTCTAAACTTAAAGATAAAGATCATGTCGGGAAAACTAATAATGCGATATACTTATTAGAATGTAACAATTGTCTGGCTACATATACTGGTCAAACCAAACAATATGTAGAAAAAAGAATTAAACAACATCAACAAGACATAAAGAATTATAAAAATTTACCCATTCCTAATCATTGCATGGAAAATAAGCACAAGTTCAATTTTGATAATTTTAAAATATTAGACACTGAAGAGAATTATCATAAAAGATTAATAAAAGAAATGATATATATAAAAAATAATAAGAACAATATTAACATACAACAAGATGTTGATAGTTTAAACAATTGCTACAATTACATTATTAAACACATTAAAGATAGTACACATGCGCGAATTTAATTCATCTTTAATATTTTGCAATTATTTGGTTTCAACTAGTCATTATGCCACCGACTTTCAAGACGTTCAGACATGTGATAATAATACACTGTGATATTTTAATTTTTTACATTTTAGCTCTTTTTTACCGTTTTAAAAAAAATATATTATAACTTTTAACTTTATTTATTATTATTTATTTTGGATGTATGAGATGGTCTCCAATTATATTTTTTTGGAAGCATGGTGTGAAGAGTACATACACTTAGTTTTGGATTGAGTAAGTACTTTAGACTTATTTTTGTAGACACATGAATGTACAATATTATGTAATACATACTAATTTGTTAATATTATCAATAGATAAACTGAAGAAGAAAATATACTATTTTCGAAACCGGTATTTTCAACATTTTGTAATTTTTATTTAATGACCTAATTCCCGAAAATATTAACATTCAAATTATCAACAAGGTCGATAAAAAAGAATAAATGAATTATACCAGGATTCAAGGTTACGGGCACAATTTTTCAACATGGCGTTTTTATCCGAACTCGAAGAACAACATGGAACCGACATCAAACATCTATATAACCAGCTACAAAAATTAACGAAAAACATGGCATCTACTAAGAACCACATAAATTTTTTGTTAAGATGTAAATACAAAAACATTTTTCCCAGTCATATACTACATAATTTTAAATTTACGTATAAATTAATGACAGATTCACACCATTTTCAAAAAAATATAGAAGACTCCATTTTTAATTTCAAAATGACTATTTTAAAAATTGAAATAAATAGTATGCATGCTAATTACAGGTTAGTACAAAATAATTTTAATTATATTGACCAAATTTTGAAAAATAAATTAACCATTAATTCGTACAACAAAATAAGAAATATACTTGACAATAAATTTTATAAGTGGCACAATGAATATAAAAAAAGACAGTACAATAAATTTAATAATTTATTGCACAATAATTTGACAAAATATAATAATAATATCAATTATTTAAACATAAACAGAGACAATCAACAAATTAATAGTCATATGATGTATAGTAGCAATCCTATAATATAATACGCCTGTTTGTATGTTCGTATGTTCGTCTATGGTATGTTCGACCGGTCGTTTCTTCATTCCCCGATAGAGGCGCGCATATGTTAATTATTTATGTCAAAATTGTTTAAAATATATTGTTGATGCAATAATAGTGAATTTTCTACGAACACTTTTTATAATTATTATAAGATGCAATAATAGTGAATATTCTACGAACATTTTTTATAATAATTGATAGAATTGTAAGAAATTATTGTTTATGTATTGGACAGTAGTGTGCTGTGAATTTTTGTTTTGAGTTTTGACAATAAATTAGTAAAAATGACAGTTGTGGTTTTCATTAAAAAATCACTTCAGAATTATTAATTTAGTTGTGAAATACACGGATCGGTTTTTTTACGAAACAAAACACAGAAAAACGTTATCCTTCCGTGATATTCGACATTTTTGATTAAAATTATTATTAGCAGAAAAATATTTATTTTAAAAAATATTTGGTTTTCATGAAAGTAAGAAAAATGTGACTTTTTTTTCTTTATTATTATTTTTTCAATGCTTTATTATTTTTTTTATTTCTACGATTTATAGGACAAGATTTACAATATCCCACTGCAAACTCTATACAGATGGCAGCACATAACGACTACACTAAATAATTCAAGAATTATCAGTGGCTCTAAAACAATAGTTTCTGTTTATTTATCACATTAAAATATCATTTACCTTTTAGTTTAGGTTAGATTCACCTTAAAATAGGGTGACCAGATTTCAGTGAAGGGAAACCGGGACACAGGAAAAAAAAAGAAGGTCTTTGTTTCCTCCCAGATCCAAGTGAAGAGCAAAAAAAAGGTCTTCACCTCCCAAATTCAAAGTGAAGAGCAAAACAAAAAAAGGTCCTCTCACCTCCACAAATTTAAAGTGAAGAGCAAAAAAAAAAAGGTCCTCACCTCTCAGATTCAAAGTGAAAAGCAAAGAGATTCAAAAACCGGGACAATCGGGCGTCCCGAGAACAGTTTTCGGGACACCGGGACAATTGACCGAAAACCGGGACGGATGGTCACCCTACCTTAAAAGCACTATCTTAGGTTATGGTTGATAACTGTTTTTTTTTTTTTTTATAAACCACCTAAAAATAAATTGTATTTTAACTGTTCTGTGCAGGGCTAGGGACAGTGATTCACCTTAAAAGCGCTATCTTAGGTTATGGTTGATAACTGTTTTTTTTTTTTTTATAAACCACCTAAATATAAATTGTATTTTAACTGTTCTGTGCAGGGCCAGGGACAGTGATTCACCTTAAAAGCACTATCTTAGGTTATGGTTGATAACTGTTTATTTTTTTTTTATAAACCACCTAAAAATAAATTGTATTTTAACTGTTCTGTGCAGGGCTAGGGACAGTGATTCACCTTAAAAGCACTATCTTAGGTTATGGTTGATAACTTTTTTTTTTTTTTTTTATAAACCACCTAAAAATAAATAGTTTTTTAACTGTTCTGTGCAGGGCTAGGGACAGTGATTCACCTTAAAAGCACTATCTTAGGTAATGGTTGATAACTGTTTTTTTTTTTTTTTATAAACCACCTAAAAATAAATAGTTTTTTAACTGTCCTGTGCAGGGCTAGGGACAGTGATTCACCTTAAAAGCACTATCTTAGGTAATGGTTGATAACTGTTTATTTTTTTTTATAAACCACCTAAAAATAAATTGTATTTTAACTGTTCTGTGCAGGGCTAGGGACAGTGATTCACCTTAAAAGCACTATCTTAGGTTATGGTTGATAACTGTTTATTTTTTTTTATAAACCACCTAAAAATAAATTGTATTTTAACTGTTCTGTGCAGGGCTAGGGACAGTGATTCACCTTAAAAGCACTATCTTAGGTTATGGTTGATAACTGTTTTTTTTTTTTATAAACCACCTAAAAATAAATTGTATTTTAACTGTTCTGTGCAGGGCCAGGGACAGTGATTCACCTTAAAAGCACAATCTTAGGTTATGGTTGATAACTGTTTATTTTTTTTTTATAAACCACCTAAAAATAAATTGTATTTTAACTGTTCTGTGCAGGGCTAGGGACAGTGATTCACCTTAAAAGCACTATCTTAGGTTATGGTTGATAACTTTATTTTTTTTATAAACCACCTAAAAATAAATAGTTTTTTAACTGTTCTGTGCAGGGCTAGGGACAGTGATTCACCTTAAAAGCACTCTCTTAGGTAATGGTTGATAACTGTTTTTTTTTTTTATAAACCACCTAAAAATAAATAGTTTTTTAACTGTTCTGTGCAGGGCTAGGGACAGTGATTCACCTTAAAAGCACTATCTTAGGTAATGGTTGATAACTGTTTATTTCTTTTTTATAAACCACCTAAAAATAAATTGTATTTTAACTGTTCTGTGCAGGGTTAGGGACAGTGATTCACCTTAAAAGCACTATCTTAGGTTATGGTTGATAACTTTATTTTTTTTATAAACCACCTAAAAATAAATAGTTTTTTTAACTGTTCTGTGCAGGGCTAGGGACAGTGATTCACCTTAAAAGCACTATCTTAGGTAATGGTTGATAACTGTTTTTTTTTTTTTATAAACCACCTAAAAATAAATAGTTTTTTAACTGTTCTGTGCAGGGCTAGGGACAGTGATTCACCTTAAAAGCACTATCTTAGGTAATGGTTGATAACTGTTTATTTTTTTTTATAAACCACCTAAAAATAAATTGTATTTTAACTGTTCTGTGCAGGGCTAGGGACAGTGATTCACCTTAAAAGCACTATCTTAGGTTATGGTTGATAACTGTTTATTTATTTTTTTTTATAAACCACCTAAAAATAAATTGTATTTTAACTGTTCTGTGCAGGGCCAGGGACAGTGATTCACCTTAAAAGCACTATCTTAGGTTATGGTTGATAACTGTTTATTTTTTTTTATAAACCACCTAAAAATAAATTGTATTTTAACTGTTCTGTGCAGGCCTAGGGACAGTGATTCACCTTAAAAGCACTATCTTAGGTTATGGTTGATAACTGTTTATTTTTTTTTATAAACCACCTAAAATAAATTGTATTTTAACTGTTCTGTGCAGGGCCAGGGACAGTGATTCACCTTAAAAGCACTATCTTAGGTTATGGTTGATAACTGTTTATTTATTTTTTTTTATAAACCACCTAAAAATAAATTGTGTTTTAAAAGTTCTGCACAGTCCCACCTGTTTAGAATCTCTGTATATTGAACAAATGACGTGTGTGTGACGCATGCGCAGTGTTCAGTGGGATATTGTAAATCTACTTGAGTTGAGATATAGTGTAAGTACGCTTTTTTCCGTGTGCCCTTTTTGCCGCGTGTGTATTTTTTCATGTGTGCTTTTTTCCGTGTGCGTATTAATCCGTGTGCGTTTTTTCCGTGTGCGTATTTTTATATTATATAAGAAAATGGAAAATTAATTGTAATAAATATATTTTAAATTTAACGTCTGAAATCATTTTTAGTTTTAACATTATAAATATAATGCACTGACTGAAAATGAATCGTTTTCCCATCTTAAAAAGTACATGAATTAATAATTCGGAATAATGCTCATTATATGTGCAGTCTTTAATAATGGGCGAAGAGTTGATTCAATTTGAATTGGATGAAGTTAGGCGTATGGCTAGAGAAAGAAGTCTGAGGTGTCGAGCAAGTTCCACTTTAAGGTAATGATTTGTTTGCCAACACAGTTGGCAACGGGTGCACTAGTTATTTAATATTGTATTAATTTAAACCTAATTTTGATTTATTTAACATAAACATGTGTTTTCCTTTAAATAAAACCTGATTAGAACCGCTGGTCACTTGCCAGCCAAATTAATCCATTTTAATTAATATTTTTCTACTAAGGAGAGCACATGTGTCTGTTAATTATCTATTGTTATAAAAGTTTTAAAATCAGTGTAAATTCAATCAGGATCGCCTGATTTATGTTAATTTTTAATTAATATATGAGTATATATTGTGTGTGTGTGTGTGTGTGTGTGTGTGTGTGTGTGTGTGTGTGTGTGTGTGTGTGTGTGTGTGTGTGTGTGTGTGTGTGTGTGTGTGTGTGTGTGTGTGTGTGTGTGTGTGTGTGTGCGTGCGTGCGTGCGTGCGTGCGTGCGTGCGTGCGTGCGTGCGTGCGTGCGTGCGTGCGTGCGTGCGTGCGTGCGTGCGTGCGTGCGTGCGTGCGTGCGTGCGTGCGTGCGTGCGTGCGTGCGTGCGTGCGTGCGTGCGTGCGTGCGTGCGTGCGTGCGTGCGTGCGTGTGTGTGTGTGTGTGTGTCTCTTTTATTCAAATAATTTACCATTTCATACATTTTAACGTTGAATTAATAACAGTTTTGCCCTATGTTACAGCATACTCCTCCAAGTGCTCAAGAGCACGTGTGGAGTAAGAGATACAGTTACTAGGAGATAATATAGCACATAATAACTTTACAGAGATACAAAGTTCTTAAATATACTTATATCTGCAACAGGCCTATTTAATGTATGTATGTGTATGTTTGTTGAGTGATGAAATTCTTTGAGATTTTTTAGAAATAGTTTGTAACTGACACCAAAGTCTAAAATCGCAGCATTAGTATTGACGCTGTGAACGAGCAAATTACTCTTTAAAGATATTGTAATAAAATGTATAGTTCATAGCTGTGCGAATAAACGTGTATATTTTGAGTTCTCAACTTAATTCTGTTTTACTTCTGTGTAATCAAATTTTATTAATATTGTGTGATATCAATGTGTTTGTGAACAAATACTTAATCACTGCATTTAAGATTATTTATTAACTTCAGTGTTATTCGCATTATATAGTGATAATTGTTGAACAATTAGTTTTTGTATTCTATTTTCCATATTCAGCCTGTTTATTTTTGTTTAAAATTGTTCATAAATATTAACGCCATTTAATTTAATTATATGTAATCAAATTGCATCCGTATTTGGTCTAGTGGCTAGAAGCATCGGTCAGTAACTAATAAACCAAGTGAACTGGGTTCGAATCTTGCTGGAGTTCACTTTTTTTTTATTATTATTATTTTTTATTATATTTTCCTTTTTTCATAACTTAACTTCAGTTCTCATTATTATTACATTTTACTTGGTTTAATATTTATTTATTTGCTCTAATATTAATTTACTACATTAGTCAGTTATAAACACCTACACAATATCTTATTTACATATTTAAACATAATTTTGCACCTAACAGTTCGGTCTATTGGTTATAAATGCTTGTTGTGTATTTGTTGAAGTGGCGTACTTCGGTTCAAGTCTCGTCGGGGTATACTTTTTTTTTTTAATATTTTTTATTAAAAATAATTGATTAAGAATATAAATTAAAAAAATTAAATACAATATACAACATTAATTATTACTTTTTTGATTTTTTTATTAAATTGAAAAGTATAAACTTAGACTTATTCGACCATAATCTGCTCCGTGTTGAAAGTTAGCTCGTTTCAGGGTTACTATCTGAATTTGAGGAACTAGGGTTATAACGTTACCTGTTTGGGGACACTGGAAACATGGTCTAGATTATTCTCATCGCGTAGTATCATGTCTAAGTGCAGTGCCTGTAATAATCCCAGTAGTCGCAAAAATGAGGACATAATCTTTTGCAATGGTAAATGCAAGAGCTCGTTCCATAATAGCATGCGTCAACGTTTCTGAGGCAGAATTTTGTTCTATGAGGCAATCTAAACATCTGAATACCTGGAAGTGTCCCTCATGTTGTAATTCAGACGTTAGACACCCCAGGTGCAGTTCAACTCATAACACATCACTCTCTCTAATGTTTGACAAAATCAACTTAATCCTACAAAATCAGGTTACTATGCAGGGGACATTGGACCATCTAGTCAAAGAGAATAAAACTTTTCAGGAGAAAATAACCCTTCTCGAACATCAGTGTACTGGTTTTAACTCCAGGATTGAGTCCCTTGATGCTGCGCAAAATAAAACTGATGTGACTCTTCCAGGGTATCCCAATGATGAAACGGTATTTCAAGAGATGTCAGAACGCAGTAGGCGGGCAGCTAATGTCCTGAAAATGTGATCTCAGACAATACATCTTCTGACCATGAATTGGTTACAGAAATTTGTCAAAAAATTGCTGGTAATAATGTATCTGTCGTTAGTGCCTGGCGTCTTGGTAAACCATCTGCTTCGAAAAAGCACCGGCCGTTGAAAGTCATCCTTGATAGTGCTGTTTCAGCTTTAAAGGTGCTTAGATATAAGAATAAGCTTGCTGCAGGAAAATTTAGTAACATTGCAATAAAAAATGACCTTACTCCTCGACAAGTTGATCAGATAAATGCGCTACGTGAGGAACTTGCGAAAAGAGTAAAAAAATGGCGAAACTAACTTAACTATTAAGTATATTAACAAAATACCGAATATTGTACCAAAAAACTAATTTTGTCCACCATCAAATCGCCTAGTATTCACGAGTTTTCTTTTCTATACACCAATATTGGCTCTCTTCGACCTAAATTTATTGAACTGCAATCTTTTTGTAATATCCATAATCCGTCTGGAATTCTAATTGGTGAATCGTGGCTTGACTCATCGATACCTGACAGCACCTTCTCCATACCTGGTTATTTTTTGCTACGTTCCGATCGTACTTCGCGTGGAGGCGGTGTCTGTATTTATCTAAATCAGGTACTTTTTAGTGAGAATGACGTCGAACAGCTGCCAATTCATCTTGTTAACATTGAGTCCCTTTGGCTGAAAATTAATATTGGTAACACGTATATCATTTTGGCATGTATCTACAGAGAACCTGCTTCTGTATTTGACGACGACATTGCCCTTGTCACAGCGTTGAGAAATATAGAAGGTAAATATAAAAATCTATGCATTTTTGGTGACTTCAATTTTCCTGATATCAAGTGGCCAATTACTATATTTCCTAATAATCTCCTAACCTCCATGAACCTCTTTGTCGATTTATTGCTTTCAACTAATTTGCACCAGCTCGTTGATCAGCCTACCAGATTTCGAGTTAACCAAAATCATTCTTTGTTGGATCTCATCCTGACCGATGACCCACTTATTTTCTCTAAAATTGAATATTTTCCCCCGTTTGGTCGTTTGGATCATGCAGCTATAATTGCACATCTACAAATCTCCTCTAATAACCTAGATAATACAGCCGGCCCAAAAAATGCTCGTAAAGCTGACATTGATGGAATTTCGAATTACATTACAACAAGGTCATTTGATTCTAATGGCCGCAGTATTGAAGATTCTTGGAATGATTTTTCACATGTAGTTGCATCTGCAGTTGATAAATTTACTCCATATACTCCTTACAGAAAAAAACCTAAATATCAGTGGTTTTCTTATGATCTGATTAATATACACCATCTTAAACAGAAGTACTGGAACAGATATAAACGTTCTGGACGGCATAATGACTACGTAATTTTTCGGGAAGCTTTAAACAGCTGCTTGTCGTCGAAAAAGAATTGTCTTTGAAGAAAATCTCTTACAGTATGACTCTAAAGCCTTCTACCGATATATTTCTTCTAAGCTTGGTTCTACAGTAACAAGTCCTACTTTGCGTGATCAAGATAGTACGATTGTTAATGATGAATTATCTGTTGCCAATATGTTTGCAGAGGTATTCTCAAACGCCTTCACTATCGACCCAATGAATCCACTACCACCTCTGGATCCCGTCAGTCGTGTAGAAATTGACCTTGTTGATATTAATTTCTCAGCTGATGATGTACTTGTTGAATTGGGTAATTTGGAAGACTCCGTTACACCTGGAACTGATAATATATCAGCCTTCATATGGAAAAATTGTAGAAATACACTGAATATTCCATAGTATAATTTTCTGCGACTATCATTAGATACAGGAACACTTCCTTCGTCTTGGCGCCTTGGTCATATAACACCTATTTTTAAAAAGGGAGATAAAATGGACCCTAATAACTATAGGCCTATCTGTGTTGGCTCTACTGCTCGGATGATTTTAGAACGTTTAATTGTAAAATCAGTACTGGCCCATTTAACTATAAACAACGTTATTCCTGAACAACAACATGGCTTTCTTCCAGGACATTCAGTAGCCACTAATCTCCTTCATTGCACTAATGAATGGTCTCGTGCCTTGGATATCTCCGAACCAGTAGACACCATTTATCTTGACTTTGCAAGAGCGTTTGACAAAGTGCCCATTCGCCACCTGTTGTACAAACTTGAACACTATGGCATTCGTGGCAAACTTCTTGCATGGATTAAATGTTTTCTATCCAATCTCACATTCAGAGTCAAGATTAATAAATGTCTGTCTACCCCTCATGCTGTACAAAGTGGCGTCCACCAAGGTTCAGTATTGGGGCCCCTACTTTTCCTAGTTTATATGGCTGATCTTGATGATGTTATTAAATCGAATCGTTCTTTTTTTGCTGACGACTCAAAACTTTTTAACTCACCTATAACGGACGGTAACACGCTGCAGGATGATCTGAAGAGTATTGCCACCTGGTCAGCTAATTGGATGATTCCCATCAACGAAGGCAAATCTACGGTTCTGCATATGGGGTACAATAATCCGTGTCTCGACTACTTTATTGATGGGCAAACATTGAGCAAGGCGTGCGAACATATTGATCTGGGTGTCACCGTATGTAGCGATCTTAGTTGGTCTAAACACGTAGTTGAGGTAGTAAAGAGGGCAAATCGGATAATTTACCTCATTAAGAAGAGCTTCTACTTAACTCCTACACTTTTAGTGAAACTTTTTACTACGTACGTGCGACCGCTGCTCGAATTTAGTGCATCAATATGGTCACCCAAACTCCTCAAAGATATAAGACTGCTGGAGAGTGTGCAGAGACGTTTCACCAAGATCCCATCCACACTTCGTTCTTTATCTTATGAAGAACGACTACACAAACTAGGACTACCGTCTCTTGAAGCTCGTCGTACCCGTGGTGACTTAATAACTATGTACCGCTTGGTTACCAACTGCTTCAACTGCGATATGACGCCATTAATTAATATGAATACTGACTCACGACTTCGTGGCCACAGGTACAAAGTTAACCACGAAAAATACAAGAAGAATGTGCGTGCTAATTTTTTGATGAACCGAGTGTTTGTATCTTGGAATTGTCTGTCCGCAGAAGTTGTCCAAGCTCCAAGTCTCAACGCTTTGAAGAACCGGCTAGATGAATACATTAATTTGTTCCATTTAAACTTTTTGTTTTCATTTATTTCTGTTTAGTCTTTTTTTTTTTTTTTACTTAATCTTTATTTACTTTATTATGTTGAGATGTATCATATATTTATGTATGTATATATTTATTTCTGTATGTTCTATATATTTTTGTTTTGTATCAATATGTATGAACACACAAGCCTCTGGCTTTGTTCAGTATAATAATTAAAAATAATAACTAATTAAAAACAATCCCATCGCTGACACCAGATGTAAAGGAGCAATCCATTACGGGTTAAAGAAATAATAATTTAGATCTATAAAGAACAATCCCACCGATTGCCCCCAATGGTAAAACGTGCAAAACTACGAGTTAAAGATAATTTATATAAATAATTAAGAACAACAATCCCAACCGCTGTACCAGTTGTAAAAGTGGTAATTACGGGGGTAAAATAATAAGTAAACAAATAAACTATGCAAGATCTTTACTTAACTGTTCAGCTGCCACCACCTAATTTATTAGTAGCAAAAATTAGGAAAAACTTCTAATCAAAATCTGTAGTAGTATTATTGGCAACTCAATATTAAACAATTTCATGGCTTTAATATATTTATTAATAAAAACAACTTAAAACTAACAAAAGAAAACTGCATATTATAACATATAATAAATCTTACCTAAAATTAGTCCACTTACATGTACAATTCTTAAAACCTTCGCTTAACATTTTTATCTAATTTAAATTCTATGTTTCTCTTCATTTTGATTATTATACTTTGGTAGAACTACATTTAGTAGTACATAACCGAATGACTGTAAATAACCGAATGACTCTACATAACTGAATCGAATGAATATAACAGAATGAATCTACATAACCGAATGACTGTAAATAACTGAATCGACTGACTGTAAAGGACTGAATGCCTCTACATAACTGAATCGAATGACTGCAAAGGACTGAATGCCTCTACATAACTGAATCGAATGTATATAACCAACTGACTCTACATAACTGAATCGAATGACTGTAAAGGACTGAATGCCTCTACATAACTGAATGAATGTAAAGGACTGAATGACTCTCGTGCTAATTTTGTAGGCTTATATAAGCAGCCCTCAGACAATAGAATATCTGTACATCTGCTTCTAACAGTTTAGCTTTAGAAACAGTTGTTGGAAAAGAATTATTCCACATTAAAATAATTCTTTTCACCTATTTTTTTGTATGCCCTTTTGTACAGTTTACTGAATAGTTCTAATGGTCTAAGGGTAGTTAAGTCAAGGTTGTACTTTTGACCGTAACTATGAAAAGTTGTGTATCAGGTTAAGATAACAATCTTCTAAAGTTAACAAAATAGATTTTACAAAATATAAAATTAACAGCGATTTTACACTGCTACAACGCTAATTTCGCTGCACTGTAGCAACACTGGTTTCTACTCGTGGTTTTTATGAGATTTGGTAATTCCAGATTGATTAGATGATCTAGTCGAAATATTTGCAATTTTTACGTTAAATACAGAGAAAAATCTTTTTACAAAACTTAACGTGGCATACTCGTAGAATTGCTCCACTCTCAACACATTCAGTTCTTTGAATATTGGAACTGTACTATCGTATTTGCGAGCACCGTAAATGGTACGCAGGGCCATTTTTTGACATATTTTTACACTGTTGAATAATGTTGGGTAGGTCCCACCAAGTATATTCATACCAAGCAGTGTAAAGTTTATTTAGTTCTTGAAGTGGGAGTATATTTTCATGTAGTACAGTTTATGGTTTAGTTGTTTCAATTTAACTGCAAGAGAATTGATATGGATATCCCATTTTAGGTTGCAATCGATAATAAGTCCCAAATATTTTACAGAATTTACAATCTCAATAGGTTTGCAGGAACATTTATGTATACAATGATGACGGTGGAAAAATATGTTAAAGTCCTTGATAATATTATTGTTTTGCTCATAAGTAAAGAACTGTCGTAATCTTTGGTAATTTTACTGTATTTTTTATAATAATGTAATTCCTTATTTTTGTATCTTATTTATTATTTTATTTACTAATTACAAAAGACAATCATGTAACTAACATTTGTATTATATTTGTTTTTCCCTGTTTCTATGAAATATATATTGACGTTTAAGATGTCAACATGACAACATACATGTCAACTGTAACCTTAAAATATATAATAATCACCCCCACATAATAAAAAGGGTAATTTTAATAATATGTGAGCCTGTCTGGTTTCTGTGTAGGTCTTGTTGAATGTCGTATGGAAACAGGTGGTGGTGATGGAGTCACTGACTCATTTGAGTCTGTAACTTCGTTTTGCTGAGTTTCATTTTCTACTCTTGTTTCTTCAAATGTATTTTTAGATGTACCTTCTTGTATTGTTCTTTCTTGATTTTTCTCTTCCGGTTGTTCTGAAGCTTTTCCCCTAATACTAGGTGAAAGAAAAGAATAATCTGAAACATAACATTTGTTTTTATTAACTAAATTAGTCTGTCTTTGCTCTTCCTTTGGTATGGTATTTTCATCTTCCTCTTCTGTCTTCAAGTTCTTGCCTCTTCTTTTTAATTGATCAACATGTCTTTTAATAATGTTTCCATTTATATTTACAGTGTAGTGTAAGTTTCCTATTTTGTTAATTATTTTACCATATTTCCATTTTTCCACTCCTCTGTAATTTCTGACCAACACTATTTCGTTTGGACTGTACTCATGTAGATTCTTCAACTTCTTAGGGAAATTTTCTTGTCTTACTTGCATTTCATTTGTAAAATTTGGTTTCATTAAATCTAATCGTGTACGTATATTATGTTTAAAGAGTATTTCTGCTGGACTTCTTTGTGTTGTAATATTCGGCGCTTTCCGTAGTTGCATTAAAATTCTGCATAATTTTAAGTTTATGTTTCCCGGTTCATCTGACATAGATTTCATACTCTTTTTAATTGTCTGTACGTAGCGTTCCACTTGACCATTAGTTGCTGGATGGTACGTTGCTGTTAATTTGTGTCTAATTCCATTTTCTTTCAAAAAACTTTGAAATTCTTCTGAAACGAACTGTTTGCCATTGTCAGAAACCACAGTGACAGGTAATCCAAATCTTGCGAAAACTTCACGAAGTTTTTGAATTGTCTTTGTAGTTGTAATTGTAGTTGGATGTAATTTTAAATTTAAATTTAATAAATTGAAATCCTTACTATTTATTGTAGAAACTGCTGCTCCAGTGTCAAATTCCATTCGACACAGTTTTCCATTAATTTGTATATTCAGGAATATGCTTCCAGAGTCATTTTGCTTACCCATGGAATTCATTTTATAACATATGCCATTTATTTCTTCTGCATCACTATGCTCTTCATAGCTTGTAATATAATTTGCTTTCTTCTTTCTGCCAAAAAATGTACTTGCATTTGCTTGACAAACCTTTGATAAATGACCTTTTTTATTACATTTACTGCAGTTGTATTCTTTAAATTTACATTTATCTGCTTTATGATTTGTAAAACCACATCTGTAACAGCGTTCTCGCTCAGTTTCTTTTATTACTTTCTTACCCGTTTTCTTCTTTGATTGCGATTCATTTTTAATTTTATGCACATTAGCAGTTGTAGAGGTTGTAGAAGTTGTAGCAATCTGTTTACTCTCCAGCTTTGATGCTTCGACAGATAGAGCAAAATTTACTGCGTCTTCAAATTCTATCGTCTCAACTTGTTGCAAAAGTCTCTCTCTTATGCTGTTATCCAACAAACCTCGAATGAACTGTGAACGTAGGTGTATATTTAAGGTTGGCTTTCCACAATTGCTACAATTAAAATTACAATTTGTTATAAGTTTCTTTAACTCAGCTACATATTGGCTAATTGATTCTCCTTCTTTCTGTAAACGCAATAAAAATTTGTGTTGTTCCGCTATTTCATTTGGAATTGGATCAAGGTGCTTTTTTAGTAATTTTATAAGTTCGTTGTAAGATTTTGAAGAAGGTAATTCGGGAGTGGTTAAACTAGTTAGTAGATTATAAGTTTTAGGATCTACGGACGACACAATTCTTGTAATATGCCTTTCTATTGCAATGTCTGTCCCCAGTCCAGGTAAGAAACCATACTGATCTGCTGATAGCAAATCATTTGTCTCAAAATATTCCAACATACGAGCATGCATTAACTTTCCAATATTTTTGAAAGAGTGTTGAGCACAGAAATCGGCCTATAATTATCAATGCTAGTTTTTTCTCCCGATTTGAAAACAGGAGTTACGCATACTATTTTGAAGGCATTTGTAAATGTTCCGCTATCAACTGATAGGTTAAAGATATAAAGTAATAATGGCAGAAAGACATCAATGTTATTTCTTATTGTTATAATATTAATACCGTCCACTCCGGCACTGTTTTTATTTTTCATTTTACAAACAACCTTCCAAAGTTCATCAATAGTGAAGTGAGAGAAACAAAATGTAGATTTTGATAAAGATATCTCGTATGGTTCGAATAAATCGGAACCATATTCAGATTTTATAAGTGTGTCTGCAATATTTATGAAATGTTTATTAAAGTTATTAGTGATTTTTGCGCCATCTGTGGAAACTTTAAGTTTATCGTCACCAAAATGAATTTCATGGATTTCATATTTTTGTTCTTTTAATATATTTTTTATAATTGACCAATACTTCTTGCTACAACCATTTGCTGATTTTATTTTCTCTTTATAATATTTTTTTTTTCTCTTCTCAACAAACTAGTAATTTCCTTGGAAAGTTTTTGGTATAATGTCGATAAATGTATGTCTGTTTTATTATTACTGAGTTTTTTAAATATATAATTTTTGTAATTAATTTTTGATATTAGGGCCTCGGATATCCAAGGGTTTCGTTTATGGAGTTTATTGCTATATTTCTTAATATGGGAAGATGATTCTAAAGACTGATTATAGATATTATAGAAGTTATCCCAAGCTTTATTTACATCACTTGCATGATGTACATTTTCCCAATTCTTAGATAATAGACATCTTCAAAACATCTTATAATCAGTGACTATAACAAATTCATCGGTATTCGTCTGAACTGGGGTAACAAAACATTTGACAGAGGTTGCATAATGGTCTATGATTGTTGGCGCCAATATTCATAGCGCTGAGTGAAGTGTGGACGTGTGTAGTGTAGCGCCGTGCAGGACGTGTGGTGCAATTGTGAAGTACAAAATGGACGTTTTTTTATGACAGTTGGCATGTTGCCATGTAACCAGCTAGAAAAATTGTTGAAAATAGTAATTTTGTAAACAATTGTAATTGAGTCAAATGTCAAATTAATAAACATAAATAATACGAATAATGAGCATAAATTAATGCAACATATGGTCCTTCGAACAAGGATTTGAAAAAAAAAATATGGAAAACAGCTCTAGGTAGTTTTCATATAATTCGCACCCGACAACAAATCGACGCAGAGGACAGCTTTAGGCAGTTCTTAAGCTACAAATCATCACGAAGGACAGCTTTAGGCAGTTCATAACTACAGCGGAGACCCAGGACAAGCAAGGCGACTGGTACATGGTCAGGTTTTCCCTTTCTTTCATTCTCCTTACACTATCAACATGTCAAAATAAAAGTTTAATAATATTGCATGTTGAGCGCAGTGTTATCAAAGTGAAGTTGACTAGAAATAAGACTTTCACGAATTCTTTTAAAGTGGAGACAAACAGTATTAAAGATTTAAAACTAAGAATTGAAAAATTAGAATCTTTATTACAAGAATTTGAGTTAGTTCAAGCGCAAATTGAAAGTATAGATGAAGACACGTCCCGTGCGGATCATGATAATGAACGATCGCAATTCGGGAGTGACTATTTTAAGCTTGTTGCAAAAATGCAAGAAGTTGTTGAGGAACATGAAATGGTTAAAACGGACGATGATAATGTTTCGAGTGTTTCAAGTAACGATAGTCACAGTGCGGCGCAGCGTCGAAAATCACATTCTCGCGTAAAACTTCCGATAATCGACTTACCGACTTTTGATGGCACATATAGCAAATGGTTAGCGTTTTATGAATTATTTCACCCACTAGTAGATTCTGACGATGCCCTAGACGACGAACGACGGTTTTATTATTTAAGAGCTAGTTTAAACGTTGAAGCGGCAGAGTTAATTGAGTCTGTAGATATGTCGGCAAAGAACTATCCAGTGGCGTGGGAGGTGTTAAAGAATGCATACGAAAATAAGCACATAATAATTCAAAGTCACATTAACGCAATGCTTGATATTATTGCAGCACGTAAAGAGTCGGCTAGCGCGTTAAAAGAATTATGCAACGGTGTTTGTGATGATTTGATGTTGTTATAATCATGACGTTGTCATGGTAGATTAAAATTGTATTATTGATTGTAATGTCATTTTACCAAAAAAGCAATAATCATTTCTTTATATAGCTAATTGGTTATTTATTCGATTTAAGGACATTACATTTTGGCGACGAGGATGGGATACCGTGTGATTGTCCTTGGCATACACAGACAGCAGTTATTAGACGAGATTCATGCTACCCATACTGGTATAAATAAAATGAAAGCATTAGCGAGACAATATTTTTGGTGGGCAAATTTAGATTCTTGCATAGAAAAATTAGTTAAAAAATGTGACGTATGTATGATCTTAGCCAAAAATCCAAATAAAGCTGTATTAATAAAATATAAAGATGCTAAACATGTATTTGACAGAATTCATATTGATTTTTTAGGACCTTTTAAAGGGCAAACATATTTAATTATTTTAGACGCTTTTTCAAAATGGCCAGAAGTTTTTAAAATATCAAAAATTAACACTGCAAATACCTTAGAAAAAATTAAGGAATGTATAGCACGTTTTGGAATTCCAAATAAAATTATTTCAGATAATGGACCTCAGTTAGTTTCACAAGAATTTGAAAATTTTTGTGTAACTAATGGAATTAAACATATTACTACAGCACCTTATCATCCCTCTACTAATGGTGCTGCGGAAAATGCTGTTCGAAGTTTTAAACTAGGCCTAAGTAAAGCATTAAAAGATCCAGTTAATAATAAATTGTCAATGGAGACTTTGATAAACAAATATTTGTTTGGATACAGAAATACTCCCCATTCATTTACAGGAGAGTGCCCTTCGCAATTAATGTTTACAAGAAAAATAAAAACTAGATTAGATTTTCTGCGTAATAATTCCTTACAGGAAAAGAAACAAGCTCAAATTGATTATTTTCATGGGAATAGAGACGTAAAATTTGAGATAGGAGAATTAGTTTACGTTAAAGACTATAGAGGTTTAAAAGAGGTATGGACAAAAGCAACAATTATTAAAATATTAGGTTGTAGAACATATGAATGTAAGTTAGTTAATGAAAATATAATTTGGAAAAGGCACACCGATCAAATTAATAAGGTAGGAGGATTCTATGATGATATTTTCAAAGAAATTGAGGAGGGGGAAAAGAGGAGAGTTATTGATAATAATTGATAATAATGTCGAATAATGTCGATTGTGAATTATAAAAATTACTTGTATTTTTAATTATTATATGCACAATTCTATTTTCCGACTTGGAAGGGAGGATTGTGATGATTTGGTGTTGTTATAATAATGACGTTGTCATGATAGATTAAAATTGTATTATTGATTGTAATGTCATTTTACCAAAAAAGCAATAAACATTTCTTTATATAGCTAATTGGTTATTTATTCGATTTAAGGACATTACAGTGTTCAGAAACATATATGCTGTTTACGAAAGCTAAACGAACCGGTCGAGCACTGGGACACCTTGTTAATTCACCTATTTGTTAAAAAACTGGATGCAAAAACCAGGCGTGAATACGAGCAAAGTTTGACTCGACATGAAAAGCCGAAATTCGAGGACTTTCTGAATTTTTTACGAGAAAAAAATCACATGTTAGATGTAATTGAAGAAGATGATAAGAAGGAGGGAAAATCTCAAGTTAGCTCAAGTCACTACAAATCCAAAAATGTAAGTTTAACTGCTACAGTAGGCGAATGCAAGTTGTACAAGAAACCGCACAAAATATACAATTGTGATACGTTCCTAGCAGCTTCGCTTAAACAGCGAAATGAAGATGTGAAACGGTTACACCTGTGCATGAACTGTTTGGGAAGAAATCACAAGGCAGTGGGGTGCAAATATGGTGCATACAAGAGGTGCGGTTGCAAGCATCACACCTTACTACACCCGGAAAGGGAAGGTAAGGTCTAAGAAAAGGAATCAAACCCGCCAAGGGTCGCATACGCTAACAGCGCAGACGCTCATAAAGGTAATGAAATCTTATTGCCCACCGCGGTTGTGCAGGTAGCAGTTAAGGACGGAAAATTACATCAGGTAAGGGCACTATTGGACTCCGGGTCCCAATGTTATTTCATTACCCAAAGTTTATGTCAAAGGTTAAAGCTGTTGTCTACAAAACAGAATATCTCAGTATCTGGAATTAACCAGCTTGTAAATAACTTGAGCGAAACGGTTAATTTAAAATTTCATTCATTACGGTCGGGATTTGAACGCACGATCAACTGCATCGTAACGCCAAAAATATTATCCGCTTTACCGGCAGTCTCATTTGAGCGAGGCATTTTACAGATACCACAGAATATTGCTCTAGCTGATCCACTTTTCGAACAATGTTCAGATATTGACATTTTATTAAGCGCAGATATTTTATGAATTAACTTGCGTAGGTCAAATAAGGTTAGGCAGGCAGCAACCAGTACTTCAGAAAACGGTCTTAGGCTGGGTAGTAGCGGGTCCTATACACCTATCAGCTGACGAGAACATAACGCAAGTAACTTGTCACGTGACACAGATTAAAAATTAACTGAGCTTATGGAAAAGTTTTGGAAGGTTGATAGTGTAAATGCAGAGAAATTAAAAATGCCTGAAGATAAATTTTGCGAGCAACATTTTCAGGATACGACTACTCGTGATGCTGACGGGCGTTTCATTACGAAATTTTCATGAGCGAATACCAGAAGTTGGGACATATGTCTCAAGTAAATAATGATGATCAGGGAAACTCCTTTTATCTTCCACACCATCCGGTTATAAACGAAGAAAGCACCACAACGAATGTGCGAATCGTGTTCGATGGATCTGCTTCATCGACCACCGGAGTGGCGCTAAATGATTTGCAGTATGCAGGGCCTACAATTCAAGATGACTTATTTAGCATCATTTTACGATTTCGCCAACACTCTTACGTCATAACTGGTTATGTGGAGAAGATGTAGTGCCAAGTCATGCTAACTCCCGAGCATAGACGTTTATAAAAAATATTGTGGAGATCTAGTGAAAATGAGATTAAAGTTTTTCAACTTAATACAGTCACATAAGGCACAAAGGCTGCAGAATTTCTCGCCATACGCTCACTACAACAAGTAGCATATGATTATATGGCGAGATATCCTGAAGCATGCGGGGTTATTCTTAAGGACTTTTATGTGGATGATCTCTTAACAGGACATAATGATATTGAAGCCCTAAGGGAGATCAAGGAAAGAGTAACCAATATATTAAAAACTGGTGGTTTCATTTGGAGAAAATGGATGTCAAACAATCAAGATCTCGTTAGAAACACAAATGAAACAGAACAGTTTGTTCAAATTAGCGACAAGGACACTCATAAAGCTCTAGGCATTAAATGGTCTCCTACATCAGATATGTTCACGTATCAGGCCAAGATGACTCAGGTCAATGAGGTCACAAAAAGAGGGATTCTTAGCAGCATAGCTCAAATTTTTGATCCCTTAAGTGTGTTAGCGCCTGTAATAATTGCACCCAAAATAATCATGTAAAAATTATGGCAGTGCAAAATCGGTTGGGATGAATCTCTACCATCTGATATCCATACGAAGTGGGTTAAGTTTCGAGAGCAGTTGCATACAATAAACGATATCAGAGTACCAAGGCATGTGCTACTACAACATACAATTAACATCCAATTACACGGATTTGTAGATGCCTCAGTGCAGGCAAATGGTGCCTGCATTTACGTAAGGAGTCAGAACACTGCAGGTAATACTTCTGTGCGGCTTCTCTGTTCAAAAAGTCGAGTAGCACCTCTCAAGACTGTGGATATAAGGAGATTAGAACTGTGTGCAGCAGTTTTGCTTGTCAAGCTAATGCAAAAGGCTCTGTCAGCTCTCACAATTAAAACACACGATGTGATGTACTGGAGTGATGCAATGGTTACATTGTGTTGGATACGGGGTGAGTCTCACAGATGGAATACCTTTGTAGCCAACAGGGTCGCCGAGATCCAAGATTTAACATCTGCAGCTCAATGGAGGCACGTGCACACAGCATGTAATCCTGCTGACTTAATAACACGCGGGTCTAGTGTAAACGGTTTAAAGGAATCGCAATTGTGGTGGCACGGGCCAGAGTGGTTACTGAATCCGCCTTCAGACTGGCCATCTGGAGAAATCAATAATGTGTCTAACAAAGAAGAAAGGCAACAAAGTGTTTTCTTAGCTACAGTGGAAGTAAACCAATTGTTCCTGAAATTTTCTAAATTTTTCAAGCTGCAGAGAGTTGTTGCTTACTGTTTACGCTTTCGCGTAGCTCTGATATATAAAAATATGAAATGTCACGGTTGGCTGATTTATTTATTTCATTTGTACTTACTCTGTACATCCCTCACATTATGGGTTCCAAGACTTGCAAGCAGATCAAGTCTGGACCCCCCTATTAGTCCGCTAGCTAGTTGCTATGATTCTTGGAAGGATTAAGGGTTGTTCAATTAAACTCAATATTTTTAACTAACCTACTTTAATTACGATACGGTTTAAATATTTACACTAATTACACTAGACTTACAATTACGTCGATATAGCTAAATCCAAAGAGACACAGTCACACACACTAGGCACACTACACCAAACTAACGAACACTACTTTAACGTAAATACGAAATTACTTGGTTACATTTTACTTGTCCGACCGAACATTCTAAATGACTCTAACCAATGATGAACAAATTCTCACTCTACTTAAAACACGACTTAACTTCTTCACTCTTTAGACTCAACTCTTAAACATGGTCTTAACCATACGCCGGGTCAAAATCAACTCCCACTTAAAACGCGACCACCCTGAAATGCTTACATCGCCCAACTGTTAAATGTCATTTAACACCTCTTGACTGTCTGTCTTGTACTATCTTAAAATTCATAATTTATTGGTGATAGCTCAGATAAATATCCCATTAGAAAATAGCCCAATCATCATATTTATATCTCAGACATAAATTAATTATTATTTATGTGCTTATGGTTGACGTATATTTTTAACACAATAATTTACGATTCACTTTTCATGTTACATTGACCAAGTGTCAAGTTGCAATAATAAATAAGTCTACCGTTATCTTAAATGCCCTTTCTAAGAAATAGATTATTATTTTTTTATCATTTAACATTTTAAATATTTTACTCTAATTGAATGATTATACTGAATTTATTTATGAAATTTTATTTATGAAAAAATACCAAAATTACCTCCCTTACAACGTAACGGAATTACAAGCAGCAGACAACAGCTTGCTACGACTTATGCAACTTGAATCATTTGAGACAGAGCTAAATTGCCTAAATCATGGAAAGGCACTTCCCAAAAACAGCAAATTATGCAAGTTGATGCCATTTATAGATAAACAGGGATTGATCAGGGTCGGGGGCAGACTCCAGAATTCATCATACGGCTACAACAAAAAGCATCCAGTAATACTGGCCCCTAACCATCCTTTATCTAAGCTCATAGTACAGTGCGAACACGAAAGAGGACTACATATTGGTCCTCAAGGATTACTTTGCCGATTACTTGAAAGGTTTTGGATAATCTCCGAAAGAAACCTAGTGAGAAAGGTAACATTTACATGCATTAAGTGCTTTCGATTGCGATCTAGTACTTATGATCCTACCATGGGCAATTTACCTAAAGAACGTGTTACTCCTAGCCATCCATTTAATGTGACGGGAATAGATTATGCTGCACCCATTCTGATATTGAATAGAAAAACGCGGGGTTCAAAATTAGTCAAATCTTATATCTGTCTTTTTATATGTTTCGCTACCAAGGCAATTAATTTGGAATTGGTAGGAGATTTGACAACACAAGGTTTTTTCCAGCCGTACACAGATTTATAGCACATCGTGGAAAGAGTCATACTTTTTACTCTGATAACGGAACAAATTTTGTTGGCGCTCATACTGAGCTTAAATTCCTAACTTCTGAAGCGCACCAAAATACTGTAAGTCAAAATTTGGCTCCAGAAAATATAAATTGGAAATTTATTCTACCGAGGTCCCCACATTTCGGGGGTCTCTGGGAGTCAGGGGTAAAATCTCTAAAATATCTTTTAAAAAGAGTAATAGGGGAATGTCATCTCACCTACGAGGAGATGCTCACGGTTACTATACGTATTGAAGCGTGTTTAAACTCTAGGCCATTGTGTCCTCAGCTCCTTAATGATCCTCTCAGTCTAGACATATTGACCCCAGCACATTTTTTAATTGGTCGATCCTTACATTCTTTACCTGAACCTGACCTAACCAATGTACCAATGGGACGCCTCAAGCGTTATCAGAGACTTCAAAGGGTAGCGCAACAGTTCTGGCGTAGATGGAGTCGAAAGTACGTCAGCAGTCTCCAGCAGCGACAGAAATGGTTCACCAGCGGGTTTACACAGCTTTCGATCAACGACTTAGTTCTTATACGTGAGGAAAATATGCCTCCGCTTCAGTGGAAGATGGGCCGCGTAATCCAGCTACACTCCGGCAAGGACGGAATTTGTCGTGTCGTTACCTTACGGACAAAGGGAGGTGAAATCCAAAGGGCAGCAAGGAAGCTATGCAGACTTCCAATCGAGTTTCCAGTTGAAACTGCATCCTTTCAAGGTCGGGCGCATGTTGGCGCCAATATTCAAAGCGCTGAGTGAAGTGTGGACGTGTGTAGTGTAGCGCCGTGCAGGACGTGTGGTGCTATTGTGACGCACAAGATGGACGTTTTTTTTTATGACAGTTGGCATGTTGCCATGTAACCAGCTAGAAAAATTGTTGAATATAGTAATTTTGTAAACAATTGTAATTGAGTCAAATGTCAAATTAATAAACATAAATAATACGAATAATTAGTATAAATTAATGCATCAGTGCTTCCCATTTTTAGTATTCTGTATACAAAACCTAGGTTACGGGAGTTTTTAATGAAAATGTGATCAAGACATGTAGCAGATATTTGAGTTACTCTTGTGGGTTCGTTTATATAAGATTGGTATCCATAGGCAGCGAGCAAAGATGTATAATTTATAGTTTCCACAGTGTCTTCCAAAATATCTAAATTTATATCCCCAATTACTAATGCTGGGTCACTAGTGACTTGTAATATCTTCTCGAATTCATTTGAGATACAATTGAAGTTATGTTTACCCCTTCTATAGATACAAAATATAGACATATTTTCTTTTTTGTTTAACATGCTAGTTTTTAAAACTAAGTGTATTCCTTCTGCATAAGGTGAACTGAATTGCTTATAGGAGTAATCTAGGTTTTGTGCAACATACATAATAGTGCCACCAGACTGGCTACTCTAGATTGTAAGATTGTATTATATCCCGGTATTGAATATCTAAGCATTTCCTTTTCATAAATCCAAACTTCTGTTAAAACTATGATTTTGTATTTACAAGTAATACTATTTAAATAAACCAATAGTTCGTCAAAGTGTTTTCTAAGACTGCGAATATTTAGATGAAATATTTCAATTGAGTTATTAGACATTATATTAGAAGAAAGTTTAAATTACTGAAATTAGCAATGCTTAAAGTTCAATGACTTAGTTTAAGGACGCTAAACAGGCAAGAGAAGATATGCGGACAGCTGGTGCGTTATCATCCTTTTTAACAAGTATTTTTGAATTAGAAACCCACACGTATTTGTAGTCTTTATCACTTTTTAATTTCTTGGCTTCGAATAAGAGTTTCTTGTAGAAAAGGGTAAGATGTTCGTTAACATACACACCACAGGGAGGAACATTGTGGACAAAGTCAATTGTTTTTACCTTCTTCAGCTTAGATTTCTTTAGTACAGCATCTCGTTTTTGCATATTAGAAAATTGGACTACAATTGGTTTTGGTCTGGATGTATTTTTTTATTGTTATGCGATGGACTGCTCGGATATCTTGATTTAATATAATAGGCTCATCAATAATTATGGCTAATTTGTTCACGATATCGTAGATGTTTTCATTATTGGTTTCGGGTCCCCGTCTGTAAGAATATTACGATTCCTGCTGTACTGTTGAGCTTCTTGCATATGTTCGTTTAGCGAGTCGATTTCATCTTGAAGATGTTTGTTTTTTTGTAGACTGGGTTGTTATAAAGTCTTCCATTGTGACTAATTTAGTTTTCAAGATATTATTTTCTTCAACAATTTCGTCGTACTTTGAAGAAATGAAGTCAATGAACTTTTTTACTTCCTCTAATTGCTGATGTAGTAGCTCATTTTGTTTAGCTAGGTCATTTTTAACAATATTCTCGACTTTAGCCTCTGTTGCTGCACTTTTAAGTTGCTGCACAACATAAAAGTAACCATTTTTATATGAAATTTTTTTGTTTTAGTTAAAGTTTTTTATTAAGTTTTCTGTGGTGGCGGTCGGTTTTGTGCTGGTCACACCTGATTTTATTCATTATATTTTCTTTTTACTTTCTAATGGCTGATTGCTAAGGAACGAGTCAAATATTTTAATTTATGCTTCGAACTCGAATTAAAGCGGTATACAGAAAAACAGCATATCTCGAGTTAAAAAATTAACTGTTTCTTTAATAATTGGCAATAAACTTCTATTTTCTGTTAACTGTAATGTTCAAGTCATGATACTTTCTCCTAATTTTTGTGCATAATACTTATCAAAAAGGACAATAATTAAAACAATAAATATTAATTTTATAAAAAATATATTGTAATGAAATTCTTACAGTGTCATACTATATAAGTTTACAGGATTACAACTAAGTTAATAATACTTAATACTAGTAAATTAACAAACTTAATCAATAAAACAAAAAATAAATGAAATTGGTTTTTAAAATTAACAAACCAGTTACATTTCTGCCTTACATAGTTATTTTGTCACACAAAAAGGAAAGAGTAAAAAAGTAAAATTTCAAAAAGAGGCAAAAAGGCAAAAATAAACAAAATAAATGAAACTGGTTTTTAAAATTAACAAACCAGTTACATTTCTGTCTTACATAGTCATTTTGTCACACAAAAAGAAAAGAGTAAAAAAATTAAAATTTCAAAAAGAGGCAAAAAAGCAAAAATTAACAAAAAATAAATGAAATTGGTTTTTAAAATTAACAAACCAGTTACATTTCTGTCTTACATAGTTATTTTGTCACACAAAAAGGAAAGAGTAATAAAAGTAAAATTTCAAAAAGAGGCAAAAAGGCAAAAATAAACAAAATAAATGAAACTGGTTTTTAAAATTAACAAACCAGTTACATTTCTGTCTTACATAGTCATTTTGTCACACAAAAAGAAAAGAGTAAAATAATTAAAATTTCAAAAAGAGGCAAAAAAGCAAAAATTAACAAAAAATAAATGAAATTGGTTTTTAAAATTTACAAACCAGTTACATTTCTGTCTTACATAGTTATTTTGTCACACAAAAAGGAAAGAGTAATAAAAGTAAAATTTCAAAAAGAGGCAAAAAAGCAAAAATTAACAAAAAATAAATGAAATTGGTTTTTAAAATTAACAAACCAGTTACATTTCTGTCTTACATAGTTATTTTGTCACACAAAAAGGAAAGAGTAATAAAAGTAAAATTTCAAAAAGAGGCAAAAAGGCAAAAATAAACAAAATAAATGAAACTGGTTTTTAAAATTAACAAACCAGTTACATTTCTGTCTTACATAGTCATTTTGTCACACAAAAAGGAAAGAGTAATAAAAGTAAAATTTCAAAAAGAGGCAAAAAGGCAAAAATAAACAAAATAAATGAAACTGGTTTTTAAAATTAACAAACCAGTTACATTTCTGTCTTACATAGTCATTTTGTCACACAAAAAGAAAAGAGTAAAATAATTAAAATTTCAAAAAGAGGCAAAAAAGCAAAAATTAACAAAAAATAAATGAAATTGGTTTTTAAAATTTACAAACCAGTTACATTTCTGTCTTACATAGTTATTTTGTCACACAAAAAGGAAAGAGTAATAAAAGTAAAATTTCAAAAAGAGGCAAAAAAGCAAAAATTAACAAAAAATAAATGAAATTGGTTTTTAAAATTAACAAACCAGTTACATTTCTGTCTTACATAGTTATTTTGTCACACAAAAAGGAAAGAGTAATAAAAGTAAAATTTCAAAAAGAGGCAAAAAGGCAAAAATAAACAAAAAATAAATGAAATTGGTTTTTAAAATTAACAAACCAGTTACATTTCTGTCTTACATAGCCATTTTGTCACACAAAAAAAAAAGTAAAATTTCAAAAAGAGGCAAACAGACAAAAAATAAATAAGACAAAAATCATTACTGGTTTTTAAAATTAACAAGCCTGTTATATTTCTGCCTTACATAGTCCTTCTTTTCAGACACCAGTTTACTCTCATGGTATATTCTAATGTCTATATATAATTTAATCACAGATTTTATTAAAACCATCTTGTGATTATTAAGTAAATCTTGGGACATACTATGGTTGTCCATTTCTGTAGTGTTAAAGACGAGAGGTGCAACAACTTGAAAAATGTAATTTAATAAAATATTCTTAGTATTTCCTCGAAATACAATGTATTTTCTAAATACAGTTTCAGACACTTGACATACTTTGATCATGTCATTTGTTGGACAAACGTATGTCCCTCTTTTTTCTACTCTAGTAATCGTGGCATGTAGTTTTTATTTTCTGTAATCATGTGTTTTTTACATGTAGAACACATAGTCTTTTGTAGCTTTTTTGCAACAAATCCACTAATATATTCAACTATATATTTACAGTAGTCACTTAAAGTAGACGTCGACGCCATATGATTGTGTTCTAGTGCAATGTTAAACGTTTCATCGGAAAATAAATCTGAAGTTTTATCAGAGCCGCTACTGGTGAATAAAATTTCTACCCCGTCTGCCACACAATTTGAATTCTCAAAACTTCTAATCTCGTGTCGCACCAAGAGTCTTTGTATGCAGTTTCCAACTGCTTGGTATTTGGGTTATTATTAAAACCACCTCTGCTTCTAATCGCACTAAAAAAAGTTTTAAGAAAATCTAGTCCAATATATAAATAGTCCAATTTATATTGCCGTAAAATTTCAAATAAATGAAAAATATTTTGTATGCAGATAATCAATCCTAAAAATCCTGTTTTTCGACTTGATTTCAATATGGGGCTCTCATTCAAATCTTTTAAATTTTCAATGTATTTTATAAAAATTTCTGATTCCAGCTGCAAAGCACAGCTCTCGAAATTCTCGGAATCAAGTGGAATATTAGATTTGTTTTTTTTTTTTTTTTGAAAATTTATTCCTGCAATTCAGAAGATCAAAAATGTCGTTGAACATTTGACAAAAAATTGCCGTTGGTTCACAATATAAAAACTCCTGTATTTGAAGGTCTTTCAAAAAAAGTAAAGACGTAGACACGCTCTCGCTTAATGTCTGCACGCACAATTTCACATTCATGCGATTATCGTAGAATTGCACATGTTTTTTTGTTAACTTGTTTGCACAATGCAACTTTTGTTTTGTTTGAAATGAATGCAAACCTTCAATATATTTCCATTGAATGTAATGGTTTTGTCCATTCAATAATATCTTTTTGTCCCCCAATGTGTTTCGGACCAGTTTAACCATGTGGCAGGCATCCCAAAATATATAAATATTTTGTTGGTTCACTAGATTTTTGAACCGAGGTTGAAAATTTTCGTAAAAGTTGTTTTTTTTTGCACCTAAATTTCGGCACATGCTGATATTTACAGCCGCTCCATCGAACGTCACTGAAAAAAACTTTTACAACCGTTTCTTCTATTAATTCAAAACAGCGCACTAAAAGCTTGGCCCATTCAACGCCATTCAATCCTTTTATTAAAAAGTACCCTGCCATGAAAACCAAGGCTTGCGTAGCTTGAATGGCATTGTCATTATCCACTCCTTCTTGGATGGTCCCCAATTCTACCCCACCATAAAACTTATTTTTATCAAGATTATCGTAAATAATCTGGCTGCGTATTGCCATTTCATCGATGACAATATTACATAGTACTGACGTTGCACTATTTTATGCTCTTAAACATAGTAAATTGAATGATTCTGCGGTGAATCCTGGCGACCCATCTACGACCTTGTACCAACTTCTCAATGTGGCTGGATGGGGTAAAAGGTTTTAAAAAAATTTCCTCACGTAGTTATTGGCCTTTGAAGAATAAAAATTTAAAGTTAAGGCGAAACTTCTTAAATTTGGAGGATATTTTCCTTTGCCTTTTTTTTTCAGCTTCCGATCTAACATTTCCTTAATGTGACCTGGTAGATAATTCTGTAAACAAAAAAAAAAAAACTTTTAAGAATCTTGTTAAAAGGTTAACTTGTTGTTACTTGACATTAAAAGTTAATGAAATAATCTATACAGAAAGAATAAAATACTATATGGGAATCTAAATGCTTATATATAAATTATATAAGTGTATTCTCACTGAAATATCTCACTGTTACTATTTCTCATTATTAGAGATAAAGATTCGGTTAAATTGTTAAATTATCTATAAATAAACATTTTGTAAAATGGGACACCTTATATACTTTTGCCCTATTGATCATTTTTTTCTATTAAAAATACTCGGAACTTTGTCCATTTAACCAAAATCGTATTTATAATAAAAATGGCAATAGTACGACACTACCATAAGACACCTGCTTATATATATATATATATATATATATATATATATATATATACACACACACACACACACACACACACACACACACACACACACACACACACACACACACACACACACACACACACACACACACACACACACACACACACACACACACACACACACACACACACACACACACACACACACACACACACACACACACACACACACACACACACACACACACACACACACACACACACACACACACACACACACACACACACACACACACACACACACACACACACACACACACACACACACACACACACACACACACACACACACACACACACACACACACACACACACACACACACACACACACACACACACACACACACACACACACACACACACACACACACACACACACACACACACACACACACACACACACACACACACACACACACACACACACACACACACACACACACACACACACACACACACACACACACACACACACACACACACACACACACACACACACACACACACACACACACACACACACACACACACACACACACACACACACACACACACACACACACACACGTGTGTTAGTTTTAGGAATGTTGAAGTTTTTTATTTTATAGTTTAATTAACTTTAGGTAAGTTTTTCCAGTTAAGAACACTTCCTTTTTCGTCATATTTTTGTATGTATTTGGTTTTTCTATGATTCTAAGATCTTTTTTAATAGTATTTATATTTTTAATTTTTGACTTACAAAATGGTGCTAGGCGCCATTTTTTAAATGTTTTAATAATTTTTATAATTTCAAGTTTTTATCTATTTATTGTTTATAATTATTGTTTCAAATTCTTCTTTGTTTACTTAGTATGTTCTTTTTTATATATTTTAACTTGATTTTTTATATATTTTTCACATTTAATGTTTCATTTTATTTTTATGACTGTTTTTATAAAATTTGTAAAACCTTGTATTTTATTTACAGACTGAAGATGACTGGATTTCACAGTCGAAACGTCTCATAGCATATTTGAATTAATTTAATTAATAAATTTTGACGAGTAAATAAGAATTTTTATTTCTCCTTTTATATATATATATATATATAATAGGTAAATCTTTACTTTTCTTGAGAAGTTTTATTTTACTATATATATATATATATATATATATATATACAAGATGACTACGCTTGAGTAGTCGAAACGCCTCTTATTAATTGACTAAATATATTTTATAATTTGACGACCTATTGAGAAGTTTTATTTTACTATATATATACATAGAATTGGCAGTATATTCCAATTCATACATACTTTTAAAAATTCACATACTTTGGAATTTTTCATTCAGGGGTTTTCAAAATTTCAACTAATTAGCCAACTCTATTCGGGTGTTCGTTAGGGGTTGACAGAAGAGCTGTCTGAAGAAGCAAGGGGTAGTCTGTAATGTTGCATGCAGCATTAAGGTATTTTTATATAGCACTAGGGTTACTTTTATCAGTAAATGATTTATATTAATATTAAAAACATACCATTAAAGTTTCTCTAACTTCTTCAGAAATTAAGTTTTTCTTCTTTAACACCTTCACTAACTCCTTAAGGCCCGGTCTTTCCACCTTCAGATAAAGTTCCAGGTAACTATCTGACAGATAAGGTTATTTGTAACTTCATCTGCTGAATAAATGTCAATACTAGTCAGTGAATCCAATACGTCAGTCTCATTATACGTTAGATAACTATCCGATAGATACATTCGTATAGAAAGAAGGGATGACATTTACTCAGCAGATGAAATTACAAATAACCTTATCTGTCAGATAGTTACCTGGAACTTTATCTGAAGGTGGAAAAACCGGGCCTTAGAGAGGTAACTCTTTTCTTAAGGTTGAAAACTTGTCTTCGTAAAACTTTAATTTTTTTAATTTGGCTAGTATTTGTTAACCAGTTTCAAAGATCTTTTACGTTTTCTGGGGGTTGAAAAATGTACATCTGTTAGGTCACCAACATAACGTGCCTCGTGAAATCCTCGTTTCGGAGGTGTATGCATGAGGCTGCTTTCATCTAAAAATATAATTTAATCTATAAAGCATGTCATATTTAAAAAGGAATATATTATAATTTGATTATTGTATACCCTGCTTGAATTTTTAAATATACCTAAAATTAATATATTACCTGCAGATTCAGTTGTAATACTGCCAATAACACAGTCAGTTGGACTGCTAGGAACAGGTTCATGAACAGTGTCAGTTTCAAAATAATCTAAAATGCAGTCTGCAGAAGTGCTCGCGACTGAAGTGCTTGCACCAGAAGCACTCGCAACGTAAGTGCCCACAATTGAAGGTCTTGCAACAGGAGTGCCCACAATGGAAGTACTCGCAACAGGAGTGCCCACAATGGAAGTACTCGCAACAGGTTCAACTAAAAAAATAATTTTAAATGTATTTTAACTGAAAACATTTTTAAAAAAACTTTCGGTTACTTTACTGTGTGAAACATTAACTTTGACATTAACTTTACATACCCCAACTCTTCGCTTTTATTCAAATAACTCATTTAATAAAAATCCTACGTGGTCAAGACTTTTTGTATTTGTTGTTATCTATTTATCAACATAACTAAACTATAATTAGTAAAGATTTCATTATTTTTTATTCAACTGCAAATTATTTACAAAAAAATATATTATACATTATAATGTAATTAAAAAGTATAAACAATATTTTAGACCATCTAAATAATTAATTTGACACTCAAACAAATTAATAAATTAATAACAAATGAAAACAAATGATTTTAACTTTAAAAAATGGCTTTCATCAATGGACTATACCGACAGTATAGCATTACTCGAGACGTAGCCTAAAATAATATTTAAAAAAGTTCTTCCACATTATTTAAATTTAATAAATTAAGTATTAATGTTTATTCATTCTATTAATATTTATTCATTCTATTAATCATATTACTTGTATATATACAGTTCACAGTTCACTACATTTTTGTACTATTTATATTAAAAACTATCGCCACGCACTGAACGAGATTCATTGTGGTGTTACTTCTTTATTTTCATTATTGTAACAAAACAAAATAAAACTGTACATTAATTTATTGTATTATTTATTGTATTATTGAAAATAAATTATTATTATTATTAATAAGATCTATTGACCAATATTTGACCAAGAAATGTTTGCATGAGTTTAACTTATTATAATTTGTAACTTTTTTAATTCCTTTTACTTCTATTTTTATTCATTTTGTTTTTTATTCTATATGCTAATAAAAATGTTCATCTCTATAAATGCGCAAGACCATTTATTAAAATAACCAGCAATACATTTTTGTCAATATTTATTATAACGTAGTGCCTATAAGATAATTGAGTTAGAAATTAAGCCTAAAAAACGATGTTAAATGCTAGGGTTGGGATGGGGTTCGCAAATGATTTTAACTTAAGTTAGAGAAAACTCTTGCGTTAGCAACCTGCCATAAGTGTCAATTGTTATCTACGTTCGCACAGTTCATTTCAAAAAATGTCATATTGCGTTATTTAGTTACATCATTAGTTCTCTGATGAAAAGATGACATCTCATTGAATAGAACGTATTCTAATTTCTCTGTGTACATGGCTCTCTCCTCTTATATTCTTTACTCGTAGTAAATAGGATAACGTTTCAGTTTTAAAAGTCAAGTTTGTTATTGATAGACGTTATCTTTTTTATCATGTTGCTCATTTCATCCCTAAATGTATCCGAAAAAACAATATAATTTGAAAAAAGGTTAAAATAAAAACACTCGGTTTATTGTTTCAAAAATTATTTAATATAGTTATACGTATTTCGACATACAAAGTCATCTTCAGAATAAATAAATCACATGCATAACTGAAATATATACCAGCAGGTAGGTATCTAATTTGAAAAATAATAATACGCGTGGCTATTAGTAGGCCCCCAAACATGCAGTTTATTAATATTTAATACTTACTTATGAAAAGAAACAGATTTCTTTCTTGGACAACAACATAACACACAATTTGCAGGCATTTTCGTTATAAATACAAGCTCTATTCACAATTTAATACAGACACAACTTTCTTCGGACAATATTTGGAACCGAAAGAATGTCGGTACGCCAAATGTCCACATGCTTTACTCCTTCTCTTAACTCTCGCCACGTAACTGTAATTTTTTCGACCAATAGCAAGGTGGTTATTTAGACGGCAATACAAAGCTCCATCCTCCTATCATGGAACAACTTGCCAGCGTTCATGCGCCATATACTTGTTTATATATATTTGAGTTGTACAAACGAGACCTAAAATTACAGACATTCATTCTTACAACTGATTTAAACGTAAACTGATTTAAACGTATTGACATTACTATTAACTAACATACTACTAGCGCTACAATATTTCGGTAGATTATTAATAAGGCGGAAGGCATTATTGTAACAAGTAACGAGTCTACGGAAACAACTGTTGCTATATTGTACCCAGAGAGGTACGGTATAAAAATTAGCACAGTATGTTTTAAAAAGGTAGACTCGTATACTAGGGTTACATTTGGCGAACCTCCTATTCAACATGTTAGCGCGGACACATATAGCTCTACACTGTCCTTCAATGTCAGCGTTGTTGGACATATTATCATGTTTGCCATCAATGGTTCGGGGTCTAGAGACTACTTCCTTGGTGCCAGTGCTGCGCCAAAATTTAGCGAAGTCACGGGAGTAGTACATAGTCGCTAACCTGTGAGCGTGGCTCTGCTCTAGACACTGTCTATGTCTCCTGAGGCACCATTTAAAGTGGGCTCTCGTTGATAGTCTCAAGAGATTTGCTTCTCCTTGTCTCGGCCTACCAGCTGCAATCCAGCGAGACAGGGCCTCCTTTGCAGCACGGTTTCCAGACGTAAGTTCTTCATTCGCACTCCAACCGCGGACACACTTCCTATTCCCCTTTCGATTGATAGCTTTCTTGAAGGAAGTTTTCGCAGAAATAGTAATGGCTTTTACTATGCTGTCGTAGAAGCTGTCAATTAGTCGAAAGTGAAATTGGTTAGCACATCATGTGCTATCACAGAAAATGAGCTCACGCGGAATCACTATCGAACTCAACTCACACTCACTAGCTCTGCTATAGATTTCACGCATACGTTCACAGTCACTCCACGGAACCTGCTGTTGACAACTGGTAGACGGTGGCGAAGAAGAAGATGATGATGATGACGGTGGCAGCAGCATCGGGACATGCATCGCGAAGTAGAGTGGCAGGTGGTCCGAGTAGTGGAATAAGTAGTCTACCCGAATATCATGTATCTCACTTACAAAATCAGACGAGACAACACAGTGATCCAGGTACGAAGTAGTGCCGTGAGAGTCGCTAATATAAGTATATGTGTCGGCGTTAAGTCGATCCATATCGACAATGTTATAGTAAAACTCGCGGCTAAAATCACTGAGCTCCTTACTGAAGATGCTATCCGGATCTGCATTAAAATCTCCAGCAATAAGAACATTGGAGAAGTCATTGTCTGTTGTGATAGCCTGTATTTTCCCTAGAATGTTGACAAAATCCGGTAGATTTTCTATGGAATTAGTGGGCATATACACGTTGACAATCATGACACGACCGTCCGTAGTGTCGAGTGTTATTGCAGATAGTCGAGGTTCATCTTTTATTGGAACAATGTTGATCTGCGCAGACAGTTGTTTCCTCCAAAGAATTGCAACTCCACCATATGGGCGTCCATGAAAGACCTCGTTGTCATCGCACACAGCCGAAGTACCTGTTGCAGTGAAGCTGGGATGAATTTGCTTCAGATAGCTGAGCTCGCTAGGTCAGAGCCACGTGTCTTGCAGCAAACAGATATCCACTGTATCGCACAGTTCTTGAATTAACCCAGAGATCCGTTTCAACGACTTGCAGTTGTATGTTGCTAAACTTAGATGATGAGCCATATTGATGATAATTTATGCGATCACCTCTCTCTACTCATACCCTCGAACATCAATTCCGCTTGGCCAGAAGTTGGGTGACATGATTCTGCTAACCTCAGATTTATGGACGCCTAGTCTGAAGCACGAATAATTCCGTGGGTTTCGCATTTTTATTTTAATACAGCGCATGTCGGAAGTGGATATTTGCTGGATAGTTAGCACGGCCAAGATGTCGGCTTCCGTTGCTTCAGGGTTAACCTGGGATACAAATAACCTGCTACAGCGTGACACTCCACTTACTGAACCCATTTTCTCCGCTGTCCCAACAATCTTGCGTCTATAAACTTTCGAACAGCTGTTTGTATCTTTATGTTTATTTTTACGTTTGTGACTAAAAGTTGTAAAGCCTTCCTCGTTTGGTTTGGACGGATTAACCTCTGACAACACGATACACTGTCTGGACGGATTAACTAATCACGACACGTCACCTTGTCTAGACGGCGTCATATCAGCTGGAGCAACACTGCGGTCATTGACATATGGCACATGCGGAGCTACGGTTTCAACCTGCCTAATCGAGCTGGCGGAGGTAACACCAGCATAGGAGTTCCTCCTTTTTCCCTCAGACTGTTTCATCGTCTTTTTAATCGGAGTTACCTGGTTTTTGTTTTTGGAACTCTGCTTGATTTGCGCCTGAAGATCACCGACAGTCGCACGCAGTGTATCCAGTTCATTGCGTAGTTGCTCCTCAGCACTCAGGGTACACTTCTCGGTACACTTTAGCGAGTGTACCTCTTTTTTGAGGACCAAAATGTTTCGCATAATGGCCGTAACGTCCACGTAGTCAAAAGTAACCGATGGCAATTTAGCTAGGTCCTTTGCGACAAAGGTAGGGACTTTTTCCGGATCTGTGCTTCTGAAAAAGCGGATAATGTCCTGGATGTTCCGCGATTTACGGCCCTCATTCCGGCGTGTTATCACTTTTCCACCATCACTATATTTAGCCAAGATATTCTTGGCCTCCTCACAGTCAGGCTCACTGTAATGAGCCTCACACACATTGCACAATGTTATTTCATCCAGAATACTGATTTTATTCTGGATGAAATTCAAAAGTTCACACACTACTAACTCTGCTCATTCTTGGGATTGTCAGAGCGCTTGCACGACACGTCCGTACCCATAGAAAGTAAAACAAAACTTATAAACATCTCAGTAATGTCCTGCTCAGTGTGCTCAAAACCTCTTCCGAACAATGACTATGTGAAGTGCTCTGCAAACAATTGTAAACTGCACTACGAGTGTGTAAATATAGCCAAAAAGACGTACATTCAAATGGGGTCTGTTCGTCGTGATAATACAAATGTCTTCTTTGTAGAAGTTCGGAGACTAGCTCAAATGCCAGTATGAATGTTTTGGACCTACAGTCGGAGCAGTTTCTTTTAAAAATTGAAACAAAGGTAGATCAAACTATAGCAAAAGCTTTGGCTGAGCAAAGTCATTTACTTCATCAGCAATATGAAGAAATGTATCGACTTCATATCGTCTAAATATGACGAAATTCTGGAGGAAAATAAAAACCTCAGAACACAATTAGCCGATATAGAAAACACCATTTCTGATCATACCACCAAAAACCAGCTTCTACAAGACGAAATTGAGTCACTTAAAGTGCAAATGGAAGAATCCCAACAGTATAGCAGAAATAGAAATATTGTAATAGACGGAGTCCCTGAAGCAGAAAATGAAAATATCATGGAACTAGTGAATAAGCTTGCTATAGCCGTAGATGAACCAATAATACTGAACCATGATATACAAGCAGTCCACCGACTTCAATCTAAGACTACGTCCAGGCCGAGACCGATCATCATTCAGTTCTCCAACAGGCAAAAGCGCGATGCTGTGCTTATAAAATCTAAGGCAAAAAAGGTAAAAACTGTTGATTTTCTCCGTAATGTTCCGATAAGTGCAGTGTATATTAACGAACACCTAACACCCTTTTACAAAAAAATACCATTTGAATCCAAAAAACTTAAAAGTGAAAAAAACTTTAAATATGTGTGGGTGTCAAATTCTAAAATATTTGTAAAGAAAGACGATAATGCCCCTGCTATACGTATCACATCGTTAAATAGCCTAACCATGTTAAATTCAGTATCTATTATTATAATTTTTTTTTTTTATTTATTTATTTAATTTTACTTTATTTATTTATTTTTTTAATTTTTATCTTATTCTATTATGAATCAGTTAGAATTTATAAAATCAAAAATGGGTAATAATTCTATAGAAATTTTTCATATAAATATTCGAAGTATAAGAAAACATTTCGATGAATTCTTAATACATCTTAATAGTCTTGAAAAACCATATGATAATAGTTTTAACAGAAGTGTGGATATTTTTAGGGGCATTTAATAGATACTCAATCCCGGGCTACGACACATTATTACAATTACGAAATAGCGACCAATCGGGGGGTATAATTATATACATAGCGTGCCATCTTAGTTACACCTTCACTTTCGATTCGCCTTATGCAGAAGGTATTAACTTATCATTTAAAGTAAATTTATCTGGCAAACCATGGAGTCTACAGAAATGGCAAATATAAATTTAAACATGTCGCAAGGGAATTTGAAAATTACTTCAAAGAATCCAAAGATCCGGCGTTAGTAATCGGTGATGTTAACATAGACCTTTTAGAAACATCTCCAGAAATGTTAACTTATACGTCCCTTAAGCGGAAATCGCTTATGGATATCAGTCATACATTAATGATGCATCGAGAGTTAAGCCTGGTTTATAATAAGCCCATAGCATAACTGCATATGCATTAAACAATAGATTTGACCCTTCAAAACATCTGTTTGTAATAAACAGAACAAAGAGAGTAGTGTAATTTTTATGCTTATGTTCCATAACATATCTATTATAAACCAGGCTTTACTCCACAAAGTGCGACATGTCTAGATCATGTATTTGTCAAAAATTCTAGAGATTTAAGATTTGTTGCAAAGATAATTAAAATAGGTATCACGGATCACTTTGGTACATCCTTAAAATGTCATGTAAACCCAGTTCAGGCAAGAAACAGTACCTATATTCATATTACAGACTATAAAATGCTTCGGCGTAGCCTACTAGTACAAAATTGGTCTAAAGTATACGAAGAATCAGACGTAAACAAAAGTTTTTATAATTTCTATGAAATATATAATCAGTTGATTGAGTTTTCATCCTACGTACAACATAAAAATAATAAATTAAATAAAAGAAGTCCCTGGATAACTGAAAACATGATCACAAAAATTAATTACAAAAACCATATTTTTAAAAAAATAAAACGTCATAATAGTAATCCAGAGTTGTTAGATCTTTACCTACGACTTTCCAAGGAAGTAACATATTTAGTTAGAAAAGAAAAAATAAAATATTATTCAAAACGAATAGAATCAGCGAGGGGTAATAATAAAAAATATTGGACTATTATTAAAAATATAATAAATGAACAGAAGAACGAAATAAAAAATTTAACTATAGACAACAAACTGCTGAACATAAATGATAATAGTAAAATAATAGCGAACAGTTTTAATGAATATTTCCTAAAAATACCCGATATTTTATTAAATACCGAATATGGATCAGACCTATTTGAACCATACACAATACCAAACTCAAACACCAACTTTTGTTTTTCGGATTTTACAGTCCACGAAATTTGGAAAGTCCTTTGTAAAATGAAAAACAAACACAGTACTGGATTGGATGGGATGAATATAATAACTATTAAAAAAAAAAACATTGATATATTTCTTCCACATTTACATTGACCGTCAGCTGTTTCTAACACAATCTGTCAAAATATTTTACTAATTTTATTTATTGGTATCTAAAATTAATTGCATAATTTTAACAACAACAGTTCATTACTATTGTGAGTGTAATAAACAGTGCTAGTGACAATCGTACAACCATGCAGGAGAACAGTGTTGGTGAAAAAGTGTATATCACGGCAGTGCCTGTCACTACTGTCAATGTGACAATGTCTATGCCGTCAACAATAATGACATGTAGCATACAACCTTCATCAATGCCTATGACAAAGTCAGCCCCGCCAACAGTTATTTTTTCAAAATCTAATTGTCTCTTAGATATAAGTCAGCAAATGTATTGCGATTATAACACACTGACACAAGCATCCCAAATAAAATCATCTGACGATATTACAAACAGTCAATGGCAACCTGTTGGAAAAAGGCGCTGTAATAAAAGAAAAAGTGAAGAAGACAGAGTGAAATCACTACAGGCAACAAGGAAGAAGAGTGCTTGGAACAATGTTGGATATAGCTTTGAAAATGATAATTTATTTTCTGTTCTTGAACAAGAAACACTTCCGGATATTTCAAAAGAAAGTAATTTTGAATCAAATAATGTTTTGGAAAAAAAGAAACATAAACTCTCCTCCAGTTATTATTGAAAATGTTACTGATTATCAAGCTATGTTAACAACATTGTTAACAACCTTAAGTCGAGAGGAACTTGAGTGTAAAACTCTGAAAGACAATGATGTAAAGGTAAACGCTAAATCGATTGAGGCCTACAGGAAACTAATCAAGATCCTCCAAAAATATAACATTGCCTATCACACATACCAACTTAGACAAGATAGAGCGTATAGAGCTGTGATACGCAATATCCACCCATCAGTTTCACCCAGTGAGATAAAAAAAGCTTTGGAAGCAATGGGATTTGATATTCGAAATGTAAGTAACATTAGTAATAAACGATCTAAGGAACCATTACCTCTATTCTTTGTGGACCAAGAACCAAATTTGGACAATAAAAAAAATTTTGACATCAAGTACCTTCTGAGCACCAAAATCTCAGTTGAACCGCCTCGTAAGAAATATGAGATACCGCAGGGCATGCGCTGTCAAAACTATGGCCACACTAAGTCGTATTGTACCAAAGCATATTATTGTGTTAAGTGTGCCGGAAACCATTCAACAGGTAGTTGTCAGAAGTCAACAAATGACCCACCAACATGTGTATTGTGTGGCGGGCCACATCCAGCTAACTACAAGGGTTGTCCGGTATACCAAAAAATTCAAAGATCGAGATATGGACCAGTGTACGGCCAAAAAGCTTCTCCATTAAACAATGGAAAAACCTTTAATTCTTATAACAATACAACCCGCAGAGAAGGAGTAACTTATGCTGAAGCAGCAGGAGCTCAACATAATAATTTTTCAAGCGAAAATCAAAATGAGCCACAGAATAATAGTGATGTAACTTTACATCAGTTTTTAACGAGGTTCGAAAATATGTTTAGCCAACTTATGAACCAAAATAATATGATAATAAACATGCTATCTACCATGATAAATAAATTGTCACCATAATGGATAACTCCTTAAGAATTTGTTTATGGAACGCTAATGGCCTTGCACAACATCGGCAAGAAGTTGAAATTGTCCTTAGAGAACAAAAAATAGATATTTTGATAATATCTGAAACCCATTTCACTGACAGACACTACTTTAAAATAAAACATTATATTACTTATGTCACTAATCACCCTGACGAAACGGCACATGGGGGAACAGCTATCATAATTAGAGACAAAATTAAACATCATGAATTAGAGAAATATGAAGAAGATTACCTTCAGTCGACGTGTATTAAAATACATGACCCTTTTGGTTCACTGGTTATTGCAGCTGTATATTGTCCTCCTAAGCATTCAATAAAAAAAGTTGCATTTGAAGAGTTTTTTCAAACTCTTGGTAATCGTTTTATTGCTGGTGGAGATTTCAATGCCAAACACACTCAATGGGGCTCTCGACTTATAACACCAAAAGGACGAGAACTACAAAAAACCATTATATCTGGAGATTTCAAACCCATCAGCACTGGCGAACCTACCTATTGGCCAACCGATCCAAACAAAATCCCTGACCTTTTGGACTTCTTTATTACCAAAGGTATATCGACACATTACATTGATGTAATTTCCTGCTTTGATTTATTTTCTGACCATTCATCCGTAATTGCAACTATTAGTACAACCATTATTAAAAAAGACAGAAAGCCTTTCTTAACGAATAAAAACACAGACTGGGGACTCTATAGGAAATATTTAGAAGATAATTCAGTACTAAAAATACCACTAAAAAATGGAGAAGACATTAACAATGCGGTAAAACATATTACATCCATCATTCAAGAAGCTGTCAAACAGTCTACGGCCCCTATAGGCAAATATAATGATTCTGTAATGAACTATCCAAAATACATTAGGGAGAAAATAACTGAGAAAAGAAAAGCTAGAAGAATTTGGCAGTACAGCAGGCACCCGAATGACAAAAAGGTATTAAATAAATTAACCAAAGATTTAAAAAATCTCTTATACAAATTAAAAAATGATACATTCCACGACTACCTTAGCAACCTTTCGTCTCATCCTCAAGACAATTATTCTCTCTGGAAAGCGACAAAAAAGCTTAAAAGACCTGTGCAGTTAGTTCCTCCATTACGGAATAGTGATGGTTCCTGGGCTAGAGATAGTAAGGAAAAGGCGGAGAGATTCGCTGATCATTTGTCGCAAGTATTCCAACCCTTTCCTTCCATGACAACTCTCGAAGAAGAAAATACAATTAAAAACTTTATCGAATCGCCTTTTCAGCTGTCACTTCCAGTAAATTATTTTACTCCTGGTGAAATTAAAGAAGAAATTAAATTCTTAAAAAATAGTAAAGCGCCTGGGTATGATCTTATTACTGCCATAATGTTGAAAGCTTTGCCACGGAAAACACTTGCACTACTCACTCAGATATTTAATGCTATTATCAGAACACAACATTTTCCAACTCAATGGAAGTTTGCTCAAGTAATTATGGTATATAAAGCAGGAAAACCAGCACACGAAGCAGCTTCTTATAGGCCAATTTCATTATTACCATCTATGTCTAAATTACTAGAAAAACTAATTTTAAAACGACTTAAACCTATTATTGAAGAAGATGTACTCCCAGATCATCAATTTGGTTTTAGGCAACAGCATTCTACAATAGAACAAGTTCACCGTGTAGTCCACATTATAGAAAGCACCTTGGAAGAACGAAAAGTATGTTCAGCTGCTTTTCTAGATGTAAGTCAAGCTTTTGATAAAGTATGGCATACTGGCCTTTTATATAAAATTAAAAAATGTTTGCCTTATCAGTTCTTCTTGCTATTCAAATCTTATTTATCTGATAGATATTTTCAAATAAAATATGACGAAGAATTGTCGAAAAAATGCCCAATAAAAGCCGGAGTACCCCAGGGGAGTGTTTTAGGACCAACGCTTTATCAAATTTTTACAGCAGACATTCCAAATGATGAATCTATCGCAATGGCTACTTACGCTGACGACACAGCAATTCTAGCTGTTCATGACAATCCAGTGGAAGCATCTAACCTTTTACAAAAATCATTAAATGATTTACAGGTATGGCTCAAAATATGGCGCATAAAAATAAATGAATCAAAATCTCACCACATCACTTTCACCAACAGAAAAGTCATTTGTCCCCAAGTTTACTTAAATAATACAGCATTACCGCCGACAGAGGAAATTAAATATCTAGGAATGCACTTAGATAAAAGATTGACCTGGAAGGCCCACCTGACAAGTAAAAGAAAACATCTGGATTTGAAAATTAGAAAACTCTATTGGCTTCTTGGTCATAAATCTAGTCTAAGTATATATAATAAACTTCTAATTTATAAAATTATATTGAAACCAGTTTGGACATACGGAATACAATTATGGGGTTGTGCTAAATCATCAAATATTAACAAAATTCAGAGGTTTCAGAACAAAGCTTTGCGTACTATTGCAGGTGCTCCTTGGTATGTGAGTAACATGACATTACATAATGACTTAAAAATTAAAAGTGTTAAGGAAGAAATTAAAAAGTTTGCATCTAAACATATTATTCGTCTAAATTATCACACAAATGTACTCGCCTTAAATTTGTTAGACAATTCCAATGACATTCGTAGACTACAACGCGTTAAACCCTTGGAACTTGCCGAGTGACAATATTTACTGTTTTTTATTATTTTTATAAATATTTTATTTGTACTAAGTTTGTATTATAATTATTATATACTGGAGGTTCACTATTGAGTGACAACTCCACACATGTTATTAGTAGTTATTAAATTTACTGGTTAACCTCTTTGGTTAGTTGTAAATATTATCAATAAAGAAAAAAATATATATATATATATTTCTTCCGCTGTTACTTTATATTTTTAATCTGTCTTTGAATAGCGGCACATTTACAAATAAATTAAAAATTGCATGTGTAACGTCCATTTTCAAATCAGAAGACAGAAGTAGCATAGAAAACTATAGGCGAAAATATTAGAAAGTTTAATGCACGCTAGGATTTTAGATTATTTCGAAAGAAACAATTTATTATCAGGTCATCAGTATGGTTTCTTGCCTGGATTGGGTACCGATATAGCTGTTGAGAGGCACATTTCTCAAATTGTAAAAACCATAGATAATAATAACATAGATAGAATAACATACCAACGGCTGCCGTATATATAGACCTGAAAAAAGCTTTTGACATAATAGATCATCAAATTTTAATAATGAAACTGAACAAATATGGTTTTTTTGGCCTCATACTCAGATGGTTTACATCATATTTAACGGGCAGAATTCAGGTGACTAAAATCACTGACACAGTAAGTGATGAAGGAGTTGTCAGATATGGAATTCCACAAGGTGGAGTATTAGGCCCCCTTTTATTTGTTCTTTATAAATGATCTACTGCAACTTATCTTTCACTCCTCCCTCTTTGCCTTTGCCGATGACATGTCTCTTGTATGCTGTGCTGAAAATATAGAGGGTTTAAATGATCTACTTAACTCTGATCTAATCCTCCTTCCTGGTTGGTTAACTAAAAACCGTATGATTATAAATGTGTCAAAAACAAAATGTATTTATTTCACCCATAAACCCGCAGCATCTCTTGGTAAATTACAAATCCAGTATCATCGTCATACATGCATTTACAATTGTTTATGTGGGTATATTGAAAATGTAAAATCTATTAGATACTTGGGACTCACTATAGATTCTGGCTTAAAATGGGACATTCATATAAATACACTTTCGAACATGTTAAAACAAATAAATTATAAATTGTATTATATGAAAAAAGTGCTCCCAACAAAAGAGATTAGAAATCTTTACGTCGCATGGTACGAATCTACCCTGAGGTATGAAATCATACACTGGGATGTAACATACCCAACAATATTAAACAGCATACATATTTGTCAGAGGATAGCTGTACGTACTATTTGTGGCGCTGGCAAGTACGATAGTTCTGTACCCTTATTTAGAGAGCTCAATCTAATGAATGCACAACAGCTATATGAATACAGCACCATAAGTTTCGTAAAAAGATTTTTTTCAGTTTTTAAAACCAAAATTTCTAATACTGCAACCAGATCTGCTAGAAAATTTCAATTAGAACTACCTAAATTAAATAAAACTACAAGTAGAAATCAATGTTGCTATAGTTCAGTGACTTTAGTAAATAACATAGCAGAAGACACAGATTTCCATTTGGATTATAATCGATTTCTCAAGTGTCTGAAAGATTTACTATTACAGAACAACTCATCTGTGTAGTATGTATATTTTTCTTAATTAATGTTCGGTATCTATTATGTATAAATAATACTTTTTAACTTTTGTGTTTTCCCGTCTTGTAATTGTAATTGTAATTTTATACACAGATATATATTTTATTTATTTATTTAATTTTATTCTATTTTATTATCTATTTATTTATTATTTTATTTCATTCATTCCCATTATTATTTTATTATATCATTTTAATTATTGTTTTATTAAATTTTTACTCATCTATTTATTTATCTCAATATCTCAGTTTATGTATGCTATGAATGCCTTTCTTAAAATCTGCGAATAATCTGTGAAAAACTTTACCCATCTATGTCTTATTAAAATGGTGGTAAATACTATACTTGTTAATAATTGTTTATTTACTTATCTTATTTAAGTGTTTTAATTTTTTATTCTCATCTTATTCTGTTTATTTATTTATTTATTTTTGTATTTAATTATTTATTTACTAGTGCACCCGTTGGCAAACAAATCATTACCTTAATGTGGAACTTGCTCGACACGTCAGACTTCTTTCTCTAGCCATACGCCTAACTTCATCCAATTGAAATTGAATCAACTCTTCGCCCATTATTAAAAACTGGACAAATAATGAGCATTATTCCGAATGATTAATTCATTAGCTTTTTAAGATGGGAAAACGATTCATTTTCAGTCAGTGCATTATATTTATAATGTTAAAACTAAAAATGATTTCAGACGTTAAATTTAAAATATATTTATTAAAATTAATTTTCCATTTTCTTATATAATATAAAAATACGCACACGGAAAAAACGCACACGGATTAATACGCACACGGAAAAAAGCACGCATGAAAAAATACACGCACTGCAAAAAGGGCACACGGAAAAAAGCGTACTTACACTATATCTCAAATTACGGGGTAGATTTACAATATACCACTGAACACTGCGCATGCGTCACACACACGTCATTTGTTTAATATACAGAGATTCTAAACAGGCGGGACTGTGCAGAACTTTTAAAACACAATTTATTTTTAGGTGGTTTATAAAAAAAAAAAAAAAAAAAACAGTTATCAACCATAACCTAAGATAGTGCTTTTAAGGCGAATCACTGTCCCTGGCCCGGCACAGAACAGTTAAAATACAATTTATTTTTAGGTGGTTTATAAAAAAAACAATAAACAGTTATCAACCATAACCTAAGATAGTGCTTTTAAGGTGAATCACTGTCCCTGGCCCGGCACAGAACAGTTAAAATACAATTTATTTTTAGGTGGTTTATAAAAAAAACAATAAACAGTTATCAACCATAACCTAAAATAGTGCTTTTAAGGTGAATCACTGTCCCTAGCCCTGCACAGAACAGTTAAAATACAATTAATTTTTAGGTGGTTTATAAAAAAAAAATAAACAGTTATCAACCATAACCTAAGATAGTGCTTTTAAGGTGAATCACTGTCCCTAGCCCTGCACAGAACAGTTAAAATACAATTTATTTTTAGGTGGTTTATAAAAAAAAAAAAAAAAAACAGTTATCAACCATAACCTAAGATAGTGCTTTTTTTAAGGTGAATCACTGTCCCTAGCCCTGCACAGAACAGTTAAAATACAATTTATTTTTAGGTGGTTTATAAAAAAAAAAAAAAAAACAGTTATCAACCATAACCTAAGATAGTACTTTTAAGGTGAATCACTGTCCCTAGCCCTGCACAGAACAGTTAAAATACAATTTATATTTAGGTGGTTTATAAAAAAAAAAAAAATAAACAGGTATCAACCATAACCTAAGATAGTGCTTTTAAGGTGAATAAATAAACAGAAACCATTGTTTTAGAGCCACTGATAATTCTTGAATTATTAAGGCCCGGTCTTTCCACTTTCAGATAAAGTTCCAGGTAACTATCTGACAGATAAGGTTATTTGTAACTTCATCTGCTGAATAAATGTCAATACCAGTCAGTGAATCCAATACGTCAGTCTCATTATCCGTTAGATAACTATCCGATAGATACGTTTGTATAGAAAGAAGGGATGACATTTACTCAGCAGATGAAGTTACAAATAACCTTATCTGTCAGATAGTTACCTGGAACTATATCTGAAGGTGGAAAAACCGGGCCTTAGTGTAGTCGTTATGTGCTGCCATCTGTATAGAGTTTGCAGTGGGATATTGTAAATCTTGTCCTATAAATCGTAGAAATAAAAAAATAATAATAAAGAAAAAAAAGTCACATTTTTCTTACTTTCATCAAAACCAAATATTTTTTAAAATAATTATTTTTCTGCTAATAATAATTTTAATCAAAAATGTCGCATATCACGGAAGGATAACGTTTTTCTGTGTTTTGTTTCGTAAAAAAACCGATCCGTGTATTTCACAACTAAATTAATAATTGTGAAGTGATTTTTTAATGAAAAACACAACTGTCCTTTTTACTAATTTATTGTCAACACTCAAAACAAAAATTCACAGCACACTATTGTCCAATACATAAACAATAATTTCTTACAATTCTATCAATTATTATAAAAAGTGTTCGTAGAATATTCACTATTATTGCATCTTATAATAATTATAAAAAGTGCTCGTAGAAAATTCACTATTATTGCATCAACAATATATTTTAAACAATTTGACATAAATAATTAACATATGCGCGCCTCTATCGGGGAATGAAGAAACGACCGGTCGAACATACCATAGACGAAGATACGAACATACAAACAGGCGTATTATATTATAGGATTATAAAAATCTGGAAAAAAAACACTACTATAAACTGCAAGAGGTAAAGTGAGTTACAATTTTAATATTTCTATGTATGCTAAAAAATTTTCAATTGTCATGTGTGAACACCTGTGTCTATGTACGTAAAATTGTTAGTTAATAACATGTTAGTAACTGTTGTACACGCTCCGCACGTGCTTTGTAACACTTGGTGCGGTACACAGCGACTAAATGCCTAAAAAATGTAAAATTGTCTGAATGTTATGATGTATGTATTGACTATTTAAATTAAATAAACGATTTTGAACTTGAATTTGAACTCATGAACGGTTCAACTTAGAGAGTTCGTTCTGGTACTAAAAAATTCTCCTATTAATTGGGAAGAAACCTATTGTTTTTCATGAAAATCTGAAACCGGAAACGGAAGCTATTAAATTTTAAAAATTTTAAAAATTCATAACTAGTCAACCAAGCCTTAAACAAAAATTTGTATAAAACATAATTTGATTTATTTTTGAAGGTTTACCTAAATCTTTTTTTTATTTATTTTTTTTATTTATTTCTTTTTTATTTATTTATTTTTTATTTATTTTATTTTTTTTTTATGTGAGGGTAAGTCTATCGGAGGTTTCCCTTCGCCACTGGTTTTCTCTGTTATCAATTTACTGGCAACGCAACTGTACCAAGAACCTGATTTTATTTTATAATAATAAATTCTCCTAACCGCGCACTGCGCCGTCATTTTTGACTTTCCTAAAGTGGGAAACAGAATGCACCGAGTTCTACGACGCGTTGACGCCGTACGTACGGCGCTATCTGTCAGAAGAAAGTTAAAACCTAGCTGTCGTACGCAAGTGCACAGAATGAACAACGTCCTCCGGCGTTCGACCGCCGTTGATACTGAATGTTCGTCAACTTCCAACTTTTGACGCCGTTGAACGTTGACGCAGAACACCTAACCTCAGTTTTTACTGAATGGTAAAGTGTTTGTATGTATAAATAACTTGCATACAACATAAATAACATCACACACAAGTCTTCATCATCCATTATACTTTTAATAAAAGAAAGCGCACGTATAAACACAGATATAGGTTGTCAAGTGACACTTGACGGCGTTAAAAATTATTGCATTGTGGGCAGGCGAAAATCTCAACGGCGCTGACGCAACGCTGTCGCAAATGACGCCGCGCTGACGGCGTAGCGCGCTGTGCATTCTGTTCCAGGCTTAAGTCAACCCTTGTGTGTCGTCGTCTAGACTCCTACACTACCTGGGCCAGGAGCGGGCGCCACAACTGGTATACAGATGAATTAAGAAAAATTAAAAATGTTTTAGATTTTTTATATAAATTATATAAATAAAATATTATAAATTCTAAACAAAACTCAGTTTTTATACCTTTTTACAATAAATATAAAAAGTCTATAGACAAAAAATTAATAAAATTAAAAGGGAATATTATGACAAACTCATAATTACATCAGAAAATAAAAGTCGAATGACATGGGATATCATAAGAAAGGAAAATAAACTAACTAATAGTAATAATAGCAGAAATACGGATAGCAGGTTATCTCCAAATGTTTTTTTTTTTTTTGCTACAGTAGCCAATGAAATAGTATCTAATTTACCAGACAATGTGATAAATTTTAATCAGTTTTTGAAGTTTTAAAAAAACAATTCGTTATTTTTATCCCCCGTAGATATTAATGAAATATTAAACATAATAAAGTCTTTGAAAAACAGCGGTAGTACTGATATATATGACATAAATGTGCGTTTAGTCAAAGCTACAGCTACTATTATTGTCAAGCCTCTGGTTGCCATTATAAATTGTTCATTTGAAAACGGTACTTTTCCATCTTCGTTAAAGTTGTCTAAAGTAATACCAATTTTTAAACCGGGCGACGTAGACAATCCTTCACATTATAGACCGATTGCAACTACGCCAATTTTTTCTAAAATGTTTGAAATGGCACTAAAAAGTAGAATAAACTCATTTTTGGAGAAATATAACTTGCTTTCTGATAGTCAGTTTGGTTTTCGATCTAGCTTTTCTACTACTTGTGCAGTGACTAAACTGTTTGTAGATGTAATAAATAAATTGGAAGCACGACTTCATGTTGCTGCAACTTTTTGTGACCTCACCAAGGCATTTGATTGTGTAACTCACAGGACACTTTGTAACAAACTTAAGCATTACGGCGTACGTGGTAAAGCTTTAGAATTGGTAGAAAGTTTTTTTGTCAGATAGAAAGCAATACGTTTTCTATAAGAATTCTAAATCTGACGTCCTTAATTTAAATATAGACGTGGGTCAAGGAACAATTATTGGTCCATTGTTGTTCCTGTTCTACATAAATGATTTGCCTAATAATATTAATGCAACGTCTATCTTATATGCCGATGATACCATGTTTATAAACAACGGGGTTGATCAGAGAGACATTGCAGAAGCGGTGAAAAAAACCATCAACGAGGCTACTACATGGCTTGATTTGAACCGTTAAAAGCTGAATGCCAGTAAAACCCATAATATGGTGTTGAGTTTAAATAAAACCGTGTTTAACAATAATAATTTATACGCCTGCCAAAATGTTAGATTTCTTGATTTTGAGTTAGATTGTCAATTAAATTAAAAACACACATTAACGCTATATCGAAAAAAATTCATATAACTACCTATATGTTGTTTAAAGTCGTTAAATATGTATCAGTAAGTACTTTAAAAACAATTTATTTTTCTTATATTCAATCTACTTTACTCTACGGTATTATTCTGTGGAAAAACTCGACTGCATGGCTAAGAATCTTTAGATTACAGAAAATATCAATGAGAATCCTTGGTGGGGTCGAAAGAAGGGAATCATGCAAAGAAATAATCTCAAAATTTGGAATTTTAACATTGCCAGGTCTGTGCATATTAAGTTTATTAATATTTATAAAAGAATACATTAAATTGTTGACTACAGGTGAGACTTTTCATAACTACAACACAAGAGGAAAGGCAGCCATTCGTCTACCTCAGATTAAATACAATCTCTCACGTAACCTTCCAAGTTATATTGGTGCCACACTGTTCAACAAATTACCTCAGAATATTAAGAATCTAAGCATGTTAAAATTTAAACAATATTTGAAAAACATGCTTATAATGAAAGCTTATTATACCATTTCTGAATTCTTAAATGATGATTTAAGTATAATCAGCTAATATCGTTGAACATCTATGATTCACTTTATTTTAGATAATCAGATCAATTCTGTAAAAATTTACTGTGTAGTAACGTTACTAGAAGATAAAATATTATAAAAAGTATAATGCCTTTCATTCATGATAGTAACTGACCTTGTTCATAGAGACAAATTTTGTTACAATGATCATAGTAACTCAGTTACAGAATTGGTCTGAATATGTAATGTTATAATGTTTTTATATACTCTTATGTATATGTACTTTCGTGTCTGATATGTCCATCCATACACCTATATTTTTGACTTAGTTACTGTATATCTATTGTACTCACAATTTATTTATTATCTTATTTAAGAGACCGCTAGGAACATTGCCGCACTTGGGGTGCAATTTCTTTTTGCACGGTCCAGTGCAATCAAATCCTTTGTTGGACCTATTCACAGGTTCAGAACAAAAACCGCAACCTCTCTTATTCATTATCTTTTAAAATAAAATTCAAATTAAGATGACAAATAGTTGATGTTCTGTTGACTGATGGTTAGGCAACTTATTTAACAAGTGAATAACGTCTGAAGTATAAATGAATAAATAATTCAATAAACAGATTTGGTGTTAATGTATTACAGAGAACGATGTGTAAAGAGCAAAATTTCGTAAAATTATATTTAAAAAATGACTACAACTGAATGTACTTACCGCTAATGCAAACTTGATCTCCAATTTGACTCCATACGATTTCTTTTAAATCAGTGTTTTTAAAATCTTTATGTCTTTTACCATAAAGCACTGGGTTAACCTCTACTAAACCTAAGAAAAAAATCTCTCCTTCCTTATTCACTTCACTTTTTCGTGGCTATTTGTTAGTTATACGTGACCTCTATGAATGACCGTTGGAAAGTTGTAAACAAACAATTCGAAAGCAGAGGTTAAATATTAGATCTACATTACCGACCGATTAGCTTCAATTTGTACTAACAGATGGATGCACCTGCTAATTATAAATATAATTTCAGCTAGTGTGAATGGGTATCCGCAAGTATAATTATAATTAAGATTATAAATATAAATTCTAAGTATAATTTGTAACTATGAGTTAGTTAGTTAGTTAAAATTTTTGGCGCACAGCAACAAAGGCTATTTGCGCCTAACGAAGCCCATCTAAATGACTACACCAATAAATAGATAAAATCAATAAAATTACACATGCTCAATAAAAAAAATATTGCACAGACAAACATAAATAAATAAGATAAAAAGTCTGTTCGAAAATTTGAACAGACTCAGGGTGACGGTAAGAGGCTGTAAAGGGGCCAATTACCATCGAATATCACAGTTCAGAAATGGAAACCATTAAAATAAGGTGCAAGACTTCACACAGAAAACAGTAAGTTCGATTCTCTCAGGAAGAGTATCAGCCTGTCCATGAGTACTCTGTCGTCACCTAAAGCAACTGACAGGTCATAGCACAGGCCTAGCCTCTCCCTGATATCCTCGAACTGCCCACATTCGGTTAAAAAGTGTAACACAGACAAATCTGTGTTACACGTCTCACAGATAGGGGACTCTTCACCTCGAAGAAGGTGCCCATGGGTCCACCAACAGTGACCTATACGAAGGCGTGTGATGGCGGTTTTCTCCCTGCGGTTAATCCTCCAGGAAGAACCCCATGGTTTCACATCTCCCTTAATCTGTCTCAACTTAACGTTCTGTATGCTGCTCGACTCATGTTGCCTCATGGCTAAAACAAGATGTTTCAGATGACTCTTTGCGTCACCTGGAAATATGAAACTCACATCAATCATAGGTCTGTGGGAGGCGGCTTTTGCAGCCACATCAGCCGCTTCGTTGCCTTTAATACCAACATGTCCCAGTATCCAAAACAGCTCTACCCTCACATTCTGAGCTTTCAGATTGTAGAGTAGCAACCGGATCTTTAGTATAAGAGGATGCACTGGATCTGTATCTTGGATACTGTTCAGAGCGCACAGAGAGTCCGTCAAGATAACACTTGACCGACTTAGATAGGCAACGTAGTATTTTTATCAAACCTAGTTAATGTGAGGTTCATAAGTGGACGCGGTAGCGTCCATGGTGAAACAGCACAGAAAACGAAACTTGCCATTTCGAGCATATGAAAATCAATGTCACTCAAAATGACAAAAGTCCTCAGACCAAAAGGCCTATTGGCTCTTGGTTTTCTGTCATAAATCTCTGTATGCCTATCTTGTAGAATAGGGTCATACGCGGGATGATTTGGCTTGGCACTGAGTGCAGCCAAATATCGCAGGGACAGAATCTTACGACGATTGTACAGTGACAGTTCGCCTGCTTCACACAACAAGCTTGGTATTGGGCTGGTGCGAAATGCACCAGTGGCCAATCTAACCCCAGTGTGATGTACAGTGTCAAGAATACGTATCTCTTGGTGTTTAGCGGACCCGTAAGCTAGACATCCATAGTTCAGCTTAGAGCGCACTATAGAACGATATAAACGCTACATGACAGTGCGGTCTGCACCCCAAGTCTTGTGACTGAGGACCCTCAACAAATTGAGTGACTTTTGACCTTTTTTCTTGACGGACAAAAAATGTGCCTGCCAAGTTAGACTACTGTCGAACACGAGACCCAGAAATCTGCCAGTATCGACAAATGGTCATTGTGCTCCATTAAGCGTGAGTGTAGGGTTGGGATGGATACCCCTTTTCCTACAAAAATGGACACACACAGTTTTGCTGGTCGAGAATTTGAAGCCATTTTAGGTTGGCCATGTATCGAGACGATTGAGTATCTGGACCAGGAGAGCTACCCTTACATTTTGACATCGCGCTATCCAGTTCTTCACGAGAGAAAAGCAGGTGGTATAGATTCTAGACCTGATTTACGAGTTAGAAACTCAGGTGGATAATGTTCAGAGCTAGAATTGAACGCAAAATTAGATGCCAAAGTGTTAGCAATTTGGACCGCTGTGGTAACTACGTTACCATTTACTAACAGACCAGCAATGGCTGTAGTTGTATTTCGACCGGAAATTTTCCGGACCTTCTCCCAGACTTTGGCCACTGGAGTGGTAACTGTAATGGTGGACACATATTTGCGCCATGATTCGCGCTTGCTTTGATTTCACAATCCTCTTAGCATGAGCTTTCGCTCGCTGAAAGGCTATCATGTTTTCCTCTGTTGGACAACGACGGAATGTATTGAAGAGGTGTCTCCTTTCACGTAACGCCAAGTCACATTCCTCGTTCCACCAGGGAACGGGCACTCGACGGGGCTGAGTGGATGACAGCGGTATGATACTTTGAGCCGCGCTCGTGATGGAATCCGTGAAATGATTCACCTTCTCGTCTACAGTCAAGCTTGAAATATCTTTATGAGAGAATGATTCCACAAACTTGGTCCAATCTGCTTTCCGAAGAACCCACTGTGGCCAGCGGGAGTCGGTAACAGTATTAAACCGAGGCCTTAAGAGGATTTCAAAGTGATCACTACCGCATAGGTCGTGATGCACATCCCATTTGAACAAAAGAGCTATGGCTCCTGAAACGACGCTAAGATCTATAGCACTGAATGTACCCGTTGCTGCACAAAAGTGCGTGGGTCTGCCGTCGTTTAAAAAGCTCAGATTCAAATCATTGAACATATTCTCCAGGTGACGTCTTCGTCGATAATTCCGCACCAATCCCCAACACACATTGTAGGCGTTAAAATCGCCTAATAGTATGAAGGGTGGTGGGTAACTTGTATTTATGAATGCACCTTACGACCAATAAATACTAATTGAAAACAAAATATATATATATAAAGTATAGGTTTCTTGACGATTGGTATATAAATAAAACAATATTCTCTTGGTATTCGTCAGTTTATATTGTCAATAAAATAAAATAAAATGAAACGTTTCGTGTACATCCAATTTACACATCATCGGTCGAAAAAAATAAATATAATACATTACAATACATTGAAACAATTCATAATTGTTTGAACAGAGAAATATACAACAACGTAGTATTCCAAGATCAGAAGATAGAGACAAACTTACCAATTTCTTAAAAAATAAATGCTACTTGCACACGTCATGTTAATAAAATGAAACACATGATTCCTCTACGAGGGTTTGTACAAGTATGAAAAAACTAGACACGATACGTCACCATTTTTATTTTATTTTATTGACAATATAAACTGACGAATACCAAGAGAATATTGTTTTATTTATATATATACTAGCTGAAAACCCGTGCTTCGCTACGGTATATTGATGGTCTCATTGGCATAAAATCCGCAGTTTGTTTTTAAACTTGTGCACGGGTAACCTTTGTAACAAAAAATCTAGTCGATATCTCATCTGTCCTAAGAGATATTGAGGAATCCGTAAAAAAACATTTTATTCCTTTTCACCAGATAGGGGTCGAACTTGAAAAAATCCTTTCTTAGTGGGTTCTTACGTCATACTGAAAAATGTACTTTCCGAATTTTTTATTTCTAACAAAAAAATACTAATTTATCCTTTAGTAGTGAAAGAAAACTGTCAAAACACATATATGCCAAAATGGAATGTTATAACTTAACAACCGCTGGAAATACAAAGGGTTCTATAATTCACCCCAAATGTAGATTCACCCCTTTAGGAGTTAATTAAGGTAAAATCCTGAAATTTATTTTTCGGCATTTGTATGGGTAATCTTTATAAGCAAAAACCAAGTCTATATCTTATTGATCCTAGAAGATATTAAGGCGTCCTTGAAATCACAATTCCCTCTTTTCACCCTTAAGGGGTGATATTTGTTAAGGTAAAAAACTGTTAAAACCATTTCGAGAAATTTTAAAAAGACACCTATGTGCCAAAAAGAAACGTAATAACTCAACAAACACAGGAAATTCGAAGCGATGTATAATCTACCCCGTTTGTAGAATCACCCCTTTAAGGGTTGATTAGGACGAAATCCTGAAATAAGTTTTTCGGCATTTGTATGGATAATTTTTGTAAGCAAACACCAAGTCGATAACTTATTGGTCCTAAAAGAATTAAGGAATTACTGAAATCACATTTCACCCCTTTTCACCCTTAAGGGGTGAAATTAAAAAAAAATGTCAAAATCATTTCGAGATATTAAAAAAAAAAACTTATGTGCCAAAAAGTAATGCTGCAACTAAACGAACACAGGAAATACGACGGGATGTATAATTCATCCCGATTGAAGATTCACCCCTTTAGGTTTTTCGGTATTTGCATCGGTAGTTTTTGTAAGCAAAAACCAAGTCGATATCTTATTGGTCCTAAAAAATGTTAAACAATCCTTGAAATCACATTTTACCCCTTTTTACCCTTAAGGGGTTAAATTTAAAAAAATTGTCAAAACCATTTCGAGATATTTTAAAAAGACACCTATGTGCCAAAAATTATTGTTGCAACTAAACGAACACAGGAAATACAACGGAATGTATAATCCACCCCGATTGTAGGTTCACCGCTTTAGGGGTTGATTAGGACAAAATCCTGAAATAAGTTTTTCGGTATTTATATGGGTAATCATCGTAAGAAAAAAGCAAGTCGATATCATATTGGTCCTAAGAGATATTAAGGAATCCTTGAAATCACAATTCAGCCCTTTTCACCCTTTAGGGGGTAATTTTAAAAAAATGTCAAAACTATTTCGAGATATTTTAAAAAGGTACCTATGTGCCAAAATTGTAATGTTGCAACTAAACGAACACAGGAAATACGGCGGGATATATAATTCACCCCGATTGTAGATCCACCCCTTAAGGGGTTGATTAGGACAAAATCAAAAAATTGGTTTTTCGGAATTTGCAAGGGTAGTTTTTGTAAGCAAAAACCAAGTCGATATCTTATTGGTGTTAAAAAATATTAAACAATCCTTGAAATCACATTTCACCCCTTTTCACCCTTTAGGGGCTAAATTTAAAAAAGTTGTCAAAACCATTTCGAGATATTTTAAAAAAACGCCTATGTGCCGAAATGAAACCTTAATCTCAATAAACACAGGGAATACGACGGGATGTATAATTCACCCCGATTGTAGATCCACCCCTTAAGGGGTTGATTAGGACAAAATCAAAAAATTGTTTTTTCGGCATTTGTGACGGTAGCTTTTGTAAGCAAAAACCAAGTCGATATCTTATTGGTGTTAAAAAATATTAAATAATCCTTGAAATCACATTTCACCCCTTTTCACCCTTTAGGGGTTAAATTTAAAAAAGTTGTCAAAATCATTTCGAGATATTTTAAAAAGACGCCTATGTGCCAAAAAGAAACCTTATATCTCAATAAACACAGGGAATACGACGGGATGTATATTTCACCCCGATTGTAGATCCACCCCTTAAGGGGTTGATTAGGACAAAATCAAAAAATTGTTTTTTCGGCATTTGCAACGGTAGTTTTTGTAAGAAAAAACCAAGTCGATATCTTATTGGTGTTAAAAAATATTAAATAATCCTTGAAATCACATTTCACCCCTTTTCACCCTTTAAGGGTTAAATTTAAAAAAGTTGTCAAAATCATTTCGAGATATTTTAAAAAGACGCCTATGTGCCAAAAAGAAACCTTATATCTCAATAAACACAGGGAATACGACGGGATGTATAATTCATTCCGATTGTAGATCCACCCCTTTAGGGGTTGATTAGGACAAAATCCTGAAATATATTTTTCGGTATTTGTATGAGTAATCTTTGTAAGCAAAAAGCAAGTCAATATCTTATTGGCCCTGAGAGATTTAAGGAATCCTTGAAATCACAATTCACCCCTTTTCACCCTTTAGGGGTGAAATTTTAAAAAACTATCAAAACCTTCTCGAGATATTTTAAAAATACACCTATGTGCTAAAAAGTAATGTTGGAACTAAACGAACACAGGAAATACAACGCAAAGTATAACTCACCCCGATTGTAGATCCATCCTTTAGGGGTTGATTAGGACAAAATCCTGAAATATATTTTTCGGTATTTGTGTGGGTAATCTTTGTAATCAAAAAGCAAGTCGATATCTTATTGGCCCTAAGAGATTTAAGAAAACCTTGAAATCACAATCCACCCCTTTTCACCCTTTAGGGGTGAAATTTTAAAAAACTATCAAAACCTTCTCGAGATATTTTAAAAAGACACCTATGTGCTAAAAAGTAATGTTGGAACTAAACGAACACAGGAAATACAACGGAAAGTATAACTCACCCCGATTGTAGATCCACCCCTTTAGGGGTTGATTAGGACAAATTCCTGAAACAAGTTTTTCAGTAATTGTATGGATAATCTTTGCAAGCAAACAGTTAATCCATATCTTATTGGTCCTAAGAGATATTAAGGAATCCTTGAAATCACAATTCACCCCTTTTCAACCCTTTTTTAAAAAACTACCAAAACCTTTTCGAGTTATTTTAAAAAGACTCCTATGTGCTAAAAAGTAATATTGCAAGACGGAATGTATAACTCACCCCGATTGTAGATCCACCCCTTTAGGGGTTGATTAGGACAAATTCCTGAAATAAGTTTTTCGGTAATTGTATGGATAATCTTTGCAAGCAAACAGTAAATCGATATCTTATTGATCCTAAGAGATATTAAGGAATCCTTGAAATCACAATTCACTGCTTTTCAACCCTTAGGGGTGGAATTTTAAAAAACTGTCAAACCCATTTCGAGATATTTTAAAAAGACTCCTATGTGTCAAAAAGTAATGTTGCAACGAAACGAACACAGGAATTACGACGGGATGTATAATTCACCCCGATTGTAGATCCACCCCTTTAGGGGTTGATTAGGACAAAATCCTGAAATTGGTGATTCGGTATTTGTATGGGTAATCTTTGTAAGCAAAAAGCAAGTCGATATCTTATTGGTCCTAAGAGATATTAAAGAATCTTTAAAATCACAATTCACCTCTTTTCACCTTTCAGGGGTGAAATTTAAAAAAACTGTCAATACCATTTCGAGATATTTTAAAAAGACACCTATGTGCCAAAAAGTAATCTTGCAACTAAACGAACACAGGAAATACAACGGGATGTATAATCCACCCCGATTGTAGGTTCACCCCTTTAGGGGTTGATTAGGGCAAAATCCCGAAATTGGTTTTTCGGCATTTGTATGGGTAATACTTGTAAGCAAAAACTAAATCGATATCCCATCGGCCCTAAGAGATATTAAGTAATTCGTGAAATCACATTTCACCTCTTTTCATCCCTTAGGAGTGGAATTTCGATAAATCCCTTCTTAGTGGGTGCTTACGTCATGAAGGGAATATACTCTCCGAATTTCAAGTTTCTAGGCCCAGGGGTTCGGGCTGGGCGGTGATGAGTGAGTCAGTCAGTCAGTCAGTCAGTCAGGACACTGCCTTTTATATATATAGACTAGCTGAAAACCCGTGCTTCGCTACGGTATATTGATGCTCTCATTGGCATAAAATCCGCAGTTTGTTTTTAAACTTGTGCATGGGTAACCTTTGTAACAAAAAATCTAGTCGATATCTCATCTGTCCTAAGAGATATTGAGGAACCCGTGAAAAAATATTTTACTCCTTTTCACCAGATAGGGGTCGAACTTGAAAAAATCCTTTCTTAGTGGGTTCTTACGTCATACTGAAAAATGTACTTTCCGAATTTTTTATTTCTAACAAAAAAATACTAATTTATCCTTTAGTAGTGAAAGAAAACTGTCAAAACACATATATGCCAAAATGGAATGTTATAACTTAACAACCGCTGGAAATACAAAGGGTTCTATAATTCACCCCAAATGTAGATTCACCCCTTTAGGGGTTGATTAAGATAAAATCCTGAAATACATTTTTCGGCATTTGTATGGGTAATCTTTATAAGCAAAAACCAAGTCTATATCTTATTGATCCTAGAAGATATTAAGGCGTCCTTGAAATCACAATTCCCTCTTTTCACCCTTTAAGGGTGATATTTGTTAAAGGTAAAAAACTGTTAAAACCATTTCGAGACATTTTAAAACGACACAGGAAATACGACGCGATGTATAATCTACCCCGTTTGTAGAATCACCCCTTTAGGGGTTGATTAGGACGTAATCCTGAAATAAGTTTTTCGGCATTTCTATGGATAATTTTTGTAAGCAAACACCAAGTCGATATAAGAGGACAGATAACTAACAGTATAACCAATTACATACAGAAAAACCAAGACACTCCTTTAATTAACACTTATTTCAAAAAAATAAAATGGTACCTAAAACAACACCCTGAAATTCTAGTGGTACCAGCGGATAAAGGAGGAGTTACAGTTATTATTAACAAGGAAGATTATACTAATAAGGTTATGGATATCTTGAATGATAATAACTCTTTTAAAAGACTTCCGAGGGACCCCACCACTTCCTTTCAGAATAAATCCAACAAATTAGTTTCCAATATTCTCCTACAAAAAGGGATATCTGAAAAAACCGCTAAGGAACTTAGGAATCATAATTCAGTTTGTCCAAGACTTTTCGCTCATGTCAAAATACATAAAATGGACCTACCGGTTAGACATATAGTGGATACTAATAACTCACCGTACTCTACCTGGTCAAAATATATAACGAAGATATTAACAGCTTCGTATGAAACGTGTAAGTTTGATGTGCACAGTACTTTTGAACTTATTGAAGAACTTAACAACTTTAAACTCCCGGATAATTATATCCTGCTCAGCCTAGACGTTATATCACTGTTTCCGAGTGTCACTTTGCAACTAACCATAAAATATATTAAGGATAACTGGATTAGAATAAGTGAGCATACAGACATGTTGTTGGATCAATTTATTAGCGTTGTAGAATTTATTAACACCTCATCCTACTGCATCTTCAACAGCCAATACTTTTTGCAACTTACTGGTTTAGCTCAAGGTGCAGATAGCTCACCGATAATAGCCAAAGGAGTAATGAAAAATCTCCTGGAAAGTGTGACATTAGAGTGTAATTTCAATATACCAGTGTTAAAAATTTATGTGGATGACACTTTATTAGCAATCCCCGAAAACAAGGTACAAGTGGTGCTCAATGTATTCAATAAATACGATCAAGCCATACAATTCACGGTTGAAACAGAGAATGAAAGAAGGGCGGTGCCATTTTTAGATACATGGGTAATCAGAGGCCCGGATAACCGCATCATATTTGATTACCATGAGAAACCCACCAACTCGGGTAGGTACTTGAATTTCCACAGCTACCATCCAATTAAGTATAAAACAGCGTCTCTGAAAACCATGACAAACAGGGTGAAAAGAATTTCACATCCAACATTTCTCGACAACAACCTGAAAAACCTAACCACAAAGTTCTTACAATGTGGATACCCTAAAAACCTGATAAAAAGGATTATCTATTGTAGCCGTCCAACTCTCCAAATTCCACAGTGACAGATAACGGACCTAGTAACAGGATATATTACTCCATACCGTACATCCAGGAAATAACCCCTTCCATCAAAGGCTCCTTCAGAGAAGAGGACGTAATTCTTGCGGAAAAACCGGTAAGGACTGTCAGACAACTATTCTCCAACCTCAAAGAAAAAAGACCTGTAAAAAAACATAGAGATGTTGTGTACAAGATTACTTGTGAATGCAACTCCACTTACATTGGACAGACTTCTCAATGTCTGGGGAATAGAATTTGTCAGCATAAATCGGATGCCAGAGTGAAACCACAATATTGCGCGCTTGCTAACCATGTGTCAAAAACCAAACACAACCCGCAATTTGAGGATACAGAAATTTTAGCCACGGAACGGAATACACGTAAGAGAACTTTCCTGGAAATGTGCTACATTAATAAGTTTAATGACAATTTGAACACCAAAACAGACATTCAAGGACTAAGTGCCATATATAAAAATCTGTTAAAAATACATGACAGCAATGTTAAATCATAACAATGTTTACATTTAACATAAACATACACCAATATTTATGGAATCTCCTATACCAGCACATTCTGGCAGTTTAGTTCAAGTGTTCATCACATAGACTTGCACCAACTTTCCTGGACATGAAAGAAGAAGTAACTCATGTATTTTATAATTTTACCGCTAAACAGTTTGTAACGGTTTTTCTATTTTAAATTTGTGAAAATGTTTGTGATATTATTTCTAGTCATAATTATAACTACTTACATAGGAATAACTCTTTAATTTTACTTAGTAAGTGTTTTATTTATATTATGTAGTCATTGTTTCATGTACCAATTATATTTTCAGCCCCTGAAGATGATTTGAAAATTCAAATCGAAATATTGGGCATTAGTAAAAGTTGAGTTTTACTTTCCTCACCGTTCATTCCCAATAAATTCTCCTAATATTATTGTGCAACGGGATAAATATTAACCTCTATATATCTGACAACAGATTGAGGTGCAGTTAAGACGAAATAGCAAATGTATTGATGAAAATTATCAAAATTGACAAGCGTTGTTTTATTTAGGGACAAACAACTTACATGCAGGAAAATCTTTAGATAATGAATAAAATGGTTCCTGTAATGAAGAAGAAATATAAAAAAATTGTCAGAAGGGACGAGCGGTATTCTGTTTATGGACAAATTGTACGAAGGTAATGGTTAGAACATGAGTAAAATGGTAAGAGAAGTTTTATTAGTTTGATTATGTGGCACGTATTAGTCGATGCTTACTGAAAAGGTTAAACAACAAACGAGACGAACGATAAAAATTAGTCATGAGGATTGAAATTAGAGATCAATTAAAATTATTTAAAATTAAGAGTAATACGATTTGAGTTAAGAGATCAATTATTTGAAATTTGTATTAGAGTTTTAAAACTTGAGATATCCTATTGTGATATGTGAGTTTTGAGTTTAGAGATCTAAGTTCTGATGATTGAGTTTAAACTTTGATAAGAATTAGAAATTTGTATTCAGAATGACAAACGGCAGATCACTGATATTAGAAATGCGGAATACGAGAGTTACCTTTTATGTTTTTACATACGACCACTAGATGACAAGATTGAAATGTGTCATTGCTATATTCGTAAAATTTGACATTTGTTATTGTGAAATCGGTGGCAGCTTATAAATTGACCAAGTAGTTTGTTGACAGTGATGCGTAGAAGTTGAAATGTTCTAGCATGAATTTGGATAAAGTACGTTCAAACTAATAGTAAGGGCTGAACTATACTATAAGATGCAAATAAATTTTCCGATAGCATTGCAAGGCTAAAATAAAGGATAAACGAAAGATGGTATGGAAATTTGGCACCAAATAATAAGAGAATAATGAGGTATGCTATTTCTAATTCGTTCTTGGTAATTTAGAAAGTTGGCATAAAGACTTAACAAGGTAATTCAAAAAGTGTTATTATTATTGTGAGTATTCTAAAAAGAAAAGGTTTTGAAATTTCAGAGAACTAGCTTTTACAGAGTTACAAATTAAAAAATAATAATGTTTTAAATCTAATGAATGTTAAATTTCTAGTTCTTCCAGGTTCAATAATACAGGAGTACCAAGTTGAGTCTGTAACTGATGTGGTGTTTGTGGATACACAGATAAATATAGGCAAGCGAAAGGTGTCGAAGGTGTCTCGTAAGGTGTCAAATATGTCTTGGCCGTAAGTCTGTACTAATGATACACATTTGATGAAAATGCCAATATAAAGAGAGAGAGAGAGAGAGAGAATTTAAAATTAATGCACATTGCTTGCGCAGATCTTTTGATACAGTTATTGCAGGTATTAGTGCCAGGAGTTAAATTCATTAAATTTGTTCTTTGCTCCTTGGAGAACTCCAACAAGAACTAAAATAGTGGGAACCGTAGCATTCTACTTAATTTTACTTGTTTTGACAATGCGCTTGATAACAGCTAAAGTCGCAGTTTACCTGAACTAGAAAATGAAATGATCTAAAGAGAAATAAAAAAAAATATCAGTATGGTCGAGTGGTATATAGAAAATTCAGTTGGTCTTGAATATCATAATACAAAAAAACAAACACTGGTACGACACCTTTGCAACGGCTCTTGGGAGTAGATAATTCCAGCCCTTTGATTCAAGCTCTTTTGCGCGATTTGTCGCAGGATTTAACACCATTACGGAATCGACAACTTGATCGCCAAAGAGTTCAGAGACAATGACAGATAATCGTGGCTTTGAAAACGCTAACCGGAAAAGGCGAGATACTTTACAGTTTTCGCTGGTTAATTTTGTGCTGATACATAGGGATTCCAAAATGCACAGTAAAAACAGATTACGAGTTTTTGGGTCCCTATGAAGTACTTAAATGCTTAGATAAAGGTCGATACGAGTTGATGAAAGTTGTTACGAATTTCATCACTAAGGCAGCAAAGGGACTAGTAAGTCGGTGGCCTGAAAGTTGGGTGGTGAGCTGTGATATGAAATACCTCATCGAGATGTTCGAATCTGATGAGTCAGGTAACTTTCAATGCTAAGTATTAGTTGATCAGTTGTATTTTGTCTTTTTAGGGTGGTTGGATTACCACTGGCAGATTAGTCAGTTTCTGGGATAATAAAGTAGAAACTGGTCTAATAGTTGATCTCTTACGGTCAGAGTTGTGCCGTTGGCGGAGATTTCTCAACATTAATCGTTTTATTTTTTAGAACAACAGCCCTCAGACTTTTTACAGCATTCGAGTTCTGCAGACCATGTTCCTGGAAAAGACTAGGAGATGACAGGCGGCGCTTCGAGAGCGGAAGCTATCCGTTATGAAATTGGAGAAAAAGTAGTAGTAGAAGACATACAATTGACCGGTAGCGGCAAGTTGGGGGCCAAGTTTCTAGAGCCTTATGAAGTTTTGAGTGTAAGGGCGAACGATCGCTATTTATGTAGCGCTTAAACCGCACGAAGGTAACTGATTATGTTGAGAATAACTAGAATGGTAAGAGACATTTTATTGCTTTCATAAAATGATAAGGCACTGAGTATGAAGCAGCGACAGTCACTGAGCTTGTTGAGTACCGCAAGACACACTGGTCGTTTTTGCTTTGTGAAGGCACCGAGTATAAAGAAGCGACAGTCACTGAGCTTGTTGGGTACTGTAGACAATCTGTAATGAAATAAATGGATAGTTGAGTTGAGAATTGATAGCTTGTCGAGTACCGCAAGACACACTGGTCGTGTTGAGGGCAGTTGAACGATCAGGGACCGTCTCTGCTAGTTGAGAGCAATTGAATGGTCAGGGATCGTCTCTGCCAGTTGAACGATAAGGGACCGTCTCTGCTAGTTGAGAGCAGTTGAACGGTCAGATATCGTCTATGTAGGTTAAGACCATATGTAGGTCTATATGTAGATTGAATGAGGGCCCTGGAATATGGTGTGGATCTTAATGGTCAGGGACCTTAAAAGGTCAATGATATTGGACCTTAAATCTTTTCTTTTTCCTTAAATCTTTTTGAAGACTGTTTCAGACTATTCTAAGGCCTACATGATCATCCCCTGATGACATCTACCACATCATCATTTACCAGATATTCGTCTACAGAAAGGACGTGAGGACACGCCAGTAGCAGGACGGCCGTGTTAGCATCTAGCCTTCCACGAAGCCCTGTTACGTCACCATAAAATGTTATCAAGATGCAATCCGTAATCTGGCCCACTAATGATAACGACTCATTAACGATAATGATGACGGCTCATTACACTAATTGGTTTTTATAAAACACACGTAGAATTTGATAGAGAGATCAGATGTTTTCTTACGTTGTAAAAGTGAATACTTAGAATAAAATAGTCTGTGAACAACTTGAGTTTTATTTAAACAATAAATCCCTTATTTGTTTACATATATATATATATATATATATATATATATATATATATATATATATATATATACAGTATTTACCTCAAAGAAAGAGAGAAGAAAAAAAACTAAAACAAAAAGTGTGTACAAATAAATTGAATCAATTATCTAGACAATGTTTTTAAAATAATGTAGCGAACAGGAAAAAATGTCCAGATCTGGGCTGACTCTATTAAAAGAAGTTGATGTTCTAGCAATTGGAGAATTTATGCCCAGATTACTGTTGTAATGATGGTTGTGCAACAGCATACGGTTTCTCAAAACATAGGGATAACAATTAAATTCAAAGTAGAGAATTAAATTGATAGAATTTAGTTCATTATTTAATGTTCTATATAAAAAAGCTAGATCATGGATAGTTCTTCTGTCACGCAGACTTTGCATTTTGTAGAATTTTAAATTTTCATCGTACGAGCGGAAATGCAAGTTTCTATTAAACCTATAATTTAATTTCTCTTGAACTTTTTCAATTTGGTCAATATATATATTATATTGAGGATTCCAAATCGGGGTAGCATATTCTAGTGTGCTCCTAACTAAACTATTGCATAGGAAAATAAGCGCCCGATGATTGGAAAACTCGTTTGTGACTCTGAAAATAAAGCCCAAGTTCCTGAGAGATTTCTTGACAATAAAGTGGACGTGTTGATCAAAAGTTAATTTAGTATCCAAGATGATTTCAAGGTCCTTGACTTCTGATACCTGTTGCAGAGGCAAACCATTTAAAGTGAAATTGTGTTTAAGGGGATTCATGATTCTTGTGAAAGTCATTACCTTGCACTTTGTTGAATGTTGAATTCAATGTTAGTTTGTTAGAGTACAGGAGTCAAAAAGCCTGTTCAAGTCATCTTGGAGTTCTAAACAGTGATCAATCTTGGTAATGCATTTAAATAACTTTAAATCGTCAGCATATAATAAATGTTTCGAATATTTAAAACATGTACCGATGTCACTAATAAATATGGAAAATAACAGAGGTCCTAAATGGGAGCCCTGTGGCACACCTGATGTGACATGAACTGTGGGAGACTTAAAATTATTTACAACCACAAATTGAGTGCGACTGAAAATATATGACTCAATCCACCGCAACAGATCACCACTTATTCCAAACTTCTCTAGTTTGAGTAGTAATGTTGGATGATGAACTTTGTCAAATGCTTTAGAGAAATCAGTGTATACTGTAGTAACCTGTTGCCGAAGATCAACAGACTCACTTAAATCTTGAACAAAAGGCACCATATTAGTCAAGACCGATCTACCCTTGAAAAATCCGTGATGTTCACAGGGAATAGATTGTTGAATCATAAAAAATAATTTGTCAACTACACAGGCTTCAAAGATTTTTGCGAATATTGACAATAATGAAAAAGGTCTGTAGTTTTCAACGTTGGATTTGGAACCATTTTTAAATACGGTTATCTGAGCAACTTTCCATACGTTCGGAAAAACATCTTTTTTTAGGGACGTATTAAATATAATAATTAAAGGGTCAACAATGGTACTAATACAATTTTTAATAAATAATGAATGTATTCCATCTGGACCAGCACTGTTTTTAACGTCAAATTTAGCAATTTGATTGGTTATATCTTGTTCAGATATGTGATCTACTAAAAAGGCACTATTATTGCAAAAAAATTTAGTATTAGTGTTAATAACAGGTGTGATTGGTTCAAACATCGAAGTAAAATATTCGGAAAAAATATTGCATATCGACTGAGTATCTGAAACCTCGTTGTTATTTAGTTTCATGATTGCTGGTATTCTGCACGTTTTTTTCTTACTATTAACAAAGTTCCAAAAGGGCTTAATATCAGTGTTAAGTGAATCTTCAGTACGCTTTATATAGTTCTTGTAGTCGGATTTTTAAAGGGCTTTGGTACGCTTTCGTAAAATAGAAAAGGATATATGGTCATGATCTAGTTTATATTTTTTCCATTTTCTATGATATTTTTCTTTTTCTGTCAGTATCTTTCTAGAAACAGAGGAGATCCACACAGGAAGCTTACCCTTCTTTATAACTCGTGTTGGAACATTTATATCTATGATTTTAGCTAACTTTTTATAAAAAATGTTCACATTGGTATTAACGTCAAAACACAGTTCTTGTTACCAATCAATTTCATCGATTAGACTGTTAACCAGATCGTAATCGGCAGCGTGATACATTATTTTATTATAAGGAGTTATGGAGATAGGCACTGCTTCTTTTACGATTAAAGAAATATCAATGGCAGGGTGATGCCTATCCTCTGATACTAAAGGGGTACAACACTTTTTAACAATAATTACACAGTCGTTAATTGTATAATACTAGATCTAGATCCTTGTTACTACTATTAATAATGTGATTGAATTGGTACAACTCGAGCAAAGCAGAAAATTCAGCAACTTGTCCACTCAGGTTATCGACAAAATCTGTATTAATAAGGTACGGCGCGAAAGATATGGGGTTCCAAACGATATTAGGGAGTTTAAAATCTCCTACAATCAAGAAAGTATCACGAGAATGATCTTGGATAACGGAAGACAATTTGTTGAAATACGCAAGTCGATTATTAATAGTAGCATATCGAGGAATGTACGTACACACAACAAATATGGAAAATATTGTCCCTGTATTCGACAGTTACCCAAAGGTCCTCGCAGATTCCGTCACACCGCTAGGGGCGTAGATAAGATCGTACAGCACTAGAGACAGCTATAAGCACACCTCCACCATCACTTTTGCACAGGACAGTGTCACGATCACGACGATAAACAGAATAAATGTGACTGTCAAATAATTCACTGTCGGCAATTGTGTCTTTTAAAAATGTTTCAGTCAGACAAATGATATCAGCCGGGAGCCCTGTAGTAGCTGCATAAAACTGATTAGTTTTGGTTCGCAGACCATTACGTTTTGGTAAAAACCTGAAAGAGCCATCTTAACGGTTATTGAGTAGTAAAGACAATTAATTAATTCAGCTACTTAATTTATTCTCTTTACATCATCGTAGGTATTAATCTGTAGAACATTCGAAGAGTCAGATTTACGTACCAGAATACGACAATCTCTGACCCAAACGTATTTGTACCCTTTTTCCCTACACACATCGCGTACATTTCTCAAAAGTCCTTTGTTGTAAGAGGTCAAGTGATCGTTGACATAGATAGGGGTAACAGAAGCATTCAAGTCCAAGTCAGCACCAGAGAAGCCTTTACGACGACGGGATGCGCCAATAAATGCATATTTCTTCGTTCTTTGGGCAAATTTGGCAATAATTGCTCTCGGGTACTTGTTGGTTGACGATTGGTGGGCACACGGTGATACGCGATTAAATCCGAGGAACCAACAGCGCATTCTACGTGCGAGCCAATAATTGCCAGGATGGTGGGAATACATTCATCCTTTGACTCATCTATCCCTGTTATTTCAACATTTTCCCGGCGAGAGTACTTTGAAGTTTCTCCATCTCGCCTCTCAAAGCGTTTTTTCCCGTTTTAGCATTGCAAGATCTTTTTTCATTGCATCCACACATTTTATGGACGTTTTAAAGGTGGCCATTTCTGGTCCAAAATCATCAATTTTATCACCAAAATGCTGCACGGATTTGGTGAAAGTAGCTTGCTGATTTTTTATTGATGAAATATCAGCCTGCATGATGCTTAATTTCAACAGAACATCGTTCAGCAAATTGTTGTTTCCGGAAGCGGATGCAGTAGGTTGCGATGTCTTAGGACGCAGGCATCGGGAGCATAGAATGGAAATATTATTATGTTCTCTAAACTCCAGTAACGCTTCGGGAACTCCTGCACATTGTGGGTGAAATTTACGTTTGCAGGGACCACTGCACGTAAAACTCACATTAGTGCGGGAAACGGCTGCTTTACAAAAACTGCATTCTTCCTTTCCCATGTTTAATATTGTTTGTCAAATTCTGACGGATTAGAATGTCATTGACCTGATATTTCAGATGTACAAACAGGTGACTTTATAGGTGACGTCACTGCGATCACCTGTGTTTTGACAGGTACACTGATAAGAATGACACTTTAATTTTATATTTGATGTAGGCAAATTTCGGTTATTTAATTAAATTATATATTTTAAAACAGACCTGGTTTAAAACACTCTAATAGTCCCGTAGACAATAATTTAGCGGTTCAGATGATACCAAATTCACAATAGAACTCGCGAACTGAACTATCACTGTACGGAGAGACTAGATAAACACGTGTGTACTATTTAACATTGTTAAGAACTACGAAATAATGTTATTGTAACCAGCGTATCCAAGTAACGGATTAAAAAAAATATATATAGCTGTCAAGCCAATGATTGTTTTTATGTTTTGTACAATTACAATTTAATAAAGTTAGTAAAATAAGTCTGAATTAAAACATTATTTGGTCCTTCGAACCAGGATTATACAATATAAAGCGACAAACTGGATAAACTTCATTAAGGTTAGTGTATGTTAACATAGCCGTATCATATCCTTGCTGTCGACGCACTAAGAAACTAGTAACGTGCATTGAGAGTAAAAGAGTAAAACAGCCATCATCGGTAGTTGCAGTGACAGTGGTACATTTGTCCAGTGCAGTGGTACTGGCAAGTAGCATCGACAGCTGGCAGCTCAGTGGAGTCTGTAATCAACCAGCGCAGTGGTGCTGGCAAGTAGCAAAGATAATTGGCAACTCAGTGGAGTTTGTTATCATCCAGCATAGTGGTGTTGTCAAGTAGCAGTGACAAAAAGAAGCTCAGTGGAGTTTGCAGTCATCCAGTAAAGTGGTGTGGTACTGGCAAATAGCAACGACAGTTGGTAGCGTATTGGAGTATCTGGTCATCCAGTGCAGTGGTACTGGCAAGAAGCAGTGACAGCGGCGCCTCATTGGAATTTCGCAACAGTCTCTTGAGCGTGAAGTTCTTTTGGCGAGCTTGGTCAGGTTAGTGAGAGCTTTGCTTTTATCTTTGTTGATTTTCGTGGGTATACTATTCCCAAATTCCCTCGAAGTTAAAAAATGCCTGAAACAATGCAAATTAACTTTGACAAATGTAAAAGAGGTGTACTAAAGTCAAAACTGACAACATTTTCAAAGTTTTTGACAGAAATGAATTACTGTTTGCTCAATTACCTGATGAATCAATTAAGGCGTCTAAGTTAACAGAATTACAAATTAGAATAGAGAAAGCAGAACCTATTTTTGGAGAATTTGAAGACATTCAAGAAAAGATAGAGGACAATACAGACAATTCTGAAAATGAGTTGAAAGAAAGAGAAATGTTTGAGGCAGAATATTGTAGTAAGTTAGCAGCAGCAAAACAGTTAATGTCAAATTATACAACTGAAGCTCAGTCAGTTGAAATTATGTCAGGTGTGTCAGAGTCTCAAAATAGGCTTCCAAATAGGTACAACAGAAAAATCAACATTAAGCTTCCGCAGATAAGTTTACCTACCTTTGAAGGGTTATGTGAGAATTGGTTAGAATTTAGAGATACGGTTCAAGCGTTGATACATAGTAATAAACAAATTGGTCAAATTGAGAAGTTCCATTACTTGCGTTCAGCAGTACAAGGAGGAGCTGCGCAGGTAATAAATTCTATAGAATTTTCAGCAGCGAATTATGATATCGCTTGGGATTTATTATGTGACAGGTTTAATAATACGTCACTATTAATTCGTACACATGTTAAAGCACTTTTTGATCACCCAGTAATTACAAGAGAAGCAGCGAACGAATTAAAAATGTTGGTAGACAAACTTCAAAAAATCTTCGTGCACTTGAAGTTCTTAAACAACCAACGCAATATTGGGATACCTTGATAATATATATAGTAACTACAAAATTAGACAAAGTTACATATATAAAGTGGGAGGAGTATAAGAATATACAAGAAGAACCAGCATTAAAAAACATTTTTGAAAAACAGAGCAGATTTGTTGGAAACACTTAATACAAACAAAAATGAAACTATGAGTAAGGTAAGAATAATACAAGCAGGGAAAACAAAAGCGTTTGTGGGCAATGTTAGTAGATGTGTAGTCTGCAATGGCAGTCACTACATACTTAACTATGAACATTTCATAAAATTGTCAACTAAAGAAAGATATGATACAGCAAGAAAACTAAAATTGTGCATAAATTGCCTTCGAAAAGGACATATGGCACGTGAATGCAAGACAGCAGGGACATGCAAGAAATGTGGTAGCCAACATCATACTCTGTTGCATGATGAGAGGAAACAAAAGCTACAGGAAGATCCAAAAGAAAAGTCAGAAGTAACATTAGCTTCACAAAATACTACGCCAGTCAGATACTCGCAAGTGATTCTAGCCACAGCACTAGTCCAAGTAACTGACGCAAGAGGAGAACTACAAACATGCAGAGTGCTCTTAGATAGTGGGGCCCAGTCCAATTTCATGTCATTGGAGCTTTGTAACAAATTAGGAGTAGCAGTCACACCAATCGACATTACGGTCGTTGGTATCAATCAAAATATATCAAAACTAAATCACAGATGTCAATTAAAAATACAGTCATTTCACAATTCATTCAAGACAACCTTAGAATGTTTAGTTTTAGACAATATTTGCGATGAGATACCAAATCAACCAATCAAGAAAGATATTTTTCACATTCCAAGCTATGTCAAACTGGCAGATCCATCTTACTACAAGCCTGGAAAAATAGATGTTCTAATTGGTGCTGGCTTATTCTGGAAACTAACGTGTGTAGTACAGCATGCACTAGGACCAGGAATGTCAATTCTACAAAAAACATTGTTTGGTTGGATCCTGACTGGTTCTTGGAGACAAGGAAGCATAGAAAACAAACACATTGCAAATTCAGCAAAGAAGTAGACATCAAAGAACAATTAGAAAAATTCTGGACAATAGAAGAATGGGCGAAGAAAGTAAGGTCCAAGGAAGATGAGGAATGTGAACAAATATTTAAGTCTACGGTGAAGAGAGATACTGAAGGCAGGTTTGTTGTAACAATTCCATTAAAGGAATCATCAACATTGCTTGGAGAATCAAAAGTAAACGCAATGAAGAGGCTACATACAGTAGAAAGAATATTTACGAAAAATACAGATTTTAAGAAAAAATACCAAGATTTTATGCAAGAATATGAAGAATTGAGTCATTTGTCACAAGTAGAAAGAGATCAAGAGCAACAAATTAATTACTTACCTCACCATGGGGTTATAAACGAAAATAGTTCAACCACAAAATTGAGGGTGGTATTTCACGGGTCAGCACAAACACTAAGTGGTATATCTTTGAAAGATTTACAATATGCAGGACCCACATTACAAGATGATTTAATCGAAATTCTCTTGAGGTTTCGACAACATACCTATGTAATAAGTGCAGATGTTTGTAAGATGTACAGGCGGATTTGGATGACACCGCAACAAAGAACATTACAAGGCATATTATGGAGAGCAAATACAGAAGATGAATTAAAGTCATTCATATTAAACACAATCACCTACGGGACGAAGTCTGCGCCATACTTGTCCATAAGATGTTTGAAGCAATTGGCTATTGATTATTCTGATACATTCCCAGAAGCAGCAAGAGTTATTTCATCAGATTTTTATGTGGATGACCTTTTAACACGGACAGATTCAGAGTCTGAACTTGTAAAAATCACAAATGATGTCATACACATACTGCAATCAGCCAAACTACCATTAAGAAAATGGATTACTAATCATCAAACAATTTTGCAAAAAATTCATGTAAATATTTCACCACATACGATTATCACACTAGGGGAACATTGGGCATTAATTGGTCAAGCACAAATGACGTCCTAACTTTTAGTATAGGCAACATAAACGCTCTAAAGACAATAACTAAACGAAGAATACTGTCAGAAATTGCACAGATTTTTTACCCCTTTGGATTTTTAAGCCCGTGTGTGTTAGAAGCAAAGAAATTACTACGAAAATTGTGGTTATATAAATTGTCATGGGACGAAGCAGTTCCACAAGATATATTTTCGAGAAGGAAAATATTTCGAGAACAAATGCCAGAACTAAGTAATCTTGAGATAATACGTCATGTCATCATACCATGTGTGTGTTAAGAACAGTACTTCATGGTTTTGCAGACGCTTCCCAGGAAGCATATGGACCAGCCCTCTATATAAGAAGTACAAACGCTAAACGAGAAGTTCAAATCAATTTACTGATTGCTAAAGGTAAGGTTGCATCATTAAAGGCACAAACCATACCCAGGTTAGAACTGTTTGGAGCCTTATTACTGGCACAGTTGATTACTAAGGTCAAAACAGCACTTAACTTAAAATTTGACGCAACTTATTTATGGCTTGATTCTACAGTAGCGTTACATTGGTTAAATACAGAACCTAGTTGGTTACAACCATTTGTAGGGAATAGGGTTGCACAAATTCAATCAATTATTGGAAGAGAAAATTGGAGGCATGTAAGTACATCTAGGAGCCCTGCAGACTTGTTAACACGAGGGTTAACACCAATTCAGTTAATAAGTAGCCATTTTTGGGGGCTCGGTCCATCATGGCTAGTTGAGAACGAAGAAGAATGGCCACAGTCAATTATTCAATTTTCTGAAGAACCACCAGAAACAAGAAAAATTATAAAAACATTGGTTATTGAAGAAACACAGCCAAGTTTTCAGTTCCACAGATATTCCAAATTCGTTCGATTGGTACGAGTTATGGCATATTGTATAAGATTCATGACTAACTATAAAGAAAAGGCATACAAAAGATATTTAGAAGATTTTACACCAGAAGAATTAAACTACAGTACTATAAAACTAGTAAAATTAAGTCAAGAAGAAGAATTATCTTTAGAAATTAAGGCTTTAAAAGAAGGAAATGAAGTACAGAAAAGCAGCCCGTTATTTCAGTTGAGTACATTTTTAGACAGATATGAAGTAATTAGGGTTGGAGGACGACTTCAACAGTCAAATTTTACACATGATAAAAAACATCCGATGATATTACCGAAAAAGCATAAACTTACATATCTAATACTACAATATGAACACGAGAAACTCTTTCATGCAGGCCCTTTGTCTTCAGTAAGAGAAAAGTATTGGGCAGTCGCTGGAAGAAATAGTTGTAAAAAAATCATCAAGTCGTGCATCGTGTGTTTCAAGACAAAACCAGCAGTTAAACATCCAATGATAGGTGTCCTACCAAAAGAAAGAATTACACCTGCCCCACCCTTCAGTAACACTGGAGTGGACTACGCGGGACCTTTTCTTTTAAAAAATAAAGACGGCAGAGGTTTTAAATTAACTAAAGCATACATTTGTTTATTTATTTGCATGTGTACTACAGCACTGCACATCGGACTTGTTTCGGATTTGAGCAAAAACACATTTATAGCTTGCTTTAGAAGATTCACTGCAAGGCGAGGGAAACCCAGTTGTATATTTTCGGACAATGGGAAAAACTTTGTTGCAGCTCATAAGGAGTTAAAAAAAAAATTAAATCAAGTCAACAAGGAAATAACGACAACTTTAGCAATGGAAGGTATAAGTTGGAAATTTATTCCAGTACAGGCACCTCACTTCGGTGGAATTTGGGAAGCGGGGATAAAAGGGGTTAAATATCATTTAAAAAGGGTAGTGGGTAACCTTTAATTGACATACGAACAATTTATCACTATTCTAATACAAATTGAAAGCATCTTAAATTCGCGACCTTTATTTCCTTTATCTTCCGGCCCCACTGATTTGCAAGCTCTCACACCTGCTCATTTCTTAATTGGGAGAACGCTCGTATCGACTCCAGATCCAAATGTACGTGACATCCAACAAAATAGACTTTCCAAGTTTCAGTTATTACAACAAGTCCAACAGTATTTTTGGGTTCGATGGCAAAAAGAATATTTGTCCGAGCTGCAAGTACGCATTAAATTGAAACAAAAAGGATACCAGTTAGAGCCAGGAACTTTAGTAATAATAAAAGAAGATAACTTACCACCAAGATAACGACCACTTTACTGGCGCATGGGTCGAATCATCAACGTGTTTCAAGGCCCAGATTGCATCTCAAGAGTAGCAGAATTGAGGACTGAAAATGGTATCATCAAGAGGGCATTTTCTAAAATATGTCCACTACCTTCATCAGAAGAAGATATTGACCAAAGACATTTAAAGTGAAGTGTCAAGTGAAGTGTGAGTGATTATGTACAGGTATTACTTACTTTTTGATAAATAAGGTGTACCTTACCTTACCTTATTCTTCAAAATTTTGTAATTTTTCACATTTATGTTGTTTGTTCATAATAATACTTTAGTATATTTTTATGAATGCTATTAATGTTATTTCTATTTTATGCATTTATAATGTTGAAAGGCTTAACCCTTTCAAGGCTGGGGGCATGTTAAGAACTACGAAATAATGTTATTGTAACCAGCGTATCCAAGTAACGGGTTAAAAAAAATATATATAGCTGTCAAGCCAATGATTGTTTTTATGTTTTTACAATTACAATTTAATAAAGTTAGTAAAATACAAAAATAAGTCTGAATTAAAACAAACATAGAAAAAAAATATCAGTAACTAATGTTGTTAAACAGTCTATCGTGCTTCTATTTTTGCGGAAACCAAAGTGTGAGTTAGCGAGTAGTTTATTATGTTCAAACCACCATTCCATGCTTGATTTTAAAATTCGTTCAAAAGTTTTTTGAATGCAAGATGAAAGTGTTATTGGTCTATACAACTTTGCCAAATTAGGATCTTTTCCTTGTTTTAATATAGATAACAGTTTGTTTTATTCAATCTGGTATGACCAGTTTTCCAAAATTCGTTAAAAATCCGAACTAGAATTTTTTTCGCAACATTTGGTAAATGTTTCAGCTATAGGATACTATAGGGGATACTATAAGGATACTATATCTGATGTTGTCAGGACCTGGGCTTATATCAGTAGAGATTTTTTTAAAAATTGTTGTATAGTTCATCTATTGTGTAAGATTTGGAAAGTGGATGTTTTTGTAATAGCTGGAGCTAGAATATTTGAAAATTCTAAGATATATTCCTCATTAACAACATGACTATGAGGTTGACTATTAAAGCTAATTTAATTTTTTTAAATAATATTTCATACTTCTGAGGCCTTAGTTTGGTTATTGATTCTTTCGCAATATGTTTTGAAGCCTATTCTTTTAGCGTTACTAATTATATTTTTTTTTTTGCTTGGGTACAATTTTAAAAAAAATTCAATAAAGTTTTCTACACTATAGAATTGCACTATATTTATATTGCCCTGTAATTAATAAAATGGAATATATAATGATATATTTATATATTATAAACAAAGTTTTAGCAGTTTTACAATATGAATTCAGTATATAACTATACAAAACATTCGTTGCTAGGAGATGGTAAATATTCAAAATTTAAGATCTAGCGTGTTACAGTTTCCCCCTCTGGTTCGTGGAAGTGTCCCGCGACTGAACCAGTAAAATGCGGAAGTCTTCCTCGGCCTCCATCTTTTCTTCTTCTTAATGACCGGGATAATTGGGTCAATTCTACCGACATATGGTACAATCTCGACATGTATAATCTAGATATGGTACAAGTGGAAGTGTGCACTTTTGTTAATACATGACCAGGTTTATCTGGGTCTTCAATTTCGTAAGTTGTAGGTGTCACAGCCCGGAGGTTTTATATGGGCCGTCGCGTTTTGGCATCAATTTGGAAGTAATCCCGCTACTTGCAGAACTTAGTTGATGCATTTTTTAATAATACCCGAGTACCAGGTTCGTAACTTGGGACTGGACGACTTTGTTGGTCTTGTTCATGTTCAAATGATTCTTTAGTCTCAATAAGGTTTTGACTGAACCTTTTTAGGTATGGCGTCATCATTGGTACGAAATTGTCTATTTCAACAATAAGGGTGAGATCTTCATGTACATCGAATGTAGTCCGCATTTCTGTTCCGAACATTAAATATGCAGCGGAATGCTTCGTACTGTGACAGGTGCCAGAATTTATTGCGAATCTTATCGCAGGGAGTTTTGTATCCCTTGTAGTATGATCGTTACCCACAGCGATGACAAGCTGGGGCTTGAGATCTCTATTCTTCCGCTCTATTCTGTTTGCTTCTGGATGATATGTAGCGATTAACGATTGTTGAATTCCTAAAATATATGTCATCTGCTGCATTACCTCGCTAACGAACTGTGGTCCATTGTCGCTTACTATTCTACGTGACAAACCAAAACGCATAAAAATTTGTTCAACTAGCAACTTGGCGGTTGCAAAAGATGTAGCTTGTTGCATGGCAAATAGTTCAACCCATCATGGCAATAATCTTCAACTACTAATATCCAACGATTATGATTTTCAATTTCTGGGAGCGGTCCAAAGAAATCTACACAAAGTATCTCAAAACTATTGGCGTACGGCGGTGTCTGGAGCAATCCAGCTGGTCATATCATTGCCATCATATCCGTTAGTGCAACTATTCTTTAGCATGTCTATTGCTGCTATGACATCACTGTCAATTGCTGGTGGGAAAAAGAAACAATTATCAACTGGGTCTATTTTATTTTGAAAAGTAGTGCGTGGTATATTAGCTTCCATTTGTTTGGCAATATCCAAAAAATATGTATTAAAGTGATTGGCAATATTACATTTATCAGTTAAAATTTTATTATTTGAATCTAAAATATGATTAATTTCTTGCAGCCTGTTTAGAAATATACCAGATTTTTCTACTATCATTGCAGGCCGCGATTAGTTTGTTTTTGTAAAAATCTGATTTTGCCTGATTGATCACATTATTTAGTTTATTTCTGTATCGGTTAAAGTTAGTTTTTAATTCAATATTATCAGGGTTCAATTTAAAAAAATGTCATATAATATAGTAACAGATGAAAACAATTCATGGATTGTTAATGACTCAGGAGGAGTTATGGTGCAAGGCAAGGGTAGGTAAAGTTTATATTCATTCAATACATAAATCAAGCTAATTAATATTAATACTAAATTAAAGTAATAATTTATTATTAAAATGTTGTAGCTAATGAAGAAATTTTGTGGATTAATGAAGACGAAATTGACTTTGATCCAGACTACAATCTAATTTTAAAACAAACAATACTCAATTATGATTGAAAACAGTGGTCAGTTTGGAAAACTAGCATGTTCTCTCCCCAGCTACAACAAACAGCACAAGTGAAGAATCTCCATGTTCTTCTAAATGTATATGGGAGTATGATCACATATTAGCCCTTATTGCTTCTGTTGAATCATGTTACGACAATATGCATCATCCAAAGAAAAGAAAAACATTTTGGGATCAAATAAGTGAGGATATTTCGAGTCAAGGAATTCACGTAAGCCATTTAAAAATGTAATTTAAAGAAAATAATGATGAAAATACTGTAATTTTTAGTATGACGGCAAAAAGTGCAAGAAAAAGTGGCATAATTTAGTCATGGAATATAAAAATGCTAAAGATAACAGAAAAAAGAGTGGAAGAGTTTCAACACATTTTCAATTTTTTAATCGCTTGGATGAATTGTTGGGAGACAAACCTAATCATTCAAGTCCTCATTCAATAGATGTAGCAATTACAGAAAATCAAATTGATGTAGGTAATGACACACAATCAGTTTCAACTTCATCTGAGAAAACTCCGAAAAGTCTTAAAAAACCAAATCCATCAGAATATGTTGAAATAAAAAAAAATATTACCAAAAAAAGATGGAAAGCGAAAATGAAAAGGTATTAGCGTATAAAAATTATATTACAAGTGTAACAAAACTAAAAAAAAGGAAACTCGAAATCTTGGAAAGAAAGATTGAAGTAGAAAAAAGAAGAATTCGAGCCCTTGATACGCTTGCTCAGAAATAGTAATAAAATAGTTATTAGTATTATAATTAATTATTATTTTTATTAAAGATTTATTTATGTTCCTGGGGCGTAAAAAAGTAATTTTAAAAATCATAGTTTCTAAGGTAATAAAATATATTTTTGTTATTATATTTTTTATTAAAGGTTTTACAAATTAAACATGTCAGAAAATATTTGGTTTCTTTTATTATAATTTGGTACTATCCCACTAACATTCTGAACTACTGCTTCATCATATTTTCATGAACCTCTTCGATTTCCTTGTCTACATCATCATCAAATTGTATGCAAATGTTATGAAGAACTGCGGCAGCTACTACACATTCCACAATAAAATTTATGTTGTTATTGTCAAAGTATTTCAGCCTACGGAATCTTCCCTTTAAGAGTCCAAAAGTATTTTCTATAACAATTCTCGTCGAAGAATGGCGATAATTAAAGGACTTTTGCTGTGGGGTTAATCTGCCCTTATCTTTAAATGGTGTTACTAGCCAGTCCAAACATGGATACCCTGAATCCCCTAATAATAGATCATTTGCAAAAAAACCATTCATACCTTTTTCTTAAATTGACGATCTTTTCAACAATCGTGCGTCATGAATTGATCCTGCTTCACCGCATAGCAAATCAATTATCTTTTTTTCATGATCGCAAACTGCTGGTATAAGAATACTGTATTCAGATTTTTCTATTACAGTACACATATGGATCATTGACTGGGTTTTTAATACTTATATGGCTACCATCAATTGCTCCTATAACATTTTCTATTCCCTTCTTGTTTTTAAAACCATCACGAATATAATTTTTTCTTTCCTCATTCGGCCATTTAATAATTGTTTTGCTCTGCGAAACAAGATACTTCACAATTCTTTTTATAATTCTGTGAGCTAAACTTTTTGTTATGTTAAATAGGTTAGCAATTTGGCGAAATGTGTCTGTATTACTTAAATACCACAAAGTTACTAGCATAGACTTTTCTGCCGTTATTTTCCTACGTCCAAATTCAAGGGCGGGTAAAACTTTATCATCCTCTATCATTTTTATTAAATGATAACATGTTTTTCTTTCCAGTCGAAAATATTTCTTAAATTCCTCGTCATGTAGGGTGGGAACTGTTTTTTCCACAAAACCTAAATTTCTGTGTCAAGTTATTCTTTCCTTAACACATGAGTTATCTTCCTCTGTAGAATCAAAACTTTCAGAGGATTCTATAAAAGAAAACGCCTTCTCCATTTCATTCTGACTTACATCGGAAGATGATTGATCGATGTCGGAATCAGTTTTCATCTAAACACGAATTACTATGAATAATTTTAACAGGCCAAGAATTCTTTATTTTTTAAGGTAGTTATAACTTATAATAAGTTACCAGATAGTATAAGAGAAATAGGTAATATAAGACAATTTAAATTGAAATTAAAAAAAATATTTATAAAAATAAGTATATAAATGTTTTTTTTTTCAATTTTCTTTTTTGTTATTTCAACGTTTTAACTGTATATATACTTTAGATTAAATGTGAAATATTAATTGTTTAGATTTACTGTTAAATACACTCATACCTCGCTTTACGGCCTAGATACGTTCAGGAAAAGTTGGTGGCAAAGCGAAAAGCCGTATAACGAATCAATTCCGAATTCCCAAAACCAAGATCATTTGCTAGGTTCAATATGGTTTGTCGAAGTTCAAAAATAGAATCAACTTAAGGATCATTAGTTTTTATTTTTTCTGGCTTTATATTTTTTTCACATTTATTATTTTTTTGGCCGTTTAACGAAACATTTTGGGCCGTATATCGAAAAAGTGCCATAATTAAAGAAGGCCGTTATAGCGAAAAGCCGTATAAAGAGCGGCCCGTATAGCGAGGTATGAGTGTATTTTATATGAAATTATATTTACATAGTATTAAAAAATATTAATATTTGTTTATGTAGAAAAATTATGCTAAATAAAGTCTAATCTAATCATTATTATTTTTTATCTTACCTCTGATACTAATATAATATTCGTATTTTCCATCGTCAATTTTTATTTAAATGTTGTAGTTATAAAACTTTAAAATAAAAATAGTAAAATATTCAATACGTCAATCGTTCAACATAAGCAAAATAGGGTTATGTGTCAAGTACAGTCGTGGATAAAAACTATTCCACCGAAAGCGTTCCTTTTACGTTACTTAGAATTACTTAGGTTAGCTAAGCCATTTGACTAACTTCTTAGCTTAGCCAAGCATTTTAAATTGTAAAAGGAACGCAGCTATTATGGTCGGATTGTTAGATGTAATAGCAAATTTAGTTTTAGGTACTTGTAAATGTGTTTTGTGACGCGTATTGTATGCATGTATATCTGACCTTTTTTCATAATCTGAAAAATATTGTACATAAGGTACATACGGTACATATGGTATAGGTCCCTTCCATGGCTATCAGATAATAGTAATAGCTCTCTATTACAACTTTCAGCAGATTTATTTGTTCTGCTATTTGCTGACATACAAGCTACATTCTTGATTACATTTCCACTTCTGTTTTTCCGGGAGGTTGTCAAATTTTTATTTTTTGTTGTCACTTTTGGGCGTTTCTTTTTCAATTGTTCCTTAATTTCTTCTGTTTGTGTCGCTATGGCGCAACAAACAGTTTCAATTTCTTCTATCTTTTCGTCGGATTGTATCTTGATCTTGATTGTATCTTGCCAATTTTTCTCTCAAATCTAAAATGATGTCTTCCTGAGTCAAAATAGTTTCATCATCTGCCGAAGTGTCCTTCATAGATATGATGCTATCATTAGAGATATTTAGAGATTTCATTAGTATTTCCTCTTTTTGAAGTCCCTTCTTCGTCAGTTTTAATGTTCTTATGCTAGTTGTGCGTCTAGTAGTCATTTTGGGCACGGTTTTTATTTTAAAATAAAATTGAATATTTTATGTAAAAGGTAGATATATTTTAGTAGATAAGTTTATTCTACTATAGTGTTACGTCACAATCCGATTTTCACTTGGATTAACAAGTTAAGCCAAGTAAGTCTGTCAAATGTCTGATAAAACGGTTTTTTTAAATAACGTTTTTTTAACGAAATTAAAGTAAGGTCACTAATTTGGCACTAAAATCACAGATTTTTCAATTCACACATCACACATTCGGTTAGGTCACAGTTTTCAATAGTTTTTGTTATTTAATAATAATTTATTTCTCAATAATAACGCTGATAACTGAAGAGTTCACGGGAGCATCCGACCAGCACAAAACACAACTCTATATGAAGTAAACAAAGTCTATATGAAGTTCAATTATATTTTGAAAAAACGGCTTCACCTACATATACATTATTTATATTGATATAATGAACAGAATCATTAGGATTAATATCAGAAACATAACTTCGTTTAACATAATTGTTATCCATGAAAATACATAATATTCTGTAAACTTGTTTTTTATGTAACAGTTATAATTACACTCACTTTGAAAAAGCATATTCAGATTCGTAAATTTTGGTAAAATCCAACTTAAAAATAATAAAAACAATTTTATAAGTTTATTGAAAAATTCTGCACAAAGTAATTTGTTTTTATCAGAATAATTTTCCTGATTTTCTGAAATGAAAATAGCCTAAGAGGTTCCCATTGCTCTTATACTCGTTTTACAACATTAACTAATGATAGCCAACGTGTTTGGGATGGTCTCAATATTTTATGAGGGTCTAAATTATAAAATTCTGGGAATTTAGTTAAAGTAGCTCGATTTTGCAACTCAGTTTAAAATATAAATAAATGTTATGCACAAAATTTTCAATATTATCAGGTAACATTTTGCAAGCTTTACTAGCACAAAGGTGTAACGAGGGACAAATACATTTTTGTATAAATATACCCGGGAAATTATCTTTAAGACGACTGATTACACTATTATGTTGACCCATCATAGTGTTGCAACAATCTGATGCAAAGCCAATTATATTTTCACTGGAGTATAATAATAATAATAATAATAATAATAATAATATTTATTCTGTTTTAAAAATATTACATTTTTTACAATCGTCAATCGTTACATAGGTACATGGTATTTAGCTGGACAAACTGAGTGATCATAGAACCTCCTTCAAGTCACTGAAATCGTTTATAAGATACTCCTCAGCGGAGTAGAAAGCCTTGCATATTAAATATCTCTTGGGTATTTTTTTGAATTTTAAGATGTTGAGACTTTTGATGGCTGGAGGAAGCACATTGTAAAATTTAATTGCGAAGAAATTGGTACTACACCTGGACATTCTAAGTCTTGTAAAGTTTGGACGTATCTCGTTTTTATTTCTAGTGTCGTGTCTATGGACTGAACTATGGACTAGAAATTTGGTTTGGTTTTCATGAACGTAGAGGATGCAGTGGTGGATATACAGGGAAGGTAACGTTAATAAACCCAACTCCACAAATGTTTTCTTGCAGTCGGACCGGTATTGGATGTTCCCCAATATCCTGACAGCTCTACGTTGTAGAGAAAACAGCCGTCCTACGTGGCAGGAATGACCCCAGATTAGAATGGCATACGTCAATTGAGTTTGAATAGAGGCAAAGTAGTAGATTCTTTGAACTGCCCTAGACGCACACCATTTTAAGTTTTTTAGGCAGTAAATAGACAAACAAAGTTTCTTGGCTATTTTGTTTGCATGCTGTTCCCAAGTCAGCTTGCTGTCTATTTCTAGACCTAGAAAGGATACCGAGACTGGATTGTTGGTGTCCTGTAGATTTCTAGTAGAGAAGACCATAAGTTGGGTTTTGTCCGTATTTAAGGTTAACTTATTAGCCAGAAACCAGTTATGGTAGTAGGACATGGATAATTCTCTATTATCTATAAGTGTCGTTAGTGATTTGTTGTTATCAAGGATCGTAGTATCATCTGCAAAGAGGATGGTGTTTAACTCAATGTTAACGAAGGGTAGATCATTGATGTACAGTAGGAATAGAACAGGGCCCAGAACTGACCCTTGTGGGACTCCGTGTTTTACATACAATGTCTGGGAGGTCTCGTTTCCTGCGTGTACAAATTGTTTCCTGTTTGTCAGGTATGACTCTACGAGACTGATGCTTTCGGGAGTAAACTTGTAATGTAATAGCTTTTTTGTTAAAATGTCGTGATTAACGCAGTCAAAGGCTTTGCTCAGGTCAAGAAAGCTACCTGAACAGTAGAGTCCTTTTTCAAAGCAAAATGTGACGTATTCCATTAAATCTAGGATCGCGTTAGTGGTTGATTTGCCAGATCTGAAACCATATTGTTTGGAGGATAGTATATTGTGTTTCTCGAGGTAGCTTGTCAATTGGTTTTTTAAGACCTTTTCAAAAAAATTTGAAAAACAAGGTAGAAGGGAAATTGGACGAAAATTATTTAGGTCGTTTTGACTACGTTTTTTGTGCAGGTGCTAATTTCAGTGAGTCTGGAAATAAACTTTGTCTAATGGACATATTGATAAATTTAGTTAGTGGCGGAATTAAGCTGTTTTTTGTCAGCTTAATTAGATCCACGTTTAAACAATAAGCGTCTCGAGTTTTGTTGTTATTGAGGTCATTTATGATATCTCGCACCGTTAATTCGGAAATTTTTTCAAAAGAGAAACTGGGTATGGAGGAAGCTAATTTAAGGTTTTTTGATAGTAAGTCTGATGGGCAGGAATTTATTGGGGCTATATTATTTATTAATTTGGTAGCAGCATTACAAAAAAATTCGTTGATTTCATCAGCTGGTCGAGTGCATTCGGAGAACTTAATTGGTTTACGACTACTATTTATCACTCTCCATGTGGCCTGCGAAACATTAGTAGAGCCACATATAAATTTGCTGTTAGCATCAATTTTAGCTCTTTTTAATGCGTCTCTATATTTAATTCTGTATGAGTTCCTTAATAGTTTGCTGTTTGCGGAACGGTTCGTTAAATAATGCGCGTGTAACACATCAAGTTTATCTTTGATGGACAATATTGTTTTCCCTGAGCACAATCGGGCTCTTGCTCATTAGTTTCGTTTGTGTAATATAACTAGTTTTGTTTTTTTTTTTTTTTATCTGCTTATACATATTAAATAGGTTATTTTATATTGTAAATGTAACTATGTAATATAGTAACTTTCTTTAGTCTCTACTGACGATGCTATGTACATTTTGTGTATAACAGCACTGAATAAATAATACTAATACTAATAATCTCTCATGATTTTCAGATCTGGTGTAAACCATTTGACAACAGGTTGATTAAAAGAAACCTTTTTTAGAGGTTTTTGGATAAAGGATGAGTTAAAGTTGTTGATAACAACACTAAGAAATAAATCGAACTTTGCGTTAACCTCACTGGTAGTGTCAAATATAAAGTTCCAGTTTGTTTCGTCAAGTGAGTAAAAAAATGCCATCTTGCCTTCTTCTGTCAAGGGGCGAGTCATGGTGGTTACCTTAAGGCTGGCATTGTTCGAAAAATTTGAACAAGTTAACTTCATGTTAACAGCATCGTGGTCAGAAAAGGGGATTTAAATTTTGCCAGCATGTGTACTGTTGTCGGTGAAGTTAATGAAAACGTTATCTAATGTATTAATACCCCTAGTTGGGAAGTCAACCAGGCCGTGAAAATTAAAAGATCTAAAAAAGTCGTTAAGGGTAATGGTATCATTGCTGTCAGGAAAATTAAATTTGACGTTGAAATCACCGCCAACAATGATGCGATACTTATGTTGTACTGGCGTCAGAATATTCTCCATTACACTCATGAAGATATTTAAATCGCTCGATGGAGTTCTGTATATATTTAAAATTAGTACATCAAAATTCTTTAGAAGAAGGGCATTTACTTCGCAATGAAATTTCACAGATTGGTTATTTATGAACTCAAGGCATTTCACTCCACTGTGGTGTTTATTATGGATAAGTGTCATGATACCCCCATGTTCTTTTTTGTCCCAGGCAAAAAATGATATAAGATTAAAGTTACTTAAATGAAATTCGGAACACTCAGCCTGGTCCAGCCAATGCTCCTGTATGCAAATAATATTAAAATCACTATCAACAGCCAAGGAGTCCAGGTAGTTTATTTTGTTACTAATTGATTGTATGTTAAGAAATAAAATACTTAAGTCGAGTTGTCTAAAAAATCAATTGAATTACCAGTAGTCTCCTTAGCTATTTCATTAGCGTCGTGCCTGTAAGTAAACGAAATATTTTTACTGATGTTATCTTTACAATATATAACATTACTAGCAGAACTAGTTGATGCTTGCTTGCTGACAATATTTATCGTATCATGAATAGACTTTGTTTTTTCATTGACGAAATTTACCTGTTTCACTATCGCCTTTACAATTGTAGTTTTCCCCAAATTATTGATGTGCAGGCCGTGTTTGGTGAAACATTTGTTTGAAAGTGTACTGGTGTTTATTATGGAAGACCGGTTGGAGAATACACTGCATATATTCAAGTTGGTTTCAAGAACACGACTGTTGAATTCGATTCGGTCTTTCCAGAAGGGAGTTAACACGATGGTTACGTTCGTGTGTCTGAGTTGTTCCCTTAACAGATGCAGTGACACTCTTGTAACGCATTCATTGTTTGCCGCATTGTTAGATCCCCCGAAAATGATGACGTGGTCGTTTTTCGTGAAACCCTGGGCCATGCGGGTAGCACTCTCGGCAAGCAATCCAAACTTAGCATTAGGTTTACATAAAGTGAGTGTACTGTAATGCTCACCGATCAGAAACTTTTTAAGTATGGACCCACAATTTCTTCCCTGGCTATCTGATAATAACAGTATTTGACTTTTTACGACATAATGTTCAGAAATGTGGCAGTCAGTTGTATTGCTATTATGTAAGTTGGTTTTACAATTATTGTGGCTCGTACTGTGTGCGCTGCAGTTACCTGTTGTTGGTGTATAATTGTGATCCTTACTCTGGCAGCGGGAGGGAGCCAACTTACGGGTAGGATATACCCCGCTGCACTGGTCGGTATTTAGTGGTTGTTGGCTGTTCGCTAATTGATTTTTTAAATTGAAAGTAGATTCATCTTGAAATTTTAGTTCCAGTGATTGTGAAGCAGTAGACTTGTTTAAGTCGCACAATTGCCCTATATGTTGATCACTTGACACACACGGATTTCTTTTCTTGTTGTCGAGCAGGTATTGAAGGTTCTTTATGATCAGAGCTTGTTCTTCAATTTTGTTTAGGAGGACTTCTTCAGACTCTAGAGCCAATATTCTGATGGACTCAGTGCTGTCTACTATTCTATTTAGGTGTACGGTTTTGTCATGTAGTTCCATTTCCAGCAGTGAGATACGCTCTTTTTGCACAGAAAATTCTAGATCATATTGCTCGTCTACTGATTGCCAGTCCAGCTTTAATTTGTCCTCATCAAGGGTTTCAAGAAGTCGGAATACAAATGACTTGCGGAGTCCGTTCGCGATTAAACCCTTTGTTTTTAGTTTCGTCAGCAAGTCTACGATATTCATGTTTACATAAGAAGTCATCTCTGTGTTGAACAATTTGAGAAGGAAGTAAAATGAACAATTTGCAAAAGGCAGTTGACAGATAAGAGTAGTCAATGAAATGTATATTTTGTTCAATAATCAAGATATTTGATAGTAAGATAAGAGTTAATTTAAAATTACGGTAAGTTATTAAATAAAGATTAAATAGTTATTTATTGCAAAATAATAAAAATTCGATAAAGAATGCAATAAATTCAATGAAAGTATATTTCAGATACGATAGCTTGATCTTGTTCAATACATACTGTATATAACAAAAAACAAAAAAACAAAGAAATATATGAAATACAAAAATACAGAAGATACAAGTTCGAAATTAAAAATTTATAGTTTTGACATAACCTATTTACAGATTTTCTATTATTTCAACTTTGACACATAAAAGATGCATAAAAAACTTTGAGTGTGCAAATATGGTAAGTTAAAAAAAATGTGTTAATTTAAATCTAGTTTTTGGCTGGTAGAGGACAAAATATCAATACAATAAAACAGGATAATATAAAAAAATAAAACTAAAATAAATAAAATTTGACAGATGTATAAGATGTCGTATTTAAGAATAAAATTAAAAAGTCACAAACAAGGCATAAAAATATAAAAAGTTCTAAACATAAAATTTAAAAATACATGTTTCGTCTTTGTTTACACCTGTCACTTAGAGTTTTGTATTTTTAATTTAAAAAATAAAAAATACTTTCTATGCGGGATTTGAACACTCAATCTTCGAGTTACTAGGCGAGCACTGTAACCGTGCAGCTATCTGGTCAACAAACGAGTATGGTCAGTTCTTCAAACTTGCCGCAGAAGAAATGTTAGAAAACAAATAGATAACTATTTATTTAGTTTATTCTGCAATTTGGAATAAAAGGTATTGATGAAATAGCACAGTTAGTATGTTACTCAATTGATATTGCACTTGCACTACTGTATACACTATATGTATTTTATTTGAAATTTTATTTGATGCTTATGTAGTTGCCTTTGAAGCGTAGTTTATAACATTTAACACTTAATATTTAAATATAAGTCCAACAAACTTAAAAAAGTTAGATTAATTTATTATTATAACACATTAAAAATAATTATTTATTATTAAAACACAATTTTAAACGCTTTTTAAGTTACGGAGATCTGACTTTGGCAAAATGGCCGACTTCCGACTTTAATGTGATAAACTTTCGATTAGTTAATTTCATAATTTTTCTGCAGTAACTGATAAATTCGTATCAGATGGGTGCAAAACTTGAACTAAATTGAAAAAGTAGCTACTGATTTCGTTTTTACTTGGGTGAAAAAATCTAACACATACACATAAAGTTTTCACAGAACCTATGTCTGTTGATTCATCTATGATGACACTAAATTTTATTGATAGAAGAATATTTATCAGGTATTCTGTTTGGCATTTTCCAATAATATTGGATGAAATTGCTATTGCCTTGGTTCGCGCTATATTTAATCCAGAAGCGATTTTGGAGTCGCTAAAGCATGATTTCAAAAATTGACCAAAATGATCCATTGTATTGAAAAAAATATTGTGCTTAGCACAGAAAGCAACCAGTTTTATTTCTTTCTCCTGTATTTTACTCTGTATCGGAGTACGATTTGTAAGCATATGATCAATACGTGAGAATTTTTTGATGTCAGCTACTTTGAGCTTGTGTTTTTTTTTATTAAACTATGTTTGCTTATTAACTCTTATTTTTGCCTGCATTTCCACATTACAAGCTGTGCATTTAGCACGGAAAATATTTTCTGAAAAATAAATATACTAAATTAATATAACCAAAATTTTAAACAATAGGTGCTTTCCTTTTACAAGTAAAAATGCTTTCAGGCTATTCCAAACTTTTAGGCGGAACTAACTGGAATTTTCATTTTTCTAACTTGTCATGGTCTCACTTTTTATAGTTTGAATTGGTCTTTTCCTAAACAAAATGATCAAAACCCTCACTTAATCGGTAAAAATTACTAAAATCTAGTTCCGCCTAAACCAAAGAAAGTTAGTCAAATGCCTTAGCAAGGGTAAGGAAAGAGGAAAAATCTTTTGTAGTCTTATAAATGGAACGCCCTTACAACTTAGATTAACTTAGATAAGGTAAGATTGCGACGATTGTGTTACTTAGGCAACACAACTCTGTATGCGCGGAAATGGCCAACGCTCGGAATATACTCAATACTAACGTGTCAGTTCAGAACATCGAGTATGGCACTGTAAGAAGAAAAAAGTAAGATTACTTAAGTATTATGGTAAAAGAAAAGCGCCTAATATACTTAAACCTTACCTTTAACAGGTTGAGGTCAATTATTAAATGTTTTCTCCCATTCTGGTACATATGACTAACATAATACATACGTTATTTAGTACAAAATTATTCCGTAGAATAGTATTTTACATTGAATTTGGTGGGCTTTCTGTGAATTCGCGGTCATTTTTGAATAGCCTGTATAATACTGATTAATATGCACTGTTTGTTTGGTAAAAAATATGGTATTTTCATTTTTCAATGTTTTTTCAAAAGTATCTAGATGTATCTAGATACAAATTTTTATGGAATGTATCTGTATCTAGATACATTTTTTCTTAGGTGTCTGTATCTATATCTAGATATTGTTTTAAATGTATCTATTACAACACTGTATACTACATTATAAAATGTTGCATTTGGTTTAAACATAACAGTAACATTGAAAAGATATTTTGGTAGAATATTATTTAAGATTTTTGCTGCATGACGACCATGGCTATCGGGTACAAGTAAAATTTCACTTTTAATATCTGTTGTTGTACATACATCGCTATTAACATTTTCGGTATTTTGAAATACATCGTTCGGATTAGTTAGAGTCGCATCATTCGCATTGTATATTTTTGGAAACTGTTTGTTTACTTTTCGATTGATCTGACGTCACCTGTACTTTATTGCGCCGGCGTAAGTTACTCTTTCGTATAAATTTAGATAATGTCACTTGTAGGGAACAGACTTTTACTTCTAGATTTTTTATCATTCTCATTCATTTAAAACTGTTGAAGCTGCAATCAATATGTCAAATATTACTAAGGTAACGCAAGTAATATATGAGTGTTGTTATTATTATATTGTATGACGTTTATGTAAAAATATATATTGTGAATAATTAATGTGTGTATTTTACTCCGTTAAATATGAATCTGCTACGGGCACGGGCGTCAAGCCCACAATAGGTTATGGGCCCAGGTAATTGGTAATTGAAAATCAGTGTTAGTAAAATTTTTACCGTCTAGAAAAATCCCGAGGAAACATGAATTCAAATTTAAAAATTGAAACTTTGGGAAAAACGAATTTTGAGACGTGGAAAATACAAGTAGAGGCACTGCTAATAAAAAATGATACATGGGACTACGTCAACGGTACGAACCAAAGACCGGAAGAAATTGAAGGAGACGATGCTAGCAAACAAGAAATTAAAACATGGACTTTAGCGGATCGGAAAGCTAAATCTGATCTGATAGTAGCAATAAGTCCCAGTGAATTAAAGCAAGTTAAAGAATGTTCCACATCTCGAGAAATTTGGATAAAATTACATGAAATTTACCAATCAGAAGGTACTGCACGTAAGGTAACACTATTAAAACAATTATTATTCTGCAAAATGGGTGAGAATGAAGATGTGCATGAATATTGTCACGGGGTGGATTTAAGAACGGACATCTTTTCTACAAAATTTATTATATTATAACAATATTACAGTACAATATAATTAATTGTCAGAATGGCTGCTGTGTTGACGGTTAGCGGCTGATGTCAGTCCCGTTCTTGCCCCGGCTTCTCCAGGATCGGTCGAACCACACCATGTATCCGCACGAAGCGGACACGTGGAGAAGCCCTGTAGACGGCACTCACATCTCGGGTTGGTGACTTGACAGCTGGGCTGGTCCTCGGGTAGCGTGCTCACAACAAATGGTCGAATGAATCACTAACAGATTGAATGAATAATTGACTGACGACTCTATTCCCTAAGACCATTTTATAAGTGTTAACCAGGACACTATGACGTCAAGTCCTACCTCAATTGTTTTGGAAACATTATTCATTTGTGTAATTGTTGGCAGCAATTAAAGACCATAGTCGGCACAATTGAATAATGTTTATCAACACATCAGAAGTAGTTCAAAACTTACGGTGACAAACTCGTAACACTTTGCACATTCTTTAATTCCCAAAACCGCAAGTCAGCAACCGCGACCTACACGACCTAATGGCCGCTCAAGGAATTGGGACATTAGCACACAATTATATCATAATTGTGACATTACTCCCCCCCCCAAGCATGACGCCCCGACATGCTAAAGTACGAAATTAAATTTTTAACAGAAATTGTAAATGCTGTTTAGGAACCGTCGGACGTCTCCAAAGGAATCCAGTGGTTGCTATAATTTTGCCCAAAAATTTTGAAAAAAGAATTTTAATTTTTTTTTGTGTTTTTTGACAGAAAAAATGGAGCGTAAATGTGCAAATGTGCTAAGTGTTTGCCCCCTCGAGTCTAAGTCTTGAATCCAAGTATCCTGGAACCAAATACCCAACATTAATAAATATCAATATACGAGAAAAATTAATTTAATGTTTAATACTTGAATTTTGATAGATTTAAAAATAAATAAATAAATAAATAAAAATAAAAAATATGAGTTTAGCATAATAGATTTTATTATACTAAACCAAATTTTGTTACCCGAAATGTTGGTTAAATGGTCGTTACCAACACGTTGGCGTCTGGGTGGCTACTTGCTCCGCGAGCGCTATCCTGCCTAGCGCTTCGTGCTCTTTCCTTAATGGTGGGGATCCTCTGCTGCTAGGCATCCCTCACGAGTTGCCCTCTCACTATAGGGCTTTTTATAGCTGTAACAGCTTCAATACGCCGGCGGTGTCAGCGACGGAGCCTCAGGCCGTTTGCAGGGGTGCTTTTAACATGGTTTTGGGGAAACCATGGCAGTCTACGGCGGAGCTGACACCGGGATGGTAACCAGAGCCATCGGGACTTTTGTGTTCCTAGTCCCGATCCGGGCCGCCCATCTCTGTCAGACGCACGGGAACTTCGATGCCGTCTGGCAGGATTAATATTGCCTCACTTCCTTCTTGCGCTTCTAATACGTCTATTCGTATCCTTTCACCTTCCACTTCTTCTGTTGATCCGGGCATCCTTGATTTCCGACGCTTCAGGAGTCGGATCAACTGATGGAGCAAGCAACCCCCAAAGCCTAAAGCCACTAAACCTGCAACACCAGCCATTATAAAAAATAATCTATCACATTCAGAATGTGACCCTAACCCTGACATATCTGACCCTTGGGCTCTAACCACGGGTATTGGGGCCATGTATGCCCCTCTGTTTTTACAAAATAACCTTAAAATTACTACTGTTAGGATTATGTTCCAACAGAAGAACAAGACGTCACTGTGCGGACTGTACCTCAATGCATATGTGGTAAACGCGTCGGAAATTGTATCTGTTAATGGAATCAATTTTGAATTAAGATTATTTGATCCAAGGGAGAGGTTCAAATTAGGCACGTGAAGCGTCCAATTTTTATTAAGACATTCCGTTAAATTGTCTAGATCTAAATTACTTGTAAGATTTCCGGGTGGTAACCTGATACTTCGCATATTAGACCATGCTGCTGGCAGAACGTGAACGATCTTAAGTTCCCCCGTTACGTCTCCACTGCATGGGAAACGCGCCGAGATAACTTGTTCACCGTCCACGCTCAGCGAACAGTTACATGGAAGTTCCAATTGTAGTGCGCCAGGCTGATACAAAAATTTGTTACTAATTTTGTTTTCCTCTCCCTGGCATCTAATAATCATGTCTCGTCCTGGGTGAGTAATTAAAAATTTGTTATCACTCACCTCTGAGACTACTAATGTTTCCGATTTGTAACATGAATACGCACAGTGCCGGCTCAGTTCTTCTATTGTCGCTCCTTGATATAATTTTAGCGCACAGCGTGCACCATAGCTGGCAGCATTCGGAAAACGAGGCAGGAAACACAACTGATCTTGATAAGGTCTGCACTGGTGGAGAGCGGTTCCTGTTATTGGTTTCATCTCAGCGCCATTTACTGCTATAAATATAGAGTCATGGATTAAAATGCATGTTTCGTTGTACCAGGCATAGGGGGTGGGTATTAATTCTTTTAATTGCCATCTGGAATGGAGCTGAACCACAGGAATTTTTATATGAACAGTGATTCGTTTTTCTGCAATTAAACAATCTGCTATAGGAACTTTGTAATACTGTGATAACTGGGATACGGGGATGGCTAGGTTTAAACCCAAGGTAAAAAGTTTGGTTTGGAGTTGTTCAAGATCGGCCTTGAGGACTTGGGGTGATACTATTGGAATGGGGATATGCCTGGCCCGACAAGCGCTGAGGATCTCTGTCTGTCTGATAGTTTTCAAGATCTGGATTCCGTGCAGGACCTGTCTTTGTTGTTCCATGAGGACTCCTTGTGTGATGTGGATCTCTGCGGTCTCGCCATGAGAAAGCTCGGCTGTGACTTTCTCGATTTGTGACATCCGTTGACTAACCTCACCGAAAGTAGTTTTCACCTGTCTGTCGTAATCGGCGAAGTGGTCTGAGATGGTTGTCAAATGTTGGAAGTCCTCATGTAATCCTGCGCTGAGCTGTTTCACCCTCGCTTCCAATTGGTGCTCCCGTACAACATATGCATCGACTTTTTCCTGCGTTGCGACCCCGCAACACCAGTTGAATGCCCCGCCGATGAAGTCCAGTGCCCTCTTGGTTCTTCTAATCGTGCCGTTTGGAGAAGTTACAGGTGGTTGTTCTATCCTTAGGAACTCTCTAGGATCCACTGCCTCTTGATACTGATCCAATGCCGTTGTGAAACTCTGTATTAGTCCCTCTATTTCTGCAGCTAGAAGACATGTTGACTTGAATTGGTCCGACACGTCTTGTACTCTGCAGAAATTTTCGAATGGATGGCTATTGAACCTCATCTTCTCCGTTGACACCCATGAGCCGGTGTAGGTTACTGGAATAGTTGACTCGTAAATTATCATTTGAGGCAAATCTTTCCAATACGCCCCTGGTATTATTTTCACGGGAATTTCCGCTGTCGTCAGCGTTGCCAGTAGTAAAATAGCTATCATCCTATGAACAAAAAACAAAAAATCCAAACTTAGCATATTCTATGTGTTTATGAATGAAGTAGACTCGGTGTCATGTGCGTTTTGCTTACGTAGCATTCCACTGTTCATTGTATTTTTTCAATCTGTTGACATGGACAGTGTCGTACTTGTTGTTTTTTTTATCTAAACATATTTTATAGTTCACCTCGCTTACCCTGTTTGTTACCTGATATGGTCCCATCCATCGCATCAACAACTTGTCGCTTTTTCCGACTTGTCGTCTTGGGACATATACTTTGATCCAGTCTCCTATTTCATATCTTACTGGACGATGGTTTCCGTCGTATCTTTCCTTATCTTTTTGTTGTTTTCTGGAGATGTTGTCTTTTGCTTTTTGGCGGACTTCTAACACTTCGTTTTCGGACATTTGTCTCTTCGGTAATTCCACGAGTTGCGCTTCTTCTGGTAGTAGAGGATCTCTGCCGTAAACTAATTTAAACGGAGAACATTTTGTTGAGTCCTGTTCTGCTGTATTATAAGCGAACGTGACGTGAGCTAGAAACTGGTCCCAGTCTGTCTGTGCGGTGTTTGTGTACATGCTTATCATGTCCGCTAATGTCTTATTAAATCTTTCTGTCAATCCGTTGCACTGAGGGTGATAAGCCGTTGTGAAGCGCCTCTCCGTTCCTGTTTTTATAAGGATATCATTTAGTAAATTAGATTGGAAGACCTTACCCCTGTCACTTAAAATGATGCGTGGTGCTCCATGTCTGCATATGATCTGCTCTACCACAAACTTGGCCACTGGTTCGGCTTTGCCATTTGGTAATGCTCTTGTTTCGACCCAGCGGGGTGCATAGTCTGTTGCCACGACTATCATCCGATTACCATCCATACTCTTTTTAAAAGGACCAAGAAGATCTATACCGACCCGGTCAAATGGCGCGCCTATCGGAATTGGTTGTAGAGCTCCAGCTGGTTTCTTGTTGGTTGGTCCTTTGCGAGTTTGACAGTCGGCGCAGCCCTTAACATACTTTTCTATGTCCCGCTGCATCTTGTTCCAAAAGTACCTATCTCTAATTTTGACAAAGGTCTTGGTAATTCCCAAGTGGCCTGATAGTGGATTGTTATGATTCTGGTACATAATATCGTATCTCATACCTTTAAGCACTACTAATGGCAAATCATTTCCATCTGGCCTGGTATTTATTCTATACAAAACATTATTAAGTATTTGGAAATACCTTGCTTGTTTCCGTAGTCCTATGTTTCCATAATTTGGGTTGTCCACGGCCATTTTAAGTTGCTTTATATCCTCGTCCTCCTCTTGTGCTTTGACAAGGTCTTCCGTCTGTAAGATAAAAGTTGATACCATGACTGCTGCTTCTTGTTCAGAGAGAGTGCCTTCACGACATGGATATCTCGATAGGCGATCCGCGTCTTGGTGAGCTACTCCATTTTTGTGTACCACTGTATAATCAAAATCCTGGAGCTTGATGCTCCATCTAGCCAATCGTCCTGTTGGGTCCTTGATAGAACGTAACCAGCAGAGAGCGTGGTGATCTGTGACAATTTTGATATTCCGCCCCCATACCAGATGTCTTAAATAGTGTAGTGCCCATACAGCTGTCAAACATTCTTTTTCAGAGATGCTGTAATTTCGTTCGGCTTGCCCGAGCCCTCGTGAAATATACGAAATTGGATGCCATTCTCCTTTTATCTCTTGTAAAAGGATAGCACCAAGACCGTGATCACACGCGTCTATTCTAAGCTCAATCGGTGCATTAGGGTGATAATGAGCTAACACCGGAGCAGATAATAATTTTGATTTTAAAATGTCAAATGCCTCTTGATGTTCAGATAGCCAGCTAAAATTTCTACATTTTTTAGTTAAATCTATTAATGGTCTAGCTAACAGTGAAAAATTTTGAATAAATTTTCTATAATAATTACATAAACCTAAGAAACTTTGGACGTCTTTTACTTTGATTGGAGTGGGGAATTTCTTTATGGCTTCTAATTTAGCGTCGTCGGGGTATATACCCTCGGCGGATACTTTATGACCTAAAATTGTTAATACGTTAAATAGATATGAACACTTAGATGGTTTTAAAGTTAATTTAGCCGCTCTCAATCTATCAAAAACATGTTTTAGTCTTTCTATGTGCTCTTCAAATGAACTACTGAAAATAATGACGTCATCGAGGTAAATTAATACCTCTTTCCATTTTAAATCTTTGAATACTATGTCTGCCATTTGCTGAAATGTGGCAGGAGCAGAACATAAACCAAAACTCAAAACATTAAACTCATAATGGCCATCTGGGGTAACAAAAGCTGACCGTTCTTTACTCTGTTCGTCAAGAGGAATTTGCCAATAACCACTAAAAAGATCGAGACTCGTAAAAAATTTTGCGCCCGCTAAATAGGTTAAAATATCCTCAATTAGAGGTAAGGGATACACATCCTTATGTGTTACCGCATTTACCTTTCTGTAGTCGACGCAGAATCTATACGATCCGTCCTTTTTCTTCACAAGGACTACAGGCGCGCTCCAAGGGCTATGAGACGGACGGATGATGTTGTCCGCTAGCATCTCTGTGACTTGCTGCTGTATGAGTTCCCGTTCTTTATGAGACACTCTGTAAGGGCGCTGGTGCACTGGTGAAGAATCTCCCACATCTATAGTGTGTGTTGTGACATCGGTAAGTCCAATCTGTCTTGAATTGAAAGCAAAAAGATCCTGGTATTCTTCCAAAAGTTTCAACAGTTGATTCTTCTGACGTTTGGTCAAATTTTCACTAATTTTGTGTTGAAAGTTCTGGAAATTTTCAGAAGTGTTAGAATCCGTAACAATAAAAATCTTACCGTTTATATTATCAGGTGTTATGTAAGCGAGGGTGGTTTTTTTGAACATTTTTAAATTTGTATTTCCCTGATTTTTTACTTTTAACGCACATGACCCGTCCGTATGGTCCGTTAAGCCTCCTACCAGCTCTAAATTATTTTTTGTTAAATATGTGTAATTGGGCGTTAACTTAATTTTTCGGTTTTCCAAATTTTCTGGTAGTCTAACAGAACACATCCGCTCTTCTTGGGGCTGTAACACATAATTATTATTAATTTGTATTTTTCGCTTACCCTCTGCGTCGGAGAGGGTAGGCTGCTGTGGCAAGTCTGCCCACTTGAATATCGGCTCCTCGGCTCGCACTTTCACCCTTTGATTTTCAAATTTTATATACTCCTTATTCTCCAGAGAAATATTCCTCTTGCTAAAATCAATTTTCGCCGAATTCTGTTCTAAAAACTTTGTGCCCAAGATTACTGGTACTGGTAACCGTTGAACGACTAGCGCTGTTATATCGTAGGGTTTTTTACTAAATATAATTTTTATTTTTGTTTGGCCAAGCACTGGGAGAAGCTCTCCGCCTGCGGTCTGCAGGCCGGTAATTTTAGCCATTTGAAAATTTTTGTAGCTAAGTAGGTCCTGTCGGATTATATTGTCCGACGCTCCTGTATCTACAACAATTTTAATATTTTTATAGCCTAGTCGTCCACTTACCATGAGTACCGAGTAGTGTTCCGCGGATGGTTCAATCATGTTGACGGCGGCAGGCCTTTTTTCTACCGCCGTCCTCTTGCGTTTCCCGGACCATACGTGTGTCTACTGTTGTGATGTCCGTCCGGTGTTCTTGGCCGTTCAGCGCGCTGTCTGTTCGGGCATGTCATGCCGTGATGACCTGCTCGTCCACACTCAAAGCAGACCGGTCTTCCATCCCTGGTCCTGCTGCTTGGGTTTTGACCGCCTCTAGGGTATGATTGTTGGCTTTCGCCTCTTCTATTTAGCTTGTCTTTCAAGTAGGATATTTCTTGCTTGATGCCTTCTATCGCTTTCATCAGCTCTCTCTCACCAGTATTGTGTCGAGAAGGTCCAGGGCCGTACTGAGTAAATTTACGTCTTTCTTCTTCGTCGCTGCATATTTCAACTAGATGTTGAAGATGTTGAATGTCTTTAGGCATATGCAGGAGTATCCTTTCTCGAAAGTGGGGCAGCATTCCAAAGAAAACATGTTCAATTTGTTCTTCTTCGGCCATTGATATGTCGATTTCGTCGCACAGTCTCAAGATTGAGAAAAAATATGAAATCAAACTCTCACCTGACCTTTGGACCCTCTCTCGTAGAGCGCGTTTCATATCCCACTTGTACGACCTTGAGACAAAAGCTTCCGCAAAAGCCTCCACCACGCCATTCCAGTCGGTTTCTGGGTAGTTGTTGGCAAATGAATCATACCAGGTTGCCGCTCGTCCTCGCAGGTGGCTGCGGAAGTGGATTAGACTCTTCCTATTGTCCCAGTTGTTGGCTCTAGCCGCATCCCTGTATCTCCTAATGAAACTCATAGCATCGCACCCTCTCTGGTATTCAGGGTCGAATACCTCCGGGCGTACATATGAGGGGTTAATTGGTTTTGGAGGTCTCTCCATAATACCTGCGATTGTGTCATCCCCAGGCCTGTTATTCGATAGGTCGTGTGTTGCATCATGACTTTCATTATCTTCCATGTTGCCACTTACTCCGGTCTCGGTCCTGGTCGGGATTACCGGTGGTCTTTCTATGATGGTATCCAGGCCCGGAGATTCTTCAGCTATGGGTTCTTCTAGGATTGATACGGGCCCTATCCGCACTCTGCGAGGCGTCGCCTGGTTGATGGGGCTCTGCGATGGACTTCTTATTCTTATTGCGCTGAAGCTTGTCCCGGGGGTTGGCGAAATGACAGTGCTGTTTTGTATGCGCACTGAACGTCTGGCTGGAACGGACATCTTATATTTAAATCTTCTTAGTCTAAGCCATCCTTACGCTACGTGATATTGCAGGGCTTCTTGTGGTTCGACCTCGGCGCCTCCACCATACTTGTCACGGGGTGGATTTAAGAACGGACATCTTTTCTACAAAATTTATTATATTATAACAATATTACAGTACAATATAATTAATTGTCAGAATGGCTGCTGTGTTGACGGTTAGCGGCTGATGTCAGTCCCGTTCTTGCCCCGGCTTCTCCAGGATCGGTCGAACCACACCATGTATCCGCACGAAGCGGACACGTGGAGAAGCCCTGTAGACGGCACTCACATCTCGGGTTGGTGACTTGACAGCTGGGCTGGTCCTCGGGTAGCGTGCTCACAACAAATGGTCGAATGAATCACTAACAGATTGAATGAATAATTGACTGACGACTCTATTCCCTAAGACCATTTTATAAGTGTTAACCAGGACACTATGACGTCAAGTCCTACCTCAATTGTTTTGGAAACATTATTCATTTGTGTAATTGTTGGCAGCAATTAAAGACCATAGTCGGCACAATTGAATAATGTTTATCAACACATCAGAAGTAGTTCAAAACTTACGGTGACAAACTCGTAACACTTTGCACATTCTTTAATTCCCAAAACCGCAAGTCAGCAACCGCGACCTACACGACCTAATGGCCGCTCAAGGAATTGGGACATTAGCACACAATTATATCATAATTGTGACAATATTTGCGAAAATTTATGGACATTGTTGACAAGTTGAATGAAATAAACTTAGAAGTTAATAAAGATTTATTAGTAATCATTTTGTTGTGTAGTTTGCCTGACACATTTGAGAACTTTAGATGTGCAATCGAATCAAGGGATAAACTACCAAATATTGAAATTCTAAGCATTAAAATAACTGAAGAGTACGAAGCCCGGTTGAACAGAACAAAGGATACGTCAGATTCATAAAGTTGGCCATAAGCGCACGGAATGTAAAATGTTCAAGAAAACTTGGAACAAAAATTGTCCAAATAAGTCTTTGACAACGATCGAGGACCATAAATGTGAAACCATATTTAAGGAATATATAAATCAGGAAAATATAAGTAAGAAAATGTGGTGTTTGGATAGTGGACAAAAATTGTCCAAATAAGTTTTTGACAACGATCGAGGACCATAAATGTGAAACCATATTTAAGGAATATATAAATCAGGGAAATATAAGTAAGAAAATGTGGTGTCTGGAAAAGTGGGTGTACCTCACATATGTGTAGCGAAAAGGAAAAATTTGATAATTTCACTGAAAATACAGATTATGTGAATCTTGCAAATAATTCATCAACGAAAATAGAAGGAAAAGGGTCGATGAATTTACTTTTAAGTACCGGCAATAAAATAAATAAGGTCACCATGAAAAATGCCTTATTTTTGCCTGACCTTAGAACTAATTTCAGGTCTGTAGCAAAAGTTACAGATCATGGCCATACTGTTAAATTTCGGAAGGACGTAACAGTAATACGAAATGAAAATGGCAAAGTAATAGCAACAGCCAAAAGAATTAATAATCTTTATATTATAGATGAAGGTCATGAAGAAGTCAAAAGAAAAATCAAATATAAACCTATGGCATCAAAGGTTGCGACACCTGAATGAAAAAACTTTAGTCGACATGGTAAGTAAAGAAGCAGCTATTGGCTTAAATTTTAACAAGGAGGAAAAACTTCCAACTTGTGAAGTGTTGTATATTATAAAGTAGTTATGTAGTTTACATGGTTACAGAAAACTAGTAGAAAAATAATATAATATAAACAATTAGATGTCAAACAATTATAATAAAATATATTTAAGATATTGTATTTAGTTTATGTTATATAATAAAATTAAATATAAAACATAGCGCAGTCGCAATTGGAAAAGAACTAGTATAGTTGAAGAGGTTTACATTTGAATTTAGTATGGAGCAAGAGACAGTGCCTGCACCTTTAAGTTTCGAGGGAAATGTTGCAGAAAACTTTCGAAAATTTAAACAAAATTTTGAAATTTATTTAAAAGCTACTGGTTTAGTAAGTCAACCTGATGATGTTAAAATTGCTATACTGCTAAATGTAGTAGTTGAAGATGGTGTCGAAATTTATAATACCTTTAAATTGAATAGTCTGGAAGATAAGTTGACTTTGTCAATAGTTTTGACGGAATTTGAAAATAACACAAGTCCGAAGAAAAATGAAGTATTTGAAAGGTTTAAGTTTTATCAACGATGTCAACAAGAAGGAGAGCCATTTGAACGGTTTCTCACTGACATAAAAATTTTATGCAAATCCTGTAATTTTGAAAGTCAGTTAGACTCCATGCTTAGAGACAGGATTGTGTTGTGTGTTTATGAGGAAAATGTTCAGGAGAAGCTATTGAAACAAAAAGATTTGAATTTGAAAATGGCTGTTAATATATGTAGAGCATCGGAACTAACAAAAAAAACAAGTTCAGATTATGCAAGATAAAGATGTGAACGTATTAAAAAAACAATATGTACGGAATTTCAAAGAAGAGGAAGAAAAACAGAAGAATAATACCAATAGTTTACTGGACAATTTTAGAATGTTCATTTTAAATGGTTACCAATTCATCAAAATACTTTTTCTAAAATTAAAGAATGCGTATCAAAACCACCTGTTCTGGGAACATTTAATGAGAAAAAGAAAATAGTAGTACAAACGGATGATAGCAAGGATGGTCTGGGATGTTGTCTTATGCAGGATAATAGGCCCATTGCGTACGCATCAAGATCTCTTACTGATACGGAAAAAGATTACGCTCAAATTGAAAAAGAATTTTTAGGAATTGTATATGCAGTATACAAGTTTCAACATTATGTTTATGGTCGACCTATAAATGTTATAACAGATCATAAACCAATTGTATCAATAATGAAAAAACCAGTTGCCAAAATTAATTCAGCATGATTACAACGACTAAAATTAAAGTTACTAAAGTATGATTTAAATGTTTTATATCGACCGGGAAAAGAATTACATGTCGCCGATTTGTTATCAAGAAATTTTATTCAGGAAATTGATGAAACTCAAGATGCATCTATGACAGGTATGAATGACATTGTCCATTCAGTAGAAAAACATTTAAGAATGAGTGACGAACGGAAGGATGAGTTCCGAAAATTGACGAAGGAAGATGATAATTGTTCCTAAAAAATTACAGAAAAGAATGCTGGATTTGATTCATGAGGGGCATTTTGGAATTACCAAGAGTAAAGCAAGAGCTAGAGAAATATTTTATTGGCGTAACATGAGTCAAGAAATAGAAAATTTGATTTTAAAATGTAAAGTTTGTGAAAAATATAGACCAGAACAAAGTAAAGAAATTATGAAACCTCGTGAAGTGCCTATAGAATTATTTAAAGAAGTAGCCAGCGATATACTTGAATATGGTGGAAAAACCTATATGGTTCTCATAGACTACTATTCAAAATGGATAGAAGTAGAAAAGTTGAAATTTAAAACATCTGCTGGTATAATTGAGTCACTAAAAAAAAATATTCTCTTGCCATGGAATTCCGAATATCTTAGTTGCCGATAACATGCCATACAATTCCAGAGAATGCAAACAGTTTTCTCATGATTGGGATTTTAAAATAATCACAAGTAGTCCTCAGTACCCAAAAAGTAATGGGCTGGCTGAGAAAGCTGTACACATTGTAAAAAATATGTTAAAGAAAGCTAGTGACATATATGTGGCGTTATTAGAATACCGGAATACTCCTATTCCTGAATTAGGTTTATCTCCAGCACAAATACTGTTGCAAAGAAGAGTAAAAACAAAAATTCCTATATGTAGTAACTTATTAAAACCACAATTAGTTAACACGAAAAAATTAAATTTGAATTTAAGAAGTAAAATAGAAAAATATAAACAGTATTATGATAAATCTGCAAGACATTATGATGAACTTCATGAAGGAGAAGATATTTTAGTAAGAAATGATAATAAATGGGAACCGGCAAAAGTTTATAAGAAACATTGTACTCCAAGATCTTATATAATACAAAATAAATATAACAAGTATCTTCGAAGAAATAGAATACATTTAAAGCCAACAGGAAATAAATTTAAAGAAAATTCTGGTATTGATTCGGAATCAGTTGAAGATTCTGATTCTAATGAAAATGAGAAATTGAAGAAAATGTTATTTCTTTAAATAAAGAGAGCCCACTTGAGGAAAATGTTATTCCTATAGAAGATATTCCAAAAGAACGAGAAAAACGAGTTCATAGAATGCCTAAAAAATATGATGATTTTATTGTTAAAATTTAAATTATGTTGTGTTTCAGGAAAGGGAGATGTTGTATATTATAAAGTAGTTATGTAGTTTACATGGTTACAGAAAACTAGTAGAAAAATAATATAATATAAACAATTAGATGTCAAACAATTATAATAAAATATATTTAAGATATTGTATTTAGTTTATGTTATATAATAAAATTAAATATAAAACATGAAGCATGTTTGCGTGGAAAGATGACACAAAAACCTTTCCCTAAAATCTCATCAAGAATTTCTGAAAACCTGTTGGACATTTAGTACAGGAAATGAAGCATTTTGGCTCGCAATTTTTTCGTCCAGCATGGAATTACGTGAAATTTTCACAGAAGGTAGGGAATAGCCCAAGGATCATTTTCTACATCATGCCGTTGTACGCTAAAACCTTGGGGGTGGTTGCCACCCCATCTCGGGGGTGGAAATTTTTTACTACATTTTAACTATAGGAATCTATGGGAAAAGTAATTCTAAGAAAAAAATGTTCTTTACGTTTTCTTCGTAAAACTAATATTTTTTGAGTTATTCGCGGTTGAATGTAACAGTTTTTCGAAGAAAAAATCGATGTTTTTAAAAAGTTTTTTGCGAATAACTCGAAAAATATGCATTTTATCAAAAAAAACTGTAAAAAGCAAAATTGTAGCTTTTAAAAAAACAAACAAAATCCTTTTTTTATTATTTTTCTACGACCAATACGAACCGAGATACGGCATGTTAATGGTTTACTTTTTTTCGCCAAATGCATAATTTGAAAGATTCAAAGTCAAATAACAGGAAAAATTTGCATTTTTCGAGGGAAACTCATTGAATCTTTTTTAAAGTATTTGATTAGACCTTTCAAACAAAAAAAGAAAAAAGTCTCTAGCATAAAAATTAGGCGACTTATGATCAAAATAAGGTCGGTACCTACTTTTTTCTACGAAAAAATCAGTGAAAACAACCCCCTATTTATCCCCCTAATTAAAATTGATCCTCACCCTTCTGTGGTTCTCTTCATATATGTATTTTCAGTACACCCAAGAAGTTTGACCAATTTAAAATGCCTAATTTTAGAAAAATTGGAGTTTAAAGAAAAAACGATTTTTGGCGATTTCGTATTTTTCACCCTTTTCTTCAAAATATCTCCGAAATTACTGGAGATACGAAAAAAATGATAGAGCACTAAATTGTAGCTTTTTTAATGACTTAAATTTCCCTGTGCATATATTTTCTGTACAGTGAATATTTGGCGAGATATAGCCGTTTAAAACCTCTATTTACAAGCGAACACCACCTTATTCGAGCCCTTCAAACTCACCCCATTTAAAAACTAAGGGATCTTAAGGAATTTAATTTACATAGTCTTATAGCTCTTGAAAATCCCTACAAAATCGTTTTTTAAAAAACTTTCTATCACTAAAAATGAAGGAGCTATGTTTAAAAAACCAATAAAATTTTTTGTTGACGAAATCATTTTTTTAGGATAAATATTTTTTTTTTATATCAAACTCTAACAAGGGTGGGTTTTTAAGGGTTGAAACATTAGAAATTGTATTCCAAAGCATGAAACAATCATTATTCAACTAATCCAAACCAAATTTTACCCATCTTAAGGTTTACAACGTTATTTTATAATTTTTGACAATTAGGGGTAGTTTTCACCCTTAAAAAATAAACAGTGCCCATGAGCATGATATAAAATTTGAAGTAGAGGGTGCAAATCGATGCAAGATGAAATAATTTTTTAAGATAAATACTTTCTTTTTACATTAAGCTCCAACAAGGGTTGATTTTTAAGGGTTGAAACATTATGAAATTGTATTCTAAAGCATAAAACGATCCATATTTAGCTAATCCAAACCAAATTTTACCCATATTAAGTTTTAAAATGTTATTTTATAATTTTTTACAATTAGGGGTAGTTTTCACCCTTAAAAAACAAAAAGCGTACAACGGCACAATGTAGAAAATGAACTAGAGGGTGAAATGAGCCTAATTCCAAATTTTTATCCAAATCGATGCTGGACGAAAAAATTGCGAGGTTTTGTAATTTTTTGAGCTTCATTTCCTGTACTAATTGTACATACAGACATATGTGGTCCAATGAGAACGACATCAAATGGCGGAAGTAAATACTTTATCACATTTATTGATGATAAATCACGATGGTGTGAGGTGAGATTTTTAAAGGAAAAAAGTGATATTTTGCGAATATTTAAAGAATACAAGCGGCTAGTTGAAAATCAGACTGGTAAGAGAATAAAATATCTTCAGTCAGATAATGGCTTGGAATTTTGCAACAAAAAATTCGAAGAATTTTTGAAAGAAAATTGTATTAAACGTCGGTTAACTACTACATACACGCCAGAGCAAAACGGAATCGCAGAAAGGAACAATAGAACGCTAACTGAGATGGCAAGATGTTTCTTAATTGAATCTGGTCTGCAGCCATCATTTTGGGTGGAAGCTGTTTCAACTGCTAATCACATAAGAAATCGTTGCAGTTCCAGAAGTATAAATATGGATACGCCGTATAACGTATGGTTCGGAAAACGGCCAATAATACATTATTTTGAAATATTTGCTACTAAAGCTTATGTTTTGAATAAAAAACCTGGAAAGGGAAAATTTGACGAAAGAAGAGAAAAATGTATCTTTGTTGGTCACTCCGAAGAATCAAAGGCATATCGACTATGGTCATTAAATTCAAGGAGAATAATTAAAAGTAGAGATGTGAAATTTATAAATAAATTCTCCGAAAATAAGTACGAAGATTTTCTGGAATAACGAGGAAAAAGAAGTAATCCAAAAGAAAGATAAAAAGTATTTAACTATATTTTACAAGCCTCAAGAACAAAAATCAGAAAATCAAATTATAGGACAAAACATAAATGAAGAAACTGTACAAGAACAGGAAGTAGACCAAGAGCAACATAGTTCAGATGATATTGAAACTGAAAAAGAATATAAAAGAGGAAGAGGAAGACCGAAAATTGTCAAAACTGGAAAAGTTGGAAAACCAAGGAAGTGTGGGGAACTACGATATGTAAATAATGAAACGTCACGGTTGGCTGATTTATTTATTTCATTTGTACTTACTCTGTACATCCCTCACATTATGGGTTCCAAGACTTGCGAGCGGGTCAAGTCTGGACCCCCCCTATTAGTCCGCTAGCTGGTTGCTATGATTCTTGGAAGGATTAAGGGTTGTTTCAATTAAACTCAACATTTTAGCTAATCTACTTTAATTACGATTAAGGTTTAAATATTTACACTAATTACAATAAACTTACAATTACGTCGATACACCTAAATCCAAATGAGACACACATTCGCACACACTAGACACACTTTACACCAAACACTAATTTAACCACTACATGTTTCTCAATATGGTCTCTCCACTTTTTAGCTGATCACTACACTAACGTTCATACGGAATTACTTGTTACATTTTACTTGACTTGACCGACAACACTAAATGACTCTAACCCATGGTTAACAAAATCTCACTCTAATTAAAAAACACGACTTAACTTCACGACGGTTTAAAATCCACTCCAAAACATGACTTAACATTATGAAGGTTTACAATCTACTCTTTTTTACATCCTAATGTTATGACGGTTTAAGCTCAACTCTCTTTAACATCTTAACGTTATGACGGTTTAACATCAAGTGCTTCAAAATGCGACCACCCTAAAAATGCTTATATCGCCCAACTGTTAAATGTCATTTAACACCTCTTGATTATCTGTATTGTACTATCTTAAAATTCATAATTTATTCGTGATAACTCAGATAAATATCCCATTAGAAAATAGCCGAATCATCAAATTTATCTCAGACAGAATTTAATTATTATTTATGTGCTTATGGTTGACGTATATTTATTTAACACAATAATTTACGATTCACTTTTCATGTTCCCTGGACAAAGTGTCAAGTTGCAATAATAAACAATCTCCCGTTATCTTAAATGCCCTTTCTAAGAAATAGATTATTTTTTGTATCGTTTAACAGATTAAATATTTTACTCTAATTGAATGATTATAATGAATTTATTTATGAAATTTTATTTATGAAATAATACCAAAATTACCTCCCTTACATTACTCCCCTCCTATCTAAAATTGTTAATCTTACCAAATAGATTAATCAATTTTATTTATGAAATAGTAAAAAAAAATCACAAATCCAACAAACAAAATTTTGAAAATTAAAATTCACTTCAGTAGATCGTAAATTCTATAATATTGAAAATCTCTAAATTATTCACAAAATATTCTATTAAAATGTAATATAAAAAATTCCCGAAAACAATTAATTTCTGTCTGTAAATTTCCCCAAATTTCTAAAACTCAAAAAATTTAAAAAAAAATAAACCTCGGAACAACAAGTAATTCTCGCATAAACAAATACACTAAAAATAATAAGAAGAACATAAAATGTAACTAAACTTATAAAACTATTCAAATCATATAAATGTAAAATAAGCTACAATAAAACATTGAAAAACAATTGCATTCAATCAATACATAAACACAAAAATGAAAGAAAACATTTGAAAAGAAAATTCTCTAAATTAAATTTCAAAATTAAAGCAAAAAAAAAAAAAATACACAAAACATTTAAAAAAATCCTCAAAATAAATTTCAAAATTAGAGACAACAAAATAAAACGACAAAGAGCATAAAATAACAATGCCCTAAAATAATTCTCAAAAATGTTTTCTAACACAAAACAAAAATAAACACAAAAAATCAAGTAACAAAAATTCAATTCAAAAATATTTTTTTACCATTAGGTCATTTAAAATGGATTCAAACTCTGGGTTACCGAGAAAATTACGCTAATTTTAAATATTCCTGCTTTAAATTTATTTCATATTCAATAGACAAAAAAATAAAAATAAAATAAAATGTATTTATTAATTTTCATCTTTCTCATTAACTCCTCAAAAAAATTTATTATTTCGCCTCCCATAACGTTTGGTGAAATAAAGTTGATTTCCATTTTACCTGATTATATCTTAATCTACCATAAAACTAAACACTATTTTCACACACTATTCTTTTTGCACTACACAACACTTCTTCTTGCTGTTGACAAGTTGATCTCCTACATTGAAATTGACAGTTTGTAACACCATTTTAGTCTTTTATAGTTCCAATATCGCACTTAAATTATTAATTATTGTCTTTCACGAATTATTTTGCAAAGTCTTTTATTTAAATGTTTTTGTTTCACACTCTGTCTTTATAAATCCACGGGTTATTTGGCGCTGAACCACGTCATCTAGTTAATCTAGGCGAATTTACAGGTATTAATGTCTCTGGATCATTCACTGCGATTTCTATTTCATCATTAACACTATCATTTAAATGTTCATTAATATTATCTCGTCTTACTGGTAATAAAAGTTCAAGATACGGACTCTCTTCTTCACTAGAATGTTCGTAACAATCCATTGTTTTATTATTTGGTTTATATTCACTATCATTATTATTATTATTACGTTTATTTTTAATATTATCTAAATAATTGTCATTAGTAAGCTCGTCATTTGATTCGTCACTACTCGTACTATCACTATCGCTTGATAATAACGTTTTACACGGTTTTAGTTTATTTACGTGTACTTTGTGAGTTTTATTTCCATAGATTTCTCTGATCTCATAATTAACAGGACCTAAAACTCTAATAATTCGAAATGGACCTAGCCATTTTGGCAGTAATTTCGGTGCTAGTTCTCTTGATAACACTGGTGGACTTAGCATGTATACTTTGTCTCCTATTATGTAATTTTTATTTCTTGCCTTCTTCGCTGAATCTGAACTTTGTTTTTCTGACCGTTTCTGTAAAAGTTCTCTTGCCTTCGTATGGACTTTATGCATTCTTGACATAATTTCTGCTGGATAATCTTCTTCTAAGTTATAATGTAATCTTTGTGGTTTTAAAACTGTGTCAAATGGTAGATTCATATCGCGACCATGCATCAAAAAGAACGGCGATTCACTTGTAGTTGTATTAATAGAATTTCTCAACGCACATTCTACAAATGGTAAATATTCATCCCAACAATTATCTTCTTCACTTACAAAATGTGATAACATAGTTTTCATAGTTAAATGCATACGTTCAATTAATCCATTGCATTCTGGGTGATAAGGTGTTGTTTGTAGTTTTTGAATTCTTAATATTTCGCAAATTTCTTTAAATAATCTTGAAGTAAACTGTGATCCACAATCTGTTAATAAAGCATGTGGTACACCATGTCTAGTAATTACTCTATTTACAAAAGCTTTAGCAACTGTTTTCACATGTATATCCGGCAAAGGTATGCACTCTGGATATTTTGTAAGATAATCTATTACAGTTAATATATATTTATTTCCATTTTCCGTTAAATTTAATGGTCCTACGATATCTAATGATATTCTATCAAATGGTTGCGCTGGTACTGATATTTGTTGTAATGTTGCCTTTGTTTTTATTCCAAGTTTATGCGTAGCACACGATTCACATCTTTCACAATAATTCTTGATGTCTGTTGTCATTCCTTTCCAAAAAAACTTTTTACGAATAGCTTCCAACATTTTCCTATAACCAATATGCGCTGATAACGGCATATCATGATATAATTCCATAATTTTACTATGCAAATTCTCTGGAGCAACAATTTTATCTTCTCTCTCAAACTTATCTCTCTTTTTATACAACACACGATCTTTACTCAGGTAATATAATTCATTTTCTTGATTTTTCACGCTATCAATAATTACTCGCAATTTTCTATCCTTATGCTGTTCCTTAGAAATTTGTATAATGTCCCATATTACATCTGTACTTGGTTCTATTAATTGTAATTCTTCTTCTTCTTGTTCTGCACTCATATAACATTATTTGTGGTACTTTCCGGGCTCAATATTCTTGACAATGAGTCAGCGTTACTATTGAGTCTTCCTGGTTTGTGTTCAACTATAAAATCGTATTCTAATAAAGCCATAGACCAACGTGCTAATCTCGATGATGGATCTTTGATTGATAACAAATATTTTAATGGAGCATGATCAGTAATAATTTTAAATTGCGCGCCTGCTAAATAACATCTATATTTCTTGATAAAGTAAACTACTGCTAAACATTCTCTCTCTATTGTAGAATAATTACGTTCTGCTTTATTTAAAATTCTACTTCCATAACATATTGGGTGCTGATATCCATTATGATCTTGACTTAAAATTCCACTGATTGCAAATCCTGATGCATCTGTAGTTAGAACAAACTGTTTATTAAAATCTGGGTATTTTAAAATTGGTGAAGTAATTAATGCGGTTTTTAAATATTCAAATGCTGTATCTTCTTGTTTTCCCCAAACATATGGTACTCCATTTTTTGTTAGCTCGGTAAGTGGTTTTGCTTTTTCTGAGAACTTAGGTATAAATTTTCGGTAAAAGCCACATAAACCCAAAAATCCTCGTATTTCTTTGACATTCTTTGGTTTTGGATAATTTTTAACTGCAGTAATTTTTTCCGGATCGGTTTTACATCCATCTGTTGTTACAATATGTCCTAAAAATTTAACTTCTTTCTTCAAAAAATTACATTTCGCCGGTTTAAATTTTAAATTATTTTCTCGCATTCTGTTAAATACTTTTCTTAATTTTTCTACATGTGTTTTAACGGTTCCTTTCGTAAAAACTATAATATCATCCAAATAAACTAAGCAAAATTCACTAGTTAGTCCTGATAAAACAACATACATTAAACGTTGCCACGTAGATGGTGAATTTTTTAACCCCATTGGCATTCTATTAAATTCGTAATGATTATTGTAGACGGAAAATGCACTTTTCTCTTTATCCTGTTCTTCTAATGCGACTTGATAATAGCCACTAGCCAAATCCATAGTTGAAAAATGTGTTGCACCTGATAAATGGTCAATTGTGTCATGAATATTTGGTAATGGGAAGAAATCACTTTTAGTAATTGTATTTAATTCTCTGTAGTCAATACAAACGCGTAATTCTGGATCTTGATTTGGTAATTGTTTCTTCGCTACTATAATTGCGGGCGCACTCCAAGGCGATGTACTTGGTCTGATTATTCCATCCGCTAACATCTTATCAATTTCATTTTGCAATGCTTCTCTTTGTGCAAAAGGTACTCTGTACGGTCTCTTCGCGATAGGATGAACGTCTTCAGTAATAATCCTATGTTTCACTTTGCTTGTACAACTCAATTTTGTATTTGGTGATTGAAATATGTCGCTAAACTCTGTAATTAATTCAGATATTTGATATCTCTCGTCATCTCTTAAGTGCTTTAAATCAATTTCTTGCAAAATCTCATTCTTCGCACTAACTCTTCTTATTTGCCTCTTCTCACCGTTGCATCCATAACTGTGATGGTCCTGCGCTGGTTTCTCAATTGGCGTTAAATATCCCACTTTAGTGCCTTTTTGTAAAATAACTCTTTCCGTAGAAACATTTATTATTCTTACGGGTACACTCTTTGCAGCTTTACATGCAATTCTCGCGATTAGAACACCTTGAAACGGAACTTCTGCTGGTTCTAATAACGTATCATCTGAAAGCCTCCCTTTCAAAATGACCACTTGTAATACATTCGGACCTGGCTGGTATCTCAACCCTTTCAGATAGGCGAACTAAGGACGTGCACTTCCTTTCGTTCTCTGTAGATGAGGTATCGACCCTGTCTTCTTTAATTACTTCTTTATCCATACATTCTTCAAAAATCTGCTTTCGTTCCCTTTCTTGTTCCTCACGCTTGTAATCGCTGTCCTCTTGGACTTCTGCATCTAATTTAAATCTCACACGTTTCTTCTGAGATTTATTCCTTCGCTCGTCAACACGTTGATTAATACTTCTCTGAGTATTATTTTCGCTGCACAACTCTACTTCTTCATCATTCTCTCTGTATATATTTTCTTCTGCGTTATTTTCTCTTAATATTTCTTTCTTCGTATTATATTCTAACTCATTTATTAGCGACAATTTTATTCCGTTAATATTAATAGTACTATCTTCAAAATTGATCTTAGCTCTGTTCTGTTGTAAAAAATCCATACCCACTAATAAATCTACTTGCGTATTTATAGATTTAACGATTAAAAAATTATGTTTAATTTTATTATTCCCATTTCCAATTATCAATTCAGCTTGTGTCCATCCTAAATGTGGTATTCTATTTCCTTGTACGTCTATTAAATTTACTTCACGACCACTTATTCTCTTGCAATTAAATTTATTCACGTTATCCTCGCTTATAAGTGATAATTCCGCTCCTGTATCTAATAACACATGTTTAGTTCTATTTCCTAGTCTAACTTCAAAAATGTTGCGACATCCTTCTTTCCTATCATCGCATACTCTCGTTATTATTACATTCTCCGCATTATTCATTATTGGTCGGCACCCCCTACGGAGCGAATTAGAGAGAGCCGGTTGAAATTTAAATGCGACTTACAATTTTTCGCAAAATGTCCCTTATTTCTACATTTAAAACAAATAATTTCGGAATACGATCTCACCATACGACCATCTTCTGACCAAAATCTACGCTTAAAATTTTTGTCATAATTTCTTTCTTGATATGTATAATTGCGGTGATAATTTTGTTTATAACTTCTATTACTACGGTTAAACGCAAAATTCCTGTTTTGACTTCTGTTGTAAAATTTTTGTTGACCCAATCTATTGTTTGAAAAATTACAACCATTTCCAGATGTTTTCCTGTAATATGACCTACCCTTAGGAGGTACCTGCTGTGACGGTCGTTGAACCCATGTAAATGGTTTATTTTTAGAATGACACATTTTTTGCTCAGTTATAAAAATTTTGTTGTTAATATCTTCCACTCTTAACGCGATTTCTACAGCTTCTTCAAAATTTTTCGGTTCTGCAAACATTACTTTGCTTTTTATTGATGGAATCAATCCGTTAATAAAACATACTTTGAGGTCGTGCCTTAATTTATCAACCAAAAAATTATTTTCATTTACATCTTTGGATTTTCTAAGAAGCTTTAATCCCGCTATTCTAATTCTTACTCTAAATTCTTCTACCGATTCGTTTGAATTTTGCCGAATAGTATAAAATGCTTCCATATCTTTCGCTTCCGTATTTTCTATGCCTTTAAATCTTCTTATTAATGCTTTTTTAATTTGATCCCATGTTGTACTTGTACGAGTTAATGATGGTTCCGATTTTATAAGTTTTTTCGCTTCTCCATGTAAATGCGTGCGTACCATTATTACTTTTTCGTAGTCTGTCCATTTTGCCATTAATGCAATACACTCAAACTCATCAATAAAATCTTCAACGTCTGATTTACCATTGTATCGTGGAACTGATCCAATTGAAATATTTGCAACACAGGTAGTTGTATGCTGAACTGATGGTAAGGCAGCTTGTGCCTGTACTACTGGAGTCTGTTTATTTGCCATTTCGATTATTTATCTCAATTCGTTACTATGAAAAAAAAATCTATGTGAACTATTAATTATCGTCGTAGAAATATGAATTATTTTAGAAATTTCCTTCTTATTTTATGCATTTATAAATTTAATTTTAGATAATTATTTAAATTGTTTTTTAATTTTTTTATTAACGCGGTACGGTACTCTTTTATTATTTGTTTGTATTTAAAAACCCTCATTCTATCCCAAATAATCATAAGCGAAGCAGCCAGTACTTAAGAATAGTTTTAATCTCAACACTAAATTACTCATAATTACGCAATCTTTACTTAACTTACTTGAAAAAACTAACTATTTACTCGTGTATTGAAAGAATTTTACACCTCATATGGGTTATTCTCAAAATTCTAATACAACCCATTGTGTCTAATTCTCAATAAAAATCTAATCCTCATTATTATCATTATTTCGCATTAACTTTAATTCCTTTACGAATTTTCTCAAACCAAAACACTGATTATTCTCAAGCGAATACATTTAATTATCCAATATTCCCAATACCTCACGAAAAAAATTATACTCGATAACCATTTATGCGGTTACACTATTCCTACGTAAAACACCTAACATAAAATTATATAATAATACTATTCTCAAGTAACACACCTGACAACCAAATATGTGGGGAGCTCTGATATATAAATAATGAAATGTCACGGTTGGCTGATTTATTTATTTCATTTGTACTTACTCTGTACATCCCTCACATTATGGGTTCCAAGACTTGCGAGCGGATCAAGTCTGGACCCCCCCTATTAGTCCGCTAGCTGGTTGCTATGATTCTTGGAAGGATTAAGGGTTGTTTCAATTAAACTCAACATTTTAGCTAATCTACTTTAATTACGATTAAGGTTTAAATATTTACACTAATTACAATAGACTTACAATTACGTCGATACAGCTAAATCCAAATACACAGTCACACACACTAGACACACTTTACACCAAACACTAATTTAACCACTGGACACCACAGTCCTGACTGACATCCTCTAAAACCATTTATCTCTCACATGTCTTTAGCTGGGCACTACACTAACGTTCATACGGAATTACTTGTTACATTTTACTTGACTTGACCGACAACACTAAATGACTCTAACCCATGGTTAACAAAATCTCACTCTAATTAAAAAACACGACTTAACTTCACGACGGTTTAAAATCCACTCCAAAACATGACTTAACATTATGAAGGTTTACAATCTACTCTTTTTTACATCCTAATGTTATGACGGTTTAAGCTCAACTCTCTTTAACATCTTAACGTTATGACGGTTTAACATCTAGTGCTTCAAAATGCGACCACCCTAAAAATGCTTATATCGCCCAACTGTTAAATGTCATTTAACACCTCTTGATTATCTGTATTGTACTATCTTAAAATTCATAATTTATTCGTGATAACTCAGATAAATATCCCATTAGAAAATAGCCGAATCATCAAATTTATCTCAGACAGAATTTAATTATTATTTATGTGCTTATGGTTGACGTATATTTATGTAACACAATAATTTACGATTCACTTTTCATGTTCCCTGGACAAAGTGTCAAGTTGCAATAATAAACAATCTCCCGTTATCTTAAATGCCCTTTCTAAGAAATAGATTATTTTTTGTATCGTTTAACAGATTAAATATTTTACTCTAATTGAATGATTATAATGAATTTATTTATGAAATTTTATTTATGAAATAATACCAAAATTACCTCCCTTACAGAAGGAATTTAAAGTAGTTGAAGTAGGAACGTCAAATGAACAAGAATTTACTGGTGCTATTGAAATATCTCCCAGAAAAGCCTTAAATGGGGACGATCAACAGAAAACAGATAACAGTAGCACTGTCTTCCACAGAAGCTGAGTATATGGCGTTGGCCGAAGCAGCAAAGGAAGCTACGTTCCTGAACAATATGTTAAAAGAAATTGACATAGAGTACAATATTCAGCTTTATTGCGATAATGTTGGTGCTGGAATTTTAGCCAGAAATAATGTATACCATTCCAGAACCAAACACATCGACATAAGGCATCATTTTATTAGACAGGTTGTGGAAGAAGGAATAATCGAGGTGGAACATGTCAGTACCGAAAATATGGTAGCTGATATACTGACAAAAAGTCTGACGCACAAAAACATGGTTCGTGTGTCATTCAAATGAATTTGACATAACCTCAGGAAATTCAGATTTGACATTATTATCTGACAGTGACAATTTAACCCCAAATAAGAAAATTGACTTTGACAAATATTTTGATTTGATATTGTTGATTTTAAAACTGTTGAAGCTGCAATCAATATGTCAAATATTACTAAGGTAACGCAAGTAATATATGAGTGTTGTTATTATTATATTGTATGACGTTTATGTAAAAATATATATTGTGAATAATTAATGTGTGTATTTTACTCTGCTAAACATGAATCTGCTACGGGCACGGGCGTCAAGCCCACAATAAAAACACTGATTTTTTTACTTGACTTTGCGTTTATGTTTTACGCAAGAGTTATTGTCTATTATGGTTACATCACTGGTATTGCACAAGTTTAGGATCCCGTTGTTGTCTTCTTCTTCCTGTAACTATCGTTCTTCTTCATATTCTTGGGTAGATTATTGAATGTCGTTATTATATATTATTTCATTTTCGATATTATCATTTTCTTTAAAAAAACTAGAGTTTAATGCGTCTTCCAGTTTGTCTATTAAATTTTTTTTATTACCAACGACTTAATTTTTCTTTAAGATCGCTTAAGCGCAAATCTGACACTTTTTTTGACATTTTGTACGGATTAGTTTCTTATGCTTAATTTTGCAATTGTTTTAAATGATAACAATTTTCCTTGTGCAGAACCGATTATTGAAGTATTTGCACTCACTTAGAAAATTTTAAACATTTTAAAATATATATTAAACTGACATTCAAAATACACTACTGAAAATGACTACTTGTTTCTATCACTTCTTCTTCTTCTTTTCTATCTTAAAACGTATATACACGTTCTTTCGAAATGAAGAAAACATGATAGCTTTTCAGCGAGCGAAAGCTCGTGCTACGAGGATTGTGAAAGAAAGCAAGGGCGAATCATGGCGCAAATACGTGTGCACCGTTACAGTTGCCACCCCAGTGGCCAAATTTTGGGAAAAGGTCCGGAAAATATCTGGTCGAACTACAGCTACAGCCATTGCTGGCCTATCGATAAATGGTAACGTAGTTACATCAGCGGTCGAAATTGCTAACACTTTGGCATCTAATTTTGCCTTCAATTCTAGCTCTGAACATTATCCACCTGAGTTTTTAACTCGTAAAGCAAATCTAGAATCTATACATCTTAATTTATTCTCCAGAAATGACGAGGTATGCAACCTGCTTTTCTCTCGTGAAGAGCTAAATAGCGCGATGTCAAAGTGTAAGGATAGCTCTTTTGGTCCAGATGCGATCCATTATCGTATGATCCGAAATCTTCCGAAATCATCTAAGTCTAGGCTTTTGAATGTCTATATTAGGATATGGACTGAGGGCATGGTACCCGACCAAGTGAAAGGAATCTCATATAATTCCTATCCCCTAAGTCGGGAAAGATAAACACTTGCCCTCTAGCTATAGACCTATATCACTCACCAGTTGTCTCTGCAAACACTTGGAGCGAATGATCAGCAAGCGTCTGATTTGGTCTTTAGAATCAAATGACTTGCTGGCCAACACACAGTGAGGCTTTCGCCGTCATCGCTCAACAGCAGATCATCTGGTCACACTAGAGACAGCTAACAGGAATGCTTTCGTTGAAATCAAACACCTTGTAGCTGTATTTTTCGATATTGAGAAAGCCTATGACACTGCATGGATATATGGTATTCTCCGTACTCTGCATTTTTGCGGTCTCCGGGGACGCTTGATGTTCTTTATAAAAGACTTCATGTCGAACCGGCGGTTTAGGGTGCGGATCGGAAATACCCTGTCACAATTGTTCGCACTGGACAATGGGGTCCCACAGGGCTCCATACTGAGCGTTACTTTATTTTTGATTGTCATTAACGGTGCAGCTTCATGTATTCGATTACCTGTACAGAGTTCGATATTTGTCGACGACAATGGTATCTTTGTCGCCGGTCAAAAGACTAGTACAATCGAACGTCAGTTTCAGCCGACCATCAATGCCCCAATCGTCTCGGTGCATGGGCAACCGAAAATGGTTTTAAATTCTCGACCCAATCCTACACTCACACTAAATGGAGCACAGTTACCCTTTACCGATACTGCCAGATTTTTGGGTCTCGTGTTTGATACTCGTCTTGCTTGGCGGGCATATTTTTTGTCCGTCAAGAAAAAATGCCAACAGTCGCTCAATTTGTTGTGGGTCCTCAGTCACAAGACATGGGGTGCAGACCGCACTGTCATGTTGCGTTTATATCGTTCTCTAGTGCGCTCTAAGGTTGACTATGGATGTCTAGCTTATGGCTCAGCTAAACACTAAGAGATAAGAATTCTTGACACTGTACATCACACTGGGATTAGATTGGCCACAGGTGCATTTCGCACAAGTCCAATACCAAGCCTGCTGTGTAAAGCAGGCGAACCGTCACTGTACAATCGTCGTAAAATTCTGTCCCTGCGTTATATGGCTGCACTCAGTGCCAAGCCAGATCATCCCGCGTATGACCCTATTCTACAACATATGCATACAGAGACTTATGACAGAAAACAAAGAGCCAATAAGCCTTTTGATCTGAGGACTTTCGACATTTTGGGTGATATTGATATTAATATGCCCGAAATGGCAAGTTTCGTTTTGAGTGCAGTTCCACCATAGACGCTGCCGCTTCCGCGGCGGGAATGCCTTATGACAGGCATTCCCGCCGACTGAGCTATCTGGACGCAAGTGTTGCATCCCTCTGCGAAGCAAGGGATATCTCCCGCAACAAACGTAGCATCTTTATCAAACCTAGTTAATTTGAGACTCACAGGCGGAAGCGGCAGCGTCTATGGTGGAACTGCACTCAAAACGAAACTTGCCATTTCGGGCATATTAATATCAATATCACCCAAAATGTCGAAAGTCCTCAGATCAAAAGGCTTATTGGCTCTTTGTTTTCTGTCATAAGTCTCTGTGGTTCGCTTAATTGTTTTGGATACCGGAACATGTTCGTATTAAACGCTGGTGGGCAGCCGTTGGAGCGATTACAGGACGTGAAGGCGGCAATGGGGCGCCCTTGCGACTATTATGACTACGGCGGCGCTGGTAGGCAGCCATTGGAGTGATTGCAGGACCTCAAGGCGGCAATGGGGCGGCCTCGCGACGATCATGATAACGGCGGCGCTGGTAAGCAGTCGGTGGAGATGGCAATGGGGCGGCCTCACGACGGCAGCAACGGGTAGGCGGCAATAGGGCGGCCTACGGCGACGAATGCGGCAACTGGTGGAGCGCAACTATCGGTGATGACGTCCACTTAGGCATCCAGCCAAAAAAGGACGTGGTGCTGATGGCGCTGTGGACTGCTTGGCGGCGGTGGCGTCCAATGGCGTCAAGCCAAAAGACGTGGTGAAGCGGTGTTGAAGCTGGCGTTGACGGCGGGCGTTGACTCGACGGCGAAGGGTCTTGGCATCGAGCCATGACCTCGCGGAGTTGACGGCTCGATGAGGACGCTGAAGGAGACCGGCCTCGGATCGGCGTGTGAGTGTATAAACCCTTTTTTCGTCACGCGTGAGTGTATAAATTCTATTCCTAGCCCGCCAACTCCACAGCGGGCTAGGATGACGACGGTCGCCAACGGGTATCAGCGTGTCCATTGTCGGTGGTGCGCCAAGGTCCACAGCGTACCTTTGGAAAGAGCTAATCGTTCCCGCAGCTCAACTCGCCATAGACAACAGCGAGAGAGTCTGTTCCGCTATATGGAACAGCGGAGTCTTGGAGCTGAAGAGGCTTCTTTCTTCTTGTTGTTGTTTCCACGACTGCTCGTGAACGAATGAGTAGTTCTGGGCGTGGCTTCACAGCTACGAAATCCTGCCCATCGGTCAATAGAAAATAACACCCAAGCAAAATCCGTGGATTTCGCGAGTTAGTTTTTTTACATCATTTCGTCGAAATAGACCGTGTTGTGGAGGTCCTCCTGTGTATAGGTAGACTCCTAGAGGTGGATCAGAGATGGAACGAGTCGTAAAAAGCAGCGGGGCACGCAGGGCCCGCAACACGTTAGCTATCGAATACCAACATTTATTTATTTGAAATTTTGATCACACAACAGGCCAAAAGCCCAATAAATGTGACACATAAAATTATAGACATATATATATATATATATATATATATATAGGTATGTTGGAGTTTCTCGACGAATTTAAATATTATAAATAAAACACTATCTTGTATATTCGTCAATTTATTAAAACCGTAATTAAAACATTACAGATACGTTTCGTGCATATAGTTGCACATCTTCAGTCTGCAAAGAGAAGGAAATCAGTGAAATAAGAACGTTGTGCAACATTACGTATCAATGCACACGTGAATACATAATCACAAAAAAGTTTTTACAAATGCACATATATAAAAGATAAAACTAAAACAAAATATGAAGAATAAAAAACATGAAAAAAAATATATTGAACAAACTAAAGATATTAACAATGAAAACCTGTAGTAAATGCACTAAACCGGTCAAAAGGATAAAAAACTGTAACAATGTATCAATAATTAAAATAGAGAATGGTACCAGTAAAAAAAAAAAAAAAAAACTAAAACAAATAATTTAAAGAAAAATTTAAAACATTATTTCTTACAAAAAACCGTTAATAAGAAATGAGTAAAAAATTGTAAAACGGCTAACAACATATCCACAAAATGTAATGATTTGTAAAAATAAAAATCTAAAAAATATAATAATATAAAAAAAAAAAATATGAGTATAAACAGATATTTAGATTACACACTATTAACAAATTAAAAAATTTGAAAATGCAAAATTACACAATTTAAAAAAAAATATTAATAAAAACTAAAATTGTCAAACTAACAAAAATATTGAAAATATAAAAATACTTGTCTAAAATTAATAAAAACATAATTTTACAAATAGAAAATAAACAAGGCACAGGTGATGAAACAAGGTAGTGTACTTAATAAGAGAACAAACGCTTACCATGTAAGAAACACAGAAAAATAATTATTGCAAGCATGGCAGGGCCACGTCACATCACAATCACAAGAACACATGTGAGAAACCTAGACAGACAGGCGCCATCAACTAGCCAAAATGACGTCAAAGGTAACTGACCTGTGGACAGGAACAAACCAAATTTTGATAGAAAGACAACACATGTAACTATTGAAGAAAAACGCGGAATTTCAAACAGTAAGACTACAACAATGTTTTATAAATCGGATCTAACTCCAGTGTGTCGGTTTTCTTGTTCACACATTCCTTTCTTTCCGTCTGTATGAACAGCATCTCCGATATTAGACGTTTTTCCCGGTGCTTTTCACTATCTAAAATTTCCACATTGCTGTAGTCAAACTGGTGCTTTTCCGTATTGGTGTGTATAGCCAGTGCCGTACTCTTCGGTTTATGCGTGCAATCTGACTTATGTTGGCATAGTCTTTTTTTCAAAATTTGATTGGTCGTTCCTATGTAGGACAATCTGCAATCCTGACACCGTATTTTATATACCACGTTAGCTTTTTCCAATTTAGGGATTTCCGTTTTAAGTTTGGAAAAATTCCGTGAATTATTACTGTTGGTAGAAAAAGCCACGGTTTTTTGTAAGAAATAATGTTTTAAATTTTTCTTTAAATTATTTGTTTTAGTTTTTTTTTACTGGTACCATTCTCTATTTTAATTATTGATACATTGTTACAGTTTTTTATCCTTTTGACCGGTTTAGTGCATTTACTACAGGTTTTCATTGTTAATATCTTTAGTTTGTTCAATATATTTTTTTTCATGTTTTTTATTCTTCATATTTTGTTTTAGTTTTATCTTTTATATATGTGCATTTGTAAAAACTTTTTTGTGATTATGTATTCACGTGTGCATTGATACGTAATGTTGCACAACGTTCTTATTTCACTGATTTCCTTCTCTTTGCAGACTGAAGATGTGCAACTATATGCACGAAACGTATCTGTAATGTTTTAATTACGGTTTTAATAAATTGACGAATATACAAGATAGTGTTTTATTTATATATATATATATATATATATATATATATGTCTAAACCAATACCACCTATATATATAATATAATAATTCTTTATTGAAGTTAATTGTAATAAGATATACAGAAACTTAAGTCAAGTTACATTTACAAAAATTTTACAAAATTTTGAATGTTTTGAACTCCATTATGTTATAAAATGCTCCCTCTATTAAAATGTTTTTCAATTTTTTTCTAAATTGATAAATATTTAACTTTTTAAGCGCTACAGGCAGATTATTATAAAGATCTATACCCTTAATTAGTGGCAGATTTCCCGTCAAGCTATATTTATACCTCGGTATAGAAAATAGATCCTTCCCTCTCGTGTTGTGATTATGTACTTCACAATGTCTTAGGATGCTGTTTTCGTTTTTCTTAATAAACATTAGGATACTCAATATATATAGAGACGGGACTGTCAAAATTTTTAATTGTTTAAAAAATTGGCTTGCATGACGTACGTGGTTTAATAGCAGCCATTATTCTAATTACCCGTTTCTGTATTATGAAAATCCTCTGCAAGCCAGAAGAAGCACCCCATAGTTCAAGGCCGTAGGTTATTGTTGATTGAAAATATGCAAAATAGGCCAATCTAAGAATTTCCGCAGACACCGTATTCGTCAATCTTTTTATCATGAAAGAAGTCTTGTTCAATTTACTGGACACCTGATTTATATGGTCCTTCCATGTTAATCGAGCATCCAAGTGAAATCCAAGAAACCTTACAGAGTCATCAGCGTGGAATTCGTTATTATTAATGTGTCTGTTTAAACTGAAAACGACTGTTTTAGTTTTTTCCAAATTAAGACCAGTATTGCCAATTTAGCGGTTTTGCCGCCAGATCTGGCGGATTTCAAATTGTTTTAGCGGTTGAAAATTGCATTTAGCGACTAACGGAAATTCTAGCTTAATAAATATTTTTTTGACGGATAATCTGACGATTTGTGATAAACACATATAAAACAATATATGCAAAAATAAAATGTGTTCGGTATTTTATTACTGGTTTTTATTATCAAAAAATTAATTTTTACAATCGTATTTCGATTTTTGCATCAGGCGTCAGGCCGGCGGGTAACGATAAGGGAGTACCCCTAGATTCTATCACACATAAAAGGAATTTTATCGCTGTTCGCCGTACACAATATTTTTGAAACAGCAATTTACTTAATAAGTGTTGAAGTTCAGGTTGCCATAGGAACCAAACACTGCAATTCGTAATAATATAGTTTGAATTTACTTTTCTTAACTAAAAAGTTTTTAAAAAATATATATATTTTTTTTCTTTTATGAAATCAATTTTGTGTTGATTATAGTTTATTAATATAAAAAATAATTTAAAAAAATGAAATTTGGTCATTTGGCGCCCCTATGAATCCGGCGCCTGGTGCGACCACCCTTGTTGCGGCACTGATCAAAAAAGTCTACATTTAATTTAAAAAATAAAAAACAATAGTACTTATGTTTGTGATGAGGACGATGAATTGTTTGATAATTTAATTTAATGTATTATCTGCCTCATTTTGTAATACGTAATAAACAGGGAAAATTCATTTTTAGGGTTTTGTAGGTATGACCAAAAAACCCTTATACCGTCATTTTGTCGTCTGTCTGTCTGTCTGTCTGTCTGTCTGTCTGTCTGTCTGTCTGTGTGTCTGTCTGTCTGTTTGGTAAAAATTGTAGCCAAACGGCTAAACCTAGAGAGTTGAAATTTGGCATGCTTATACAACTCTTTGACCCGCACATAGGAAAAATACTAAAACATCTAAAAAACATACCCCCCTAAAAATATAAACAAATATGTGCTCATCGAAAACAAAAATATTTTTTTTAAATTATGAGTAGGGTATCAAATGAAAGCCCTTAGTACGAGGATTAACGATCAAATTTTTATTTTTGAAAAATAAATTATTTTCACGCGATTTTTGCCAAAATTGTGCAAAAAAAATTTTGTCCCACACCCTGTAGCCCAGATGGTTTAAACTAAAAATCTAAAAAAATTCTAAGTAATGTATATTGGTGTGAACCGAAATAGTACAACAGGAATTTTTGATCAGATTTTTATTATGTTGAAATTATTTTGTCAAAATTCTAGTTATATTTTGACAAATGTTGTATTTAATTTTTAAGAGCGTAAATTTAATAATTATCTTATTATATGATTAACAGACGATAAATTATTTTAAAAATATCGTTCATCACTCAGCATACCGCCTTCACTTATTATATACCTGCGAAATCCTGAAATGTGTGAGTATTCACACTTCACATCAATTTTTTATGTTGTATATTGACAATATATTTATAATATTATCATAGTATTGGTTCATACGGATACGCCAAAGTCTGTTTACACCACAACAGTCAGCAAAGTAACCAGATCTAGTTTCGTATTACAAATTGAGACGGATTATGCCAAAATTTTGTAAATGCTTCCACTACTTTCATTCATAAATTAGACTGCTATATAATTAATTTCTTAAGACCGTGTAGCTAAATATTATAGTTTTTTTTTTTTTTCTGACACTGACACTGGAAACTTGTAAGCTATCTTAGCTATATATTTTTAATTATATTTTTACCTATATTCTATTTCTTTGGTTTAAACGGAACTGGATTTTGAAATCTAGGAACATCTAACGATTGAATGGATACTTTAGACAGACCATTTTGTTTAACAAAAGTCCCATTCAATCATTAAAAAGTGAGCTCGTGATAATTTAAGATAAGATAAATTTCGCTTAGTTCCACTTAAACTTAATTTGGGATAGACTATATAAATGTTTATAAAAGCCCGATTTACAATGTTAAAAACAATTAATCAAAATTTTCAATCAATCATTAAAATTCACTAGATTTCAAATTCTAGTTCCGCACGGTCTTTAGTGATTAATTATAATAAATTTTTGTATTCAATAAAAATGTATTCAAAAAGAATTTGCTTTTTTATCTCCCTCTTTGACCCTAGAAAATTTTTAAAATATAGCGGATTTCTAGCGGAAACTCGCTCTTTAACCTATAAATTTTTAGAAATCTAGCAGATTTCTAGCGGATTACAGGTGCCCATCTAGCGGAATGGTACATCCAGTAGTTGGCAACACTGATTAAGACTTAACCCATTGGATGAGAACCACTGTAAGGCTTGAGCTTGGGTGTCACTTAGAGCCCTTTTTACATCCTCAACTTCTACTCCTTCGTCAATAAATGACGAGTCATCAGCAAAGAGTACAGTCATGGCTGACATATTATCCGGCAAGTCATTAATAAATGTTAGTAATAAAAACGGTCCCAAAATAGTACCTTGCCCTATGCCCATGTCAATATTTAGTGCCGGTGACAGGGTATTATTGAAAAAGACACATTGGTTCCTATTTGTAAGGAAGTCTATTATGAGATCTAAAATTTTACCTCGAATACCGTAATATTGGAGTTTATCATGTAATTTTTTTGGACAAACACAGTCAAACGCCTTGCTCAGGTCACAGAATGATCCTGCAACGTGCAAACCTTTTTCAATGCTTTCCATTATTTCATTTAATAATAATGTAGCAGCTTTAGCTGTGGACCGATTAGTCCTAAACCCAAATTGATTTTCTGAAAAGAAATTATGATTTTCTAGAAAATTAACAATTCTATTTTTGATCGCTTTTTCAATTATTTTAGAAAATATTGGGGTAATGGCGATCGGACGATAATTATTCGGCTCATTAGAATTTCCTTTTTTGAATACTGGAATTATTTTCGCCAATTTTAATTTTTGTGGAAAGATTCCCGAAATGAAACAGGAGTTGATAATTTGAGTCAATGGTTCAAGAATAGTAACTGAAACACATTTTATTAATTTCATGTTGATCCATATATGTCTAACGTTAAGTTGTCACAGAAACCGTGAATCAAACTAGCAACCTCTGTCTCAGTTACTGGAGCCATAAATAGGCTGTCACTGTTACAGATTTTTTTATTTTTAAGCATTGAACTATAGTTAACGTCATTTGCAGTAACAGAAGGTAAATTAGATATGATATTATCAGCGACAGTTGTAAAAAACTGATTGAGTGACGTAGCTGATAGGTTGTTGTTTTCAGTGCCTTTTGAATCTTTATTACTTCCAGTTTCTTGTCGTATAACAGACCACATAGCTTTGTTTTTATTAGTAGAATTTAAAATAAATTCATCTTGTGCTTCTACTTTAGCCTTCTTTAATTCAGCTTTATATTTTTTATTATATATTTTATATAGCTGTTTAGCTTGTGGTGACTTTATTTCTGACAGAAAAATTAGAAAATCTCTCTATTTTCTGTATTCTTTTGTATACCAATGTATATTACAGTTCACTTTTCTTTTTGTTATTTTCTTAACATTTTTAACTGGAAAATGTATATTAAATCCATATATGAATATATTGAAAAATAAATTATACATATCATAAGTATTTAAACCGGTGAGTAACGTTTTCCAATTAAAGTTAAGCAAATAATTAACAAAATTATCATAGTTGTTCTTGCTGAAAATTTTTCGCTGGACATAACATTCAGAGAGTTTTTCCTGGATATCATATTTCGTTTTTATGTCAAAATATACACCAAAGTGGTCAGATAGCGCAGGATTTTTTACCTCTACCTTATATTCATGACAGCTTATATTCGTCAGGACGTTATCCAGGCATGTTCCACGGCCGCTGTGTGAATATCGTGTGGTCTCATAGTGCGTTATATGGAGACCCAGGCCGGTTATTACATCAAGTAAACTGTAATACAGATTATCTTTAGTTTTAAAATCAATATTAAAATCTCCTGTCAGAATGATATGATGATTTTTAAAGTTATTTTGACATAAATCTATAACATTTTGAATAGTATCCAAAAATACATCAAAATTTCCAACAGGTGATCTGTACAATGTAATTATAACCAATTTATAGTCTTTAATTTCGACAGCGGTAATTTCACAATGTTGTTTTTGTGATAATTCAGTAAAATTAGGTAAAGCTTTATAATTTATATTTGGTTTAACAAATATTACAACACCGCCGTGTTCAATTTTGTTCCTGCAATAAATATTTGCTTGTACATAATCGCCTATGTTATAGTAAGTCCATTCATGTTTGTGCAGCCAGTGTTCATTAAGACATAGAATATCAATGTTGTTATCGCGCGTATAAACTTCTAAAGCGTTTACCTTATTTTTTATACATTGAACATTTAAGTGTAACAGTCTAAGTGTTGAGTTATTCAGTGTTGTGGAGTGAGGCCCTTCTTCTAAAAATATATTGGCGAATAACAACACCATTCGGCCAGAATTGAGGGTCTTCAGTTTGTTCTCTTAGGTGATAAGAACATCCTAGTTTGAAACAAGTGCTGGTGCCGGTTGTCGTTATTTTGGTTACAATAATTTCTTCATTGGGAATTTTGGATTGTACGTAGTAGTTGAGTTGATCTTCAGTAGTCCCGGTAAGTAATCTTCCCACTAAAAACCATGCTTTTTTAGGTGCCGCTTGTAATCCGTCCTGGTTTACATTGGAACCAACGATTGTTTTCTTTGGCTTGCGTTTTCTACGCTTAACCATAGTAAAACCATCATCATTGTTTTTTTCGGGCTGGTCCATATTAGTTTTAACAGTATCGTTATATTGTTTGGTTATTATTTTTGTTTGGTTGCCATTATCACGTGGGAGGTTCAGTGGCTCCCTCATATCAACATGTTTAATTTTGCCAGCTGATATTGTAGGCTGCTGTTCTTTTTGGTTTGCACGTTCAATGACATTCAAATTTTTGACAGTTTCGGTACGGCTGCCATCTGGTGGTGATTTTTTACTAACTGTCAAATTTTTTCCCCTAAAAGAGAATTTTTTTCTTCCATTTCTTGTAGAAGTCTTAATAATAGTCTGTTTTCGGAAATCAGAGCTGTGATTTAATTTTCAGACCATTTCTTAGGTGGTTCGCCGTTACTTTGATCAGAAACGGTTTTCTTATCACAAATGGTGCATACCCATTTTTTAGTGAATTTCTCCTTGTTGAGTGGAATACTGGCACATTTGAAATGGAACATATGTCCAGATTCCTCGCATGTCACACCATTTACAACTTTTTTACTACACACTTTACATTTACAATCGCTATTAACTTTTTTCGCGGAGCGTATCTCAAAAGATATATATATATATATATATATATGTATAAGTATATACGTTTTATCACAAATCTGTGATCTGCAGAGCTACAGAAACATATTTTTTAAAAGTTATAACGTTAACTGTAAATATGTCCGGAAAATTGTCAATTTTAATAAACTTATTTAAATTAAAACATATCCTATTAATTGGTGAATTATATGCAGAATTTGATTTATTAAACGGGAAACATAAAAATTCAAAATCCCGAGTATGGTATGTAGGTGTTTTAAAATTAAATTGTTCTAAAAGATCAGGACAGTCAGTAATAATAACTTTGTAAGCAAAACTTGTGTCTATAAGAACACGCCTCTTTTCTAAAGATAAAAGATTTAAGTTTACATCTTTAAATTTATAATTTAAGTAATTAAAAAATTTGTTTTGCACATTTTCTATACGTTTAATATAAATAAGACATTGCGGAGACCAACATATCGTACAGAATTCAAGTTGACTTCGTACTAGAGACGAGTATAAACAAAGTATAGACTTGTATGATTTAAAATCTTTGCTCATCCTAATAATAAAACCTAACATTTTATAAGATTTTTATATAAATGATATAAATTCGCGTAAAAAGGCAGTACCTACCGGCACGATAAGCAGAAATAAGAAGGCGGTGCATTGTGACGTGTGGTTGTGAGTGTCAGTGAACAAAAAAGCAGAGGATCTGTGTGCGAATGTGTAGTGAAATAAACCTTATGAACGTGTACCTCAATATATTCTAATGTAAACATTTTTATATCAATAAACTTTATATAGTTTATAACATCTCAGAAGTGGGATTGTAATTCAAGTGCCGAACATGTGCTTTGTTCTGTGTGAAAAAAGTAACATTTGTGTAACGTAGCTTGAACAAGTGATTGATTTTACGCATTTTAGCTAACTGTGTGTGGCTGAGTGCTAAAAACTTGTGTTGTTTCTCTGCGTGAGAGAAAAAACTGTTCGTTGCGTATGATTAAAGAAAGTGAAACGCGTTCGCGTCGCGTAAAGTGAGAACATTTGCAGTTGTAATATGGGACCTCCAGTAACAAGGAGCATGATGAGTGACGATACAACAAGTGGCCAGGGTGAGAATTCACGAAGTGGTGCCGACACGGAAAGCGAGCATCAAGATGGCGGCGCTGGAGCATCAGGGTCAAGCATTGCATCAACAAACGATATCACGATTCTGCGTATGATGGAATCTATGATGGCGACCATGAATATGATGCAACAACAGATGCGTAACAATAACACGCAACAATTTGCAACTCCGACATCATCAACAATGCCCGAAGTGACTTACTGCGTGATGCCCGATTTATCCAAGTCGATAGAGGAGTTTTCCGGAGATGGTGGACCGAGCGTTGCAAAGGCATGGTTAGAGTCACTGTTACGTACAGCGGTAAGTCATCAGTGGCCAGCGGCCTTCAAGCTGGAAACTGCTCGACTCCATTTGGTAAAAGGCGCCAAAGAGTGGTATCTAGGACGTATTGAGAGCCTGAATACGTGGGAGGAATTTGAGGCTCAATTCCGAAAATCGTTTGCCCGAGACGGTACTCTACCAGAGAGGTGGGAAAGGATGACCTCGCGAGTGCAAAAAACCGGCGAATCGACGGCGGAGTACGTGTACTCCAAAATACGCTTGTGTAGGGACTTGGGACTCAACTTCTCCGAGTCGCAAGAGCAGATATTGACAGGATTCCGATCCAAAGCGCTGTGTGCAGAGTTAGAGGCACGAATTTGCGCTGATGAGGATGAATTGTTGGCCGCGATTCAACTCTGTGAACGAGTAGAGAAAAACCGTGTGGAACGATTCTCATCAGAAAAACGCGCCAAAGACAATTCGGTGGAAAAACGTGACGGTGTCACGAGAAATGAAGATACACGCCAGAAAGTAACAGCGAAAAACATACCATCGCGCGATAGGAGGTGTTACAATTGTAATAAGTTAGGCCACTTATCAAAGGATTGTCCAGAGCCAAAAAAACCTATCGTGTGCCGAGGTTGCAAGTCAGAGGGGCACTTCCAACGAGATTGTCCGCTCGCTAAGCAGACAGAGGAAAAGAAGCGGTCAATGGTCACAGCGACATCAGTAGACGATGCTGGCAAATACATAAAGGATGTATTGATCAACGGTCGATCGTTTAAAGGACTCGTAGATACTGGTAGTTCAAGTTGTATCGTTCGAGCGACCGTAGCATTGCAAGCTGGCCTGCAGGTAACGCAAGTATCGTACCCGATATTTGGGTTTGGGAACACAGTCAACGAAGCGGCTTCAACGATCGGTAAAGCCACAGCGGACCTGAGTATCGATGATATCTTGGCGTGCAACATCGAAATCTTAGTAGTTCCAGATCACGCTCAACCTGTGGAGGTCATTGTAGGTCGATCGTGGACAGAGTTACCACACATACGTGAAAAGTGGTGATGTTTTGAGGTTCGGAAATGCATCAAGTTACCCTTTCAAGGACCTGGACTTAGAACCGGTGAGTCGAGTTACTTTACGAGCAACAAAAGGTGAAACGATACCAGCTCGTGCAGTACACTACGTACGAGTTGAAATCAAGGAACCAGGGAACTACGCAGTGGAAAGTCGTACAGGATTAGGAGCAATGTTCGAAGCCAAAGATGGTTACGCTGAGGTTCCGGTGAGTAACTTTACTGATTGCCCGAAAAAGGTACTCAAGGGACAAGTTTTGGCTCGTGCTGAGGAAGTATGCGTGAAAGCTCCAAGTTATCTGCGTGCAGAGGAGGAACGACCAAATTCCATCGAGAAGGAAATAAAGATTGATGACTCCGTGACGTCACCAGAAAGAGCGCAGCTATTGGAATTATTATCCGAATATCAAGATTGTTTCGCCAGAAATATCAACGAACTGGGTTGTACCGATCTAGTTGAGATGGAGATAACTGAAGTCGAAGGTAGTCAGCCGGTAAGAACGAAACCTTACAAGACGTCTCCGGAAGATCGGCGCATCATAGCTGAGACAGTTCGAGAGTGGAAGCAATCTGGAATCGCCAAGGATACGAGGTCACCATATGCGAGCCCTGTACTCGTCGTGTGGAAAAAGACCGGAGAACCAAGGCTAGTGGTAGACTACAGGAGACTGAACAGCCAAACCAAGAGGCAGACATGGCCCATCCCGTCCATAGATGAGCAGCTGGAACAGTTAGCGGGTGCACGCATCTTCACTGTGTTGGACTTAGCTCACGGGTATATGCAGATACCGCTAAGCGAAGAAGCTAAGGAAAAGACGGCATTCATTACACCGGACGAAACTGGCCAATTTGAGCGAATGACGTTTGGTCTGGTAAATGCACCATTCGAGTTCACAAGGTTGATGAACTTAGTTCTCGGCGACCTGAGGAACCAAATAGCGCTATGTTACATGGACGATGTGATGATACCTGCTGCAAATTGGAACGAAATGCTGGAACGCCTGAGAAAAGTGCTCGAGGCATTCAGAGTAGCTAAGCTGACGCTCAAGCCGAGCAAATGCGAGTTTGGACGCAAGGAATTGGAATTCCTTGGATTCCGCGTGTCAGCTGAAGGAATCCGACCAGGCCTGAGGAAGCTAAGAGCCGTAAGTGAATTTCCGCAACCGAAGAATGAACAAGAGGTAAGGAGATTTCTAGGCCTTACTGGGTTTTTCAGACGTTTTGTGCCGCACTACGCCAGACGGGCAGAGCCGCTAAATCGACTGACGAGGAAGGACGTGAAGTTTGTGTGGGAAAAACCGCAACACGAAGCGTTTGAGGAACTGAGAGGAGTGTTACTCCATGAACCGATTTTAAGTCTGTACAACCCCAAAGCCGAGACAGAACTACATACGGATGCGAGTTCCGGCGGATTGGCAGGAATGTTGATGCAGATGGATGATAACGACGTGGCTCATCGCGTGTACTGTGTGAGCAAGAAGACCACGCCGACTGAGCAACGATACCATAGCAGTAAGCTCGAGCTAATGGCGATCGTCTGGAGTATAGACCGACTACGACAGTTCCTGATAGGCATAGAGTTCACGGTAGTAACAGACTGTCAGGCACTAATATACCTGAACAAGAACAAGTCTGTCAACCCTCAAGTCGCCAGATGGGTAATGCTGATCCAGGAATTCAACTTCAGTATTAAGCATCGGCCAGGTACGCGGATGGCCCATGTAGACGCTCTGAGTAGAGGGAGCGTGGATCCTGCATCGGATACCATCGCAGATGTGATTCAGAAGGCGGAAGTATGCCTAGCGCTAGACGTAGAGGATCAAGTGCTACTTATGCAACGAGGAGATGCCGAACTGTGTGAAAAGGCGAGAATTCTAGAAAAGCCCGAAGAAGACAGATCTGTAGAAGAGAGAAACCATGTGCAGGGACTAGAATTACATGCACACCGGTTGTACAAGAGAATCGGCGATCGACTTCTGTACGTGATACCGAAAGTCATGAGAAAGGCGATAGTAGTCAAGAGCCACGACCTGATGGGACATTTCGCCCTTGACCGGACGGTGGCGAAGATACTAGAACACTACTGGTTCCCGCGCATGCGTAGATATGTGCGCCAGCATATAGGTGCATGTTTCGACTGTCTGATGTTGAAGACGCCAGGTGGCAAGCGACCAGGACAGCTGAATCCAATACCGCCAGGCACGCGACCATTCGAGGTGGTCAATATGGATCATCTGGGGCCTTTTGTGCGAAGCAGACGTCGCAACACGCAACTGTTGGTCGTAGTGGACAACCTAACCAAGTTTGTTCACCTTTACCCGATGGCGACGACGTCATCTAAAGACGTGTTAAAGGCCATGAATAAATTCGTCACGGAACGTGGCCTGCCCAGACGAATTATCACGGACCGTGGTACTGGCTTTACCTCCAGAGCTTTCGAAGAATATTGTGAAGCTAGAGGAATTAAACACACCCTTAATTCCACTCAACACCCACAGGCGAATGGCCAGGTAGAACGAGTGAACCGGACGATACTACCGACTATAGTATCAGGTATGGAAGACCCAGAGCACCGAGATTGGGACGCCAAGCTCGATATAGTCACAAGAAACCTGAATAACACTGCCAACAAAACCACGGGGAAGACGCCCCACGAAGCGGTGTACGGATACCGACCGCGATTCCATGATGGAATAGAGAGAGCGTTAGAAGCACCAGGTGAGGAAGACTGGGAACCCCCACAGGATGCTCACAGGAAGACGCGCGAGACGATCCTGTCAGAACAAGACAAGATGAAGACGAGTACGATCGGAGGCATCACCGAGCCCCCATGTACGACCTAGGGGAATTAGTGATGATGCGTCGTGTCCCAGAACACACGGGGCTGCCGACGAAGACTCAGCTGAAGTACAGAGGACCGCTAGCGATTACCGAGGTGTTACCCAGTGATACCTACCGGGTAAGTGAGCTGAAGAACGACGGTGGACGACGCTATGCGTCCACAGCGCACGTCTCACAATTAAAGGCGTGGCGCAATCCAGCGAGCAGAGAAGACGATGACTCCGAAGATGAGGCGCCATCGACCGACGAAGACGGCGACCAAGGTGAGTCACTGCAAGAGGACGAACCAGAGGCAGCGGCGGCGCGACAGGAGCAGCTAACGTCGGTGACCAGCGAGAGGCGACCGACGCGAGAGCGGAGGCAACCGAGATACCTGGACGACTACGTCGGCCGAGGACGGGCGACAACCAGGATGGCCGAATGATATAAATTCACGTAAAAAGGCAGTACCTACCGGCACGATAAGCAGAAATAAGAAAGCGGTGCATTATGACGTGTGGTTGTGAGTGTCAGTGAACAAAAAAGCAGAGTATCTGTGTGCGAATGTGTAGTGAAATAAACCTTATGAACGTGTACCTCAATATATTCTAATGTAAACATTTTTATATCAATAAACTTTATATAGTTTATAACATCATGTTATCTATATGAACATCAAATATAACTTTTTGATCTATCGTTAAACCAAGATCTTTTACTAGATTAACTTTTGCAATAGTATCTCCGTCAATATCATACCTAAAGTTTATATAGTTTCTATTGCCTGTAAGTGTGATTTGAAAACATTTATTTATGTTAATTTTTAAATAATTATTTTTTACGTAAGCTGCTAGTCGATTTATATCTTCTTGTATCGCACAACAGTCGTTTGTGCCCGACACCGTTTTAAAAATCTTTAGATCATCAGCGTATAGAAGAAAATTACATTTTGTAAAATTCCATATACCATTTTTTCAAACATTTTTTCAAAAATGCACAATTTGGAGATTGGTCTATAATTTTCAATTAAGGTTTTTTTGCCATTCTTAAAAACCGGTATAACTAAAGCTTTTTTCCAAGCTGTTGGAAATGTGGCTTCAGATACAGATTTATTAAAAATAATAGACAGCTAGGCTTAGTGACAGTAGGCTTAGTGAATTGGCACAGTTTTTAATAAAAACGCCAGGTATATTATTTGAACCAGCTCCTTTGTGAACGTCAATTTGCATGATGCATTCAAGAACTTCATCTTCATTAAAAGTTAAGGAGGACAGAACCTTGTGTGACACAGGAACGTTATTATCAATAGCGAGTGCGTTAGACGGTAATATGTACACCGAATAGAAATATTCCGAAAAATAATTACAGATATCAGAGACATTATTTGATGTCAAGTTATTATATGTCATGGAAGTTGGAAAAGTTTCTTTTTTAACTGACGATGTAAAGAACCAGCATTTTTTTGTATTTGTCGGTATTTGTTTCTCAACATCTTGAATATATTTTTGATAACAAGTTTTTATTAACTTCTTAACCCTTTTTCTTAGCAGAGAAAATTCATAATAAAAAGTACTAGTCTTAAATCTCTTAAATTTTTGGTGAGCCCTGTATTTTTCTTTTATAAGTTTAATTAAACCTCCAGTATACCAAGAAAGATAGTTTTTTTCCGACCATATTTACATGGAACAAATGAATTGATATTTTCATGCAGAGTATCATAAAAATAATTGGCAGCATTATTTGTATTGAGATTTTTGAGTTCATAATTCCAATCAATCATAGAAATAGCTTAATTTAGTTTATCATAATCTGCATGGTTATACAAAAACATATTTTTAGGTAAAGTACAAATTTGTTTCGGCATTATGTTATTTATATAAAGTTCCAGTGGCGGGTGATGTAAATCAACTTTACTTAATGGAATAACTTTTACATTTTCTACATCAGTAATAAATAAATCTGAAATTCTATCGTTGTGATTTAAAATATGATTATATTGTAATAAATTGCAATATAATAAACAATCAACGAAATCATTGGATGCATTATTGTAAATGTTATTTGGAGTTAGACCATTGCCATTACTAACCCATTGTAACAAGGGTAAATTAAAATCACCACAGATTAAGAAATTGCCGCCAAGAACAGAATTAAAAATTGTATACAAATTATTTAAAAATCTATTTAATGCATCAATTTTTCCTGGTGGTAAATAAACACAACAAATATGAAGATTTTGTCTTTTATTATTAATTTCCGTAACTAACGTTATCCACAAATCTTCAGCATCACTAAACCATTCCTGGTTAACAATAAATTCAAGGTTACACTTAACACCTATTATCAATCCACCACCATCACTTTTAGAGGAAGTTTGAAGGCACCTGTCGCGTCTCACTACACAGTATTCCGGGGGCAAAACTTCACATTCACTTATTTTCGAATTTAAATTAGTTTCAGTTAAACATATTATCTGATAAATACTAGACATACAGTTTATTCTAAATTCATTGGTTTTTGATCTCAATCCATTAACATTCTGGTAATACACAGACAGAGCCATTGTTGCATCGGGAAGTATAATATTAGTGTAGAAATAAAAATGAATACAATCTATGGATATCGTCCACACATGATATTAATTTTATTCTACTAGTTTCATCTTTTCGAACAAATATTTTACAATTTCTAGTCCAAATAAACTTGAAATTTTTAGGAAGTAAAGTATCTCTGGCTGTCTTAAAAAGTTCATTATTTCTTTGGCTTAAGTGTTCATTCAAATAAATTTTGTTAAGAACATTTTTGTTTTGCCTGTACGCAGTAAGAAATTGTTCTTTGACTCGCCGTGTTGTAAATTTAACGACAATATTTCGATTGTTATTAGAAGAATTATTTCGATTAGGAAGTCTATGAGTCATATCGACATCACGCTGATCTAAATTTACTCCAATTTTGGAACCAATTTCAGAAACGACTTCAAAAATATCTTCAGAAGGAGATTCAGGCATATTAGAGATATTAATGGTATTCAACCGAGAATATTGCTCAAGGTCAACTATTTTATTATCAAGTTCAGCAATCTTAAACTTTGAGTCATCATTTTCTTTTTTATAGACATCGAGCAACTTGAGTTTTTCATTCGTCTCCTTTAATTTAATTTCAAAATCAGATATTTTGTTGCTACAAAAAGTGACCGATTCAAGCAGCATATTAAATTTTGAATTCAATTCATTTAATATCTCAGATTTTACAGCATTGACAATACATTGCAAATCATTTTTTGTAATTAAATTTTGTGAGTTACCTTGCTGTACAACATTAAAATTTACTTGACTGGATAAAATAAGATCATCTGGACGACAATTCTTTCAGTACCAAACGATACTATCATCATCTTGTATAACAGCCAGCTGGTTATCACTAACATTAGCACAATTTGCGTGGTAAAGTGTAACACACACACATTTGCCACATTTTACACCAGGATACTTTTTGTTGATGGCCCTACTGCAAATTTTACACGAGACGACCATGATTGTATACGTAGATAATCCGACTCAAGATGACACTGAACAAGTTCGTTTACACACTACTTGGTGTATGAAAAAATTTAAATTTATTTAAACACTGTTAAACACATAGACGTAGAAATTTATAACAATAATACGTAATTTTTTCTGTACAAGGAAGTATAAAAAAGTTATATTTTAAGTATAAAACTCCACTATTATTTTTTATAACTTCAATACGATATAAAATACGTGTTTGCTGTTACACACTTCGATTACAATTGAGTTAGAAAGAACACTGGTCCTTAGGTTCGAGGATACTGTCATTTTTACGGACGGATCAAAATTCGGAACCAAGGTTGGGTGTGCGTTCGTTGTTTTGAATTCACGCCAACAGTTTCAGTACCATCTGCACTCCATAACGAGTGTGTACACTACTGAGCTGTACGGTGTATTCAAAGCCCTGTGTTTTGTTTCGTCAGAGAAAAGGCAGTCAAGTGTTATCTTGACGGACTCGCTAAGCGTTCTGAACAGTATCCAAGATCCAGATCCAGTGCATCCTCTTATACTTAAGATCCGTTTGTTACTCCACAATCTGAATGCTCAGAATGTGAGAGTAGAACTGTTTTGTTCACCGGGACATGTTGGTATTAAAGGCAATGAAGCAGCAGATTCAGCTGCAAAAGCCGCCTCTTACAGACCTATGATTGATGTGAGTTTCATATTTCCAGATGACGCAAAAAGTCATCTGAAACATCTAGTTTTAGCCATGTGGCAACATGAGTGGGGCAACATACAAGACGTTAAATTGAGACTGATTAAAGAAGATGTTAAACCATGGGGTTCTTCTTGCATGATTAACCGCAGGGAGGAAACCGCCATCATACGTCTAATAGAAGATGATCTAGTTACTAAGGATGCGTGATTAATATGGTGTGTTTGACGTTTTGATATATAATACTGTCATATAATATTGTAATAATAAAACTATATATATAATACTTCTCAGCTATAATTCCACTGTACAATAAACTAGCCATCAAAGTTATGGGCCCAGAACAAAAATATAGACAGAGTTGAAAATTTAAAAAATAAAATAATAAATATGGCAGAAACAATGTTAAATAGCATTGAGAAGTTAAATAATAACAATTATTTAAACTGGCGATTCAAGATACAAATATATCTTAGAGCAAAAAATTTAAAGTAAAGTACTTACAGAATGTCGACCCGAGAGAAACGAAAAAAATGCTGACGTGATAAACAAGTGGGAAAAAATGCTATTGGAGCATGAGAAAAGTTACGTGAGAGGCACCAAGGAGATTTACAAAGTAAAAAAATTATATTACGTAGAGATATTGGAAATATTATATGGAAATCAGACGATAAAGTCGAAAATTATATCAAGAACATTGAAGAAATGGCAGCAAATTTATCAAGTTAAGGTGAAAATTTATCGAAAGCTGAAATTTCGTGTTACATTTTAAATGGATTACCTCAGAAATACAATTCTGTAAAAAGAATATATGAAGCTATGAAACCTAATGATGTTAATCCTGAGCAGATTAAAAATTCTTTATTACAAGAATAGAAAAGGCAAAATGATTTTGAAGAAACGAAATTGTATAAAATTAAGAAAAGAAATATTAAAATTATAGAATGCAATTTCTGTGGGAGAAAAGGTAATTTTCAAAAAGATTGCTATAAAAAACAAGAGCAAGACAAAAAAAAAATGAAAACGTGGAAAATAATACAGAAAACTGAAGATATGTACATTTTAAAATCCAAATGGATGTACGCACTGAAAAATAGTTTAGAAGGTGTGACGTTTAAGTCAAGATTAGTAGCAAATGGTTATAGACAAATAAAAGGAATAGACTACCAAGATACATACTCTCCTGTACTAAAATTGTCCTCATTGAGAATTTTATTATCGTTAGCAAATGAACATGATATGGAACTTCGCCAATTGGACATTAAAACTACTTATTTAAATGGAGAACTACACGAAGATATTTACATGGAAATTCCAAAAGGATTTTATAAAGAAAAATCCAGAGAAAAATATGTATGTAAGTTGCAAAAAACGCTATATGGACTAAAATAATCTGGACGCGATTGGAATATAAAATTAGACAGCGAACTAAAAAATCTAAACTTCAAAAGACTACAGAGCAATAAATTTGTTTATTATAAGAAGAATGAAAAGGGTATGGTAATTGTGGGAGTATATGTGGATGATTCTCTGGTAGCTGCAACAAATAAAAATATTATGATGACATTTCTAAATGACATAAAACAAAAATTTGAAATTAAAGATTTAGGTGAACCAAATGTCATTTTAGGAATTAGAATAAGAAGAGACAGAAATAAGAAAATTATTACTATAGATCAAGAAAAATATATAGAAGAAACTTTGAATAAATTTGGGATGAAAGATTATAATGGTATAAAAACCCCTATGGAAATTAGCTTAAAATTAGAAAAACATTCTGGAGAAGTAGATACAGATATACCGTATCAATCATTAATTGGAGCATTAATGTATCTTGTACAGGGTACACGTCCTGATATAGCATATCCCGTACATTATTTAAGCACATTTAACAACTGTTATGATATAATTCACTGGAAACATTTAAAACGTATATTAAGATATCTAAAACAAACCAAAAATATACATTTAACTTTCGGAAATACAAAAACAAAACATGATTTAATTGGATATAGTAATGCAAGTTGAAATGCAAAAGGGGATGGAAAATCAGTCACTGGTTATATATTTCTATATAATGGAACACCGATTACTTGGAACTCTAGAAAACAAAATACCATAGCTTTGTCTACATGTGAAGCGGAATATGTAGCCTTATGCGAGAGTATCCGAGAAGGTAAATGGATAAAAAATTTGCTAAAAGAATTAAATTTGATAGATAATGTCAAAAAAACTACTGTCATTTTTTGTGACAACCAGTCAGCTGTCAGGGTCATAAAAGATGGAAATAACTGCAAGAGATCCAAACACGTCCAATTAAAATACCAATATGTTAAAGAAGAAATTGAATATGAAAATTTTGATATAAAAAAATATATCCACAAAATATATGTTGGCAGATGGATTGACAAAAAATTTAAGCGGTGAGAAAATAAAATATATTAACACAAATATTGGTTTAAAAGAAAAAAGATTTTAAAGCGGTGGGAGATTAATAGACGCTTTAAATATTTTTTTCTGTGGGAGATTAATAGAAGATGATCTAGTTACTAAGGTTACGTGATTAATATGGTGCGTTTGACGTTTTGATATATAATACTGTCATATAATATTGTAATAATAAAACTATATATATATATATACCAGCACGGAGAATTTTTGATCTTCTGTTGAGGCACTATCATAGGAAATTATTTGGGAAAAAGAAGAGAAGCGAAGGATAATGCAATTATTTCATAATTGATCCAATATTTCGTTTATTCTTCATAAACTTTATCAAGGATTTCTATAACAAAAGGTACCGGTCATAAAAGCAAACACAAACTGTACCATTTCTTAACGAAATAGTTAAGCATGTCGCCAAGATGTTACATAAGTATGTGAACGTAGACCTATGGTATGAAAAACAGTAATCGAGTTGTTAAGAAGCACTTAAATACATCAGAATTTGAAGAAAACAACGTAAAGATGCTAAGGCAGTTATGACGCCATTTTACTTACTGAGTCACATGACTCTAACGCAAGGCATTGTGGTAATGCCGGTAACAAAAAGAAAACTTCCTACTTCTAGCCCCGGGAAAATATGAATTGTTTGACATCCAGTAGATGTAAACAAGTAAAACTCCTACGAGGAGAAAAGTATAAAGTGTAAAAAGGTAAAGTTAGAAAAATACTTTTAAAGGAAGTTAATAAAAGAAGGATGGAGACAACCCACTAAATGTATAAATGGAAGAACTGAACCAAAAATTCACCTGACAGTTTTAAAAGTTAACAGGTAGGAGTAAATGTCGTGTAAACTTTCCGTGTCAGTTCTGGCATTTAATACATTATGAAAGTGGTTAATATAGCACATTTCATAAAAAAATCTTTTAGAATCGTTGGGAAATCTATCCAACACCTTAGGGTTCTCGAAATCCACAACATGATTAGTGGAAGCAACATGTGTACCTAAAGTACATTTCTGAGGATTGACACGGCAATCCGATTTATGTTGTGTGATCCGATTTCTAAGTTTTTGGATTGAACTCCCTATATATACTTGTTCACAGGAACAGTTTAATAAGTAAATAGTGTTTTTTACCGATAAGTGGTCTATCTTCTGTTTTAATTTGGTGTTAATAACTGAAAGTTTTTTTAAAGGTTTATCAGCTATTATGAGGTTATTTAATCTAAGAACTTTTTTGATACTATTCGATAAATGACCCATGTAGGTTAATGCCCTATATTTATTAGGTTCTACTGTAGGGATGTCAGGTCCCTGTACTTCAGGAATCCTGCTATGTGAACTAGGTTCATCTGTATTTATGTTGAATAAAATTTTGTAAATTAAACGTTTGGGCTAAGAGTTTTCAATGAAAATTTTGGCAAGTTTAAGTAAGTTTTTTTGGAGTAGGGATTCATCTGAAATTTTTGTTACCCTATATTTCATAGTTTTGACAAGTGCAATTTTATATTTTAAAGGATGAAAAGAGTGAAAGTTTAGGTAACGGCCAGAAAAAGTTTTTTTTGTGTACCAATCGAACCTTAGTACGTTATGAGGATCTCTAAATGCAAAGGTGTCTAAAAACGGAACCCCTTTTTTTATATCATCTTCTTTTTCTACAGTGAACTGTAGAGAAGGATGGTATTGGTTAAAAATGTTTAAAGTAGCATCTTCTTTGTCCTCAGGGACCGTTAAAAGTAGATCATCTACATATTTTTTTATGAAAGGGATTTCAAAATATAGTTTTTCAGTCACCTTTTTAAGAAGAGTATCCATTACGAACTGTGATAAGATTGGACTCAAGGCTTAACCCATAGGTAGCCCTTTATTCTGCAAGAAATATTTATCATCGTATACAAAATAGCATGAGCGATATAGAGTTTCCATGATCTCAATGAATTTAGTTTTACTGATTTTAGTAACTTTTTTGATGTTAGGCCACCTAAGTTGGACTTCGTGGACGATAAGGTCCCATGTAATACTTGGGAATAAAGAAGCTACATACAGGCTAATAAGCCTGTAGTTATCAGGCAGAATAGTGCCTTTTGGTCCCTTACTAGGTCAAAAGAGTTGTTGACATAGTATGGATTGTCTGCAACATACGCTTTTTTAAGAATACTAGTAATGAAAAAGGTAAGTTTTTTATAAGGTCCGTCAGAACCGTCAATAATATGCCTTAACGGCAATTCATCCTTGTGAATTTTAACGTTTGCGAACACTCTAGGTGGTAACGCGTTATGCTCTTTGAGTTCTCTACTCTCCGTATCTGAAATGTATTTTTTTAATTTTAAAGACGAAATAATTTTGTTATTAGAGTTTTGAAAGGAGGTAGTAGGGTCTCTAGGAAGCAACGAGTATGTACCCTCTTCGTTAAGTATCCCTTCCAATTTGTCTACGTAGTCTTGCTTATTCATTAAGACAGAAGTCTGGCCCTTATCGGCACGTAACAAAATGAGTTGATTATTATTTTTTAAAAAGGTTTTTGACCGAATGTATAGTTGGTGTAGTGTGTTGTATTTACTATCCACTACACTGTGGGTGCCCTTAAAATAGTTGGTGAGTAGGTTAGTGACCTGTGCCCTCTTAGTATTCTTATTTTTTCCTCATGGAGAGCTAATATTTCCTCAACCTCACCCAATACTTTAAAAACATCCACCTCGCTATGGTCAATAGGTAAGGAGAATCTACTACCCAAACTTAAAAAACTGGAAATTTCTGTAAGAACATCCGTATCAGAAATGTTCATAAACCAGCTATCTATCGTACTGACTTTATTATTACAAGAGAAATCATTTTTGACTTTAATGAACTTGTTATACAATCTACGCTTATTCTTTTCGGTGATTTTAATAAAGGCAGCTATTAACACCAAATTAAAACAGAAGATTGACCACTTACCGGTAAAAAACACTATTTACTTATTAAACTGTTCTTGTGAACAAGTATATATAGGGAGTTCAATCCAAAAACTTAGAAATCGGATCACACAACATAAATCGGATTGCCGTGTCAATCCTCAGAAATGTACTTTAGCTACACATGTTGCTTCCACTAATCATGTTGTGGATTTCGAGAACCCTAAGGTGTTGGATAAATTTCCCAACGATTCTAAAAGATTTTTTTATGAAATATGCTATATTAACCACTCTCATAATGTATTAAATGCCAGAACTGACACGGAAAGTTTACACGACATTTACTCCTACCTGTTAACTTTTAAAACTGTCAGGTGAATTTTTGGTTCAGTTCTTCCATTTATACATTTAGTGGATTGTCTCCATCCTTCTTTTATTACCTTCCTTTAAAAGTATTTTTCTAACTTTACCTTTTTACACTTTATACTTTTCTCCTCGTAGGAGTTTTACTTGTTTACATCTACTGGATGTCAAACAATTCATATTTTCCCGGGGCTAGAAGTAGGAAGTTTTCTTTTTGTTACCGGCATTACCACAATGCCTTGCGTTAGAGTCATGTGACTCAGTAAGTAAAATGGCGTCATAACTGCCTTAGCATCTTTACGTTGTTTTCTTCAAATTCTGATGTATTTAAGTGCTTCTTAACAACTCGATTACTGTTTTTCATACCATGGGTCTACGTTCACATACTTATGTAACATCTTGGCGACATGCTTAACTATTTCGTTAAGAAATGGTACAGTTTGTGTTTGCTTTTATGACCGGTACCTTTTGTTATAGAAATCCTTGATAAAGTTTATGAAGAATAAACGAAATATTGGATCAATTATGAAATAATTGCATTATCCTTCGCTTCTCTTCTTTTCCCCAAATAATTTCCTATGATAGTGCCTCAACAGAAGATCAAAAATTCTCCATGCTGGTTTTATTACAGTTAACATGGGATTCTTTCATACAATTCGGACTAATTATGGTGAAACAGTGATGAAGTGCATGAAGAGATACATCAAAGAAAACAAAAAACTTTCCAAAGCAATAACAAGAAGGACGTTCCTCATAAAATGCAGACAACAGAAGATCTCCCCGCAACATGTTCGAGCTTACGAGAAACATATAAAGTGTCTTATGTGTGATAACTTTGGGAATACTAACAAGGACTTTCATCAATTTAATAACAGGTTGAGGCACAGTTTGTTATCGTTGGAAATTAATAATGTACATTCCGAAATTAAAACACTGGGAAAAAAAATTTTTGACTTGAAGGGACTAGTTATAGAATCTTTGCCATATTATGTACACGACCGGTTTTTTGCCAAGCAACATGCTGCTTTTATTAAAATCATCGAAAAGAATAAGCGTAGATTGTATAACAAGTTCATTAAAGTCAAAAATGATTTCTCTTGTAATAATAAAGTCAGTACGATAGATAGCTGGTTTATGAACATTTCTGATACGCATGTTCCTACAGAAATTTCCAGTTTTTTAAGTTTGGGTAGTAGATTCTCCTTACCTATTGACCATAGCGAGGTGGATGTTTTTAAAGTATTGGGTGAGGTTGAGGAAATATTAGCTCTCCATGAGGAAAAAAATAAGAATACTAAGAGGGCACAGGTCACTAACCTATTCACCAACTATTTTAAGGGCACCCACAGCGTAGTGGATAGTAAATACAACACACTACACCAACTACACATTCGGTCAAAAACCTTTTTAAAAAATAATAATCAACTCATTTTGTTACGTGCCGATAAGGGCCAGACTTCTGTCTTAATGAATAAGCAAGACTACGTAGACAAATTGGAAGGGATACTTAACGAAGAGGGTACATACTCGTTGCTTCCTAGAGACCCTACTACCTCCTTTCAAAACTCTAATAACAAAATTATTTCGTCTTTAAAATTAAAAAAATACATTTCAGATACGGAGAGTAGAGAACTCAAAGAGCATAACGCGTTACCACCTAGAGTGTTCGTAAACGTTAAAATTCACAAGGATGAATTGCCGTTAAGGCATATTATTGACGGTTCTGACGGACCTTATAAAAAACTTACCTTTTTCATTACTAGTATTCTTAAAAAAGCGTATGATGTAGACAATCCATACTATGTCAACAACTCTTTTGACCTAGTTAGGGACCAAAAGGCACTATTCTGCCTGATTACTACAGGCTTATTAGCCTGGATGTAGTTTCTTTATTCCCAAGTATTGCATGGGACCTTATCGTCCACGAAGTCCAACTTAGGTGGCCTAACATCAAAAAAGTTACTAAAATCAGTAAAACTAAATTCATTGAGATCATGGAAACTCTATATCGCTCATGCTATTTTGTATACGATGATAAATATTTCTTGCAGAATAAAGGGCTACCTATGGGTTCAGCCTTGAGTCTAAACTTATCACAGTTCGTAATGGATACTCTTCTTAAAAAGGTGAGTGAAAAACTAGATTTTGAAATCCCTTTCATAAAAAAATATGTAGATGATCTACTTTTAACGGTCCCTGAGGACAAAGTAGATGCTACTTTAAACATATTTAACCAATACCACCCTTCTCTACAGTTCACTGTAGAAAAAGAAGATGATATAAAAAAAGGGGTTCCGTTTTTAGACACCTTTGCATTTAGAGATCCTCATAACGTACTAAGGTTCGATTGGTACACAAAAAAAACTTTTTCTGGCCGTTACCTAAACTTTCACTCTTTTCATCCTTTAAAATATAAAATTGCACTTATCAAAACTATGAAATATAGGGTATCTACAATTTCAGATGAATCCCTACTCCAAAAAAACTTACTTAAACTTGCCAAAATTTTCATTGAAAACTCTTATCCTAAACGTTTAATTTACAAAATTTTATTCAACATAAATACAGATGAACCTAGTTCACATAGCAGGATTCCTGAAGTACAGGGACCTGACATCCCTACAGTAGAACCTAATAAATATAGGGCATTAACCTACATGGGTCATTTATCTAATAGTATCAAAAAAGTTCTTAGATTAGATAATCTCATAATAGCTGATAAACCTTTAAAAAAACTTTCAGTTATTAACACCAAATTAAAACAGAAGATTGACCACTTATCGGTAAGAAACACTATTTACTTATTAAACTGTTCTTGTGAACAAGCATATATAGGGAGTTCAATCCAAAAACTTAGAAATCGGATCACACAACATAAATCGGATTGCCATGTCAATCCTCAGAAATGTACTTTAGCTACACATGTTGCTTCCACTAATCATGTTGTGGATTTCGAGAACCCTAAGGTGTTGGGATAGATTTCCCAACGATTCTAAAAGATTTTTTTATGAAATGTGCAATATTAACCACTTTCATAATGTATTAAATGCCAGAACTGACACGGAAAGTTTACACGACATTTACTCCTACCTGTTAACTTTTAAAACTGTCAGGTGAATTTTTGGTTCATTTCTTCCATTTATACATTTAGTGAATTGTCTCCATCCTTCTTTTATTACCTTCCTTTAAAAGTGTTTTTCTAACTTTACCTTTTTACACTTTATACTTTTCTCCTCGTAGGAGTTTTACTTGTTTACATCTACTGGATGTCAAACAATTCATATTTTCCCGGGGCTAGAAGTAGGAAGTTTTCTTTTTGTTACCGGTATTACCACAATGCCTTGCGTTAGAGTCATGTGACTCAGTAAGTAAAATGGCGTCATAACTGCCTTAGCATCTTTACGTTGTTTTCTTCAAATTCTTATGTATTTAAGTGCTTCTTAACAACTCGATTACTGTTTTTCATACCATGGGTCTACGTTCACATACTTATGTAACATCTTGGCGACATGCTTAACTATTTCGGTAAGAAATGGTACACTTTGTGTTTGCTTTTATGATCGGTACCTTCTGTTATAGAAATCCTTGATAAAGTTTATGAAGAATAAACGAAATATTGGATCAATTATGAAATAATTGCATTAACCTTCGCTTCTCTTCTTTTTCCCAAATAATTTCCTATTATATATATATATATATATATATATATATATATATATATATATATATATATGTATTAAATAAAATTCTTATGTCATACTCGTCATATATTTATTAAAACAATTTTTATCGAGACGTTTCGATTGGTAATCCAATCATCCTCAGTCTAATACTATTGTCAAATGTATAAAATAATGTATTTCCACATTAAAATGTTTGGAACGGACAGGAACGGTTAATCATAGTCTAGCCGAACGGTCTGTCCTATACTATATATATATATATATATAAGATATAAAAGTTATTGGGAATAACGGTGGAGTAAAGTAAACTCAAAAGTTACTAAGGCCCGATATTTCGGTCTAACTTTTTAGACCTTCTTCAGGGGCTGAAAATTTATTTAAATAAGTACAATATTCTTACAATGATTATTTTAAATCTTACAAAGTAAAAGCTAAGAGTCTCCTCTGATATTACACATTAAACTAATGACTAGAAAATAGACTTCGTAAAACATAATATAAATCACAATATCACAGCGCAGACAATAAAATAAAATAAAAACGGTTGAATAAAGATTAGCGCATTATAATTGGTTGTAATAAATAAAATTTAAAACTGTAGTCCTTCTTCTTATTCTTCTATTGGAATTTGGCCGAAATCCTTCTTATCAACATAAGCAAATTAGTAGGTAATGTAGTACATTGTTTTTTTCCCGTGTCTATGCTACGTTGGTAAACAACTCAAATCCCGTACTTAACCTATGTTCTCTTCCGAAATATGCAACAGATATTTATAAATTGCGCTAAGGCCTTGTATGTCTGTTTTAGCGTTTAGGTTATTTTTATATCAATTAATATAACACATTTCCATGAAGGTCCTTTTGTAGGTATTACTTTCAGTAGCCAATATCTCTGTATTATCGAAGTTTGGTACATGCGACGTAGTGGAAATATGTTTGCTTAAAGCGCAATAATTCGGTTTGCATTTAGCGTCCGAAGTAAGGTAAGTTACACTGACATTCTACTTTGTATATTACATCCCTTTTGTTTTTAATATGCCTCTTGTCCTTAAGAGATGAGAAAAGGTGTCCTAGAGTCCTTAATGATTTCTCGACGAGTATAATGTTATGTTCTCTAAATATATTCTTGAAGATAGGAGTCACTTCTTGAATATATGGAATAGAGAAATACTTGCTACTAGGTTGTTCTACATTTCTAGGACTGTTTATTGCTGGTTCAGTGTGGCTGTTAAATATAGCTCTCTGGACGAGATTTCTAGGGTATGCATTCTTATAGAAATCGTCAGCAAAGTTTTTTAAATTGTTATGGAGAAAAGATGGGTCTGAAATTTTTCTTACTTTACTTGCCATTGTTTTTATTGAAGCTACTTTATATTTTATAGGATGGTAACTGTGGAAATTTAAATACCTGCCTGAGTTAGTCGGTTTTGAATAGTAATCGAACATTATCCTATTTTCTGGTCCACGAATAACCCATGTGTCTAGGAATGGAACTGCTTTTCTTTCATTTTCAGGTTCTAGAGTGAATTGGATTGCCTGGTCATAGTTGTTAAATTGCGCCAGAATTTCGATAACTTTTTCCCGTGGAACTGCTAGAAGTGTGTCATCCACATAAACTTTCAATATAGGAATATGGTATTCACAGGACAGAGCAACGTTACTAATAAGGTCCTTCATGACCCCTTTTGCGATGATAGGAGAGCTGTCTGCTCCCTGAGCAAGGCCTGTGAGTTGTGAGAAGTACTTGTTGTTAAAGGTGCAGTATGAAGACTTGTTAATGAATTCCACAACCTCTATAAAGTGGTCCATTGACATGTCAGTGTGACCGCTAATGGGCATCCAATGTTCCATAATAAACTTTTTTGTAAGTTCTGGTGTGACGCTAGGAAACAAGGAAATGACATCTAGGCTGAGAAGTACATAATCCTCTGGTAATTTAAAGTTGTTCAATTCCTCAACTAAATCAAAGGTACTTTTGACGTCATACTTACACGTTTCGTAAGCAGCTGTTAATACCACTGTTACATATTTTGACCACGTAGAAAATGGCGAGTTGTTGGTATCTACTATGTGTCTGATTGGTAAATCCGGTTTATGCACTTTTACGTGGGCAAACAGTCTCGGACACACGGCAATTAACAAGTCTTCATACTGCAACTTTAACAACAAGTACTTCTCACAACTCACAGTCCTTGCTTCAGGGAGCAGACAGCTCTCCTATCATCGCAAAAGGGGTCATGAAGGGGTCAAAAGGGGTCATGACCTTATTAGTAACGTTGCTCTGTCCTGTGAATACGATATTCCTATATTGAAAGTTTATGTGAATGACACACTTCTAGCAGTTCCACGGGAAAAAGTTAACGAAATTCTGGCGAAATTTAACAACTACGACCAGGCAATCCAATTCACTCTAGAACCTGAAAATGAAAGAAAAGCAGTTCCATTCCTGGACACATGGGTTATTCGTGGACCGGAAAATAGGATAATGTTCGATTACTATTCAAAACCGACTAACTCAGGCAGGTATTTCAATTTCCACAGTTACCATCCTATAAAATATAAAGTAGCTTCAATAAAAACAATGGCAAGTAGAGTAAGAAAAATTTCAGACCCATCTTTTCTCCATAACAATTTAAAAAACTTAGCTGACGATTTCTATAAGAATGCATACCCTAGAAATCTCGTCCAGAGAGCTATATTTAACAGCCACACTGAACCAGCAATAAACAGTCCTAGAAATGTAGAACAACCTAGTAGCAACTATTTCTCTATTCCATATATTCAAGAAGTGACTCCTATCTTCAAGAATATATTTAGAGAACATAACATTATACTCGCCGAGAAATCATTAAGGACTGTAGGACAGCTTTTCTCATCTCTTAAGGACAAGAGGCATATTAAAAACAAAAGGGATGTAATATACAAAGTAGAATGTCAGTGTAACTTACCTTACGTCGGTCAAACCTCTCAATGTTTAGGCTACCGAGTTACGCAGCATAAGTCGGACCCTAAATGCAAACCGAATTATTGCGCTTTAAGCAAACATATTTTCACTACGTCGCATGTACCAAACTTCGATAATACAGAGATATTGGCTACTGAAAGTAATACCTACAAAAGGACCTTAATGCAAATGTGTTATATTAATAGATATAAAATTAACCTAAACGCTAAAACAGACATACAAGGCCTTAGCGCAATTTATAAATATCTGTTGCATATTTCGGAAGAGAACATAGGTTAAGTACGGGATTTGAGTTGTTTACCAACGTAGCATAGACACGGGAAAAAAACAATGTACTACATTACCTACTAATTTGCTTATGTTGATAAGAAGAATTTCGGCCAAATTCCAATAGAAGAATAAGAAGAAGGACTACAGTTTTAAATTTTATTTATTACAACCAATTATAATGCGCTAATCTTTATTCAACCGTTTTTATTTTATTTTATTGTCTGAGCTGTGATATTGTGATTTATATTATGTTTTACGAAGTCTATTTTCTAGTCATTAGTTTAATGTGTAATATCAGAGGAGACTCTTAGCTTTTACTTTGTAAGTTTTAAAATAATCATTGTAAGAATATTGTACTTATTTAAATAAATTTTCAGCCCCTGAAGAAGGTCTAAGAAGTTAGACCGAAATATCGGGCCGTAGTAACTTTTGAGTTTACTTTACTCCACCGCTATTCCCAATAACTTTTATATCTTATAATTTGGAACGGAATAACCTTTTATACGTATATATATATATATATATATATATATATATATATATATATATAAATCGAATATATATATATAATTATTACCTTAAAATTTATAATTTTGTTTGTTTGAATACTGCTGTAAATTTATTTTCATGCTCAAATTAGTAAAGATATCTACGAATCATGCCGTTTCTTTCTAATGCTTTGTTTTTTATTAAAATAATTTGGAAGGTTAGTTGTCAACTTGTGTCAAGTTGACAACTAACCTTCCAAATTATTTTAATAAAAAACAAAGCATTAGAAAGAAACGGCATGATTCGTAGATATCTTTACTAATTTGAGCATGAAAATAAATTTACAGCAGTATTCAAACAAACAAAATTATAAATTTTAAGGTAATAATTATAAATAAGGAAAAACTTATACTCATACGTAAATTTTGGATTATAATTTGTTGTTTAATTAAATTAAATTTTTGTTTCCCCTAAGTACAAAGTAATAAAATATTAGGTAAAAATATATTTATTCATATAATATATTGCTACAAGTTCTATTTAAATGTTTATTTTTATTGTAAAAAAATTAGTCACTGTAATGCATGATATCGTCGTCATCTGAACTATCGCTGTCATTTCTTATATTTATTATTATTGGATTAATATCATTAACAATCCTTTCCCTTTCCCACCATTCATTTATTAAATTTTCGATTTTTTTAACAGATTTTGCCCAAGTTTCATAACTAATTTGATCACAGGCTACTTGCCACATTTTCAAAACTTCGTTATCACTATATCCGTTTTGGCCAATATGTCTATCATAATTTTTTGTTTTACCCCAAATTAGTTCAATGGGGTTAAACTGGCAGTGATAAGGAGGTAATCTTAGTACTTTATGACCATACGTTTGTACCAATGTATCAATAAAATAAACTGGTTCAGATTTTAATTTCCTTCGTTTTCTCGTAATTTTGTTAGTGAGAAGTTCAGATTTATTACATTTTATAATTCTACGAATTGTTGATTCCGAAGTCTTTAAGGCAGCTGCTACTCTTTGACGGACACAAGATAGAGAAATAAGTGGTCCATTGTTCTCTTTTTCGGATTTAAAATATTCCAGCAGATTTAGAATTAAAGTGTGTAAATTAAAAAATTGGCCGCAAGATCTATTAATTAATATTATTAACATCATCTGTCATTTGTCAAGTGATGACATATGTGAGATATTTCAGTTTCTCGTCTGAACCGAGTTAGTTATCAGATGTGTTAAAGCTGCGTAAGTTATACATATTTAATATTACTTGAAATATTATAAAATAAAATAACTTTGTTTAAGTTAAAGTTATACAAAACACAATTTATAGTAAAGTAACCTCACGGAGAATTGCCTCCTCGCCAGAGGAATGGCAAATCAAAAAACTTAAATGTAATTCATCTATGAATACTGACATCATGGATGAAGACGTTGATGATGAGCAAATTGTAACTAACGTTCCAACGGCAGATATGCTGCGCTCTCGGTTGGCGTCAAAGATGATGAACGGTAGCCACCTCCAACAGGACTCAAAGCAAGTTAAAACCAAAAATCAAACCAATAGTATATAAATATAAAGTATCAAATTATGCTGAATTTATAAAGAATTTAATGGATGATTGTAGCCATGAAGTCAATACAAAATATTTAGGAGACAGAATTAAAATATTTACAACTGATATTAATGATTACTGAAATTACTAAAGACATTTAGAGAACAAGACATACATTTTTTCATCTACACTGATAAAGAAGCAAAACCTATGAATTTTGTTTTGTAAGGCCTACCATATGATATAAGCTTACAGCAAATTTTTAATGAACTGAAACAGAAAAATTTACCGTTGTTAAAAGTAACTATAATGAGACAAAGTGTACCCACCTTATACCCTTACTATTTAGTGTCGTTCAAGCCAGATACAACATTTAGGCAAGTGGCGGATATCAGATACATATACTATACCAAAGTATACTGGGAAACATATAGGCCGAAAAAGAGTGTAACTCAGTGTTTTCGCTGCCAATGCTATGGGCATGCGGCAAAAAACTGCAATGCGCCGCCCCGTTGTGTAAAATGTGGAAATGGGCATGCTACAAGAGAATGTACTAAACTAATAACAGAAGAGCCCCGGTGCGCCAACTGTAAAGGTCCTAATACTGCAAATCATATCGATTGTACTTATAGGATCAAATACTTAGAAGAAATTGAAAAATTTCACGTGCGACCAACTAGAATCTATAAACCCAAGATAATTCGAAAAATTTAATTCAACCTACCAAAGAAAATTTCCACTCAAATTATTCTAAATTTTCCCCCTTACCTAAAAAACCTCAACCTACAACTGTTTCAAGTCAAGTTCATAACAATAATAATAATGAAATTAGTAGTACGGAAAATATAGCTGAGTTAACTAGACAACTTAAAAAATTAAATTCATTGTGTAACATTACAAAACTAATTGCTGACTTAAAATTACTAAATCACTACCTTGAAAATACCAATGATCCTCTAGCCCGATTGCAAGCACTTTCTGAATTCGCTGAAAAACAAAATGACTAATACAGCAAGCAAATACATTAAAGTTCATATCTGGAATGCCACTAGTCTGTCTATCAATCTGGGTGAACTAGGATATTTTATGAAAAAACAGTATAGATATAGCCTTGATCACAGAAACATGGTTAAAAAATAATAAAAATATATTCATAAAAGGATATAAATGCTACCAACATGACAGACCTCATGACCCCTTGTCTACTCGTATAGCTTGGAGGAGGTGTAGCTATTTTTATAAAAAATACTATAAAACATGAGATTATACCCACCCCTACAGCTATAACATCTCTTGAATGCAAAATTCTAAAATTATCAACAGCCAATAACAATCAGAGCATAAATGTGGTGGCTGCGTATAACAAGCCCGCATCTACGTTAAAAGCCCAGGAGCTTGAAGAAATACTTCACACTTCAACTAAAGCTGTAATAGGTGGTGATCTCAATGCAAGGCATACTGAATGGTATTGTCCTACAAACAATACAAATGGAAACATCCTTAAGCGTTTCATTGACAGCTCCTCCAGTATACTAAAATATCCTCCTACTCCATCTTTCTTCCCAGATCAAATTAACTATGCACCTTCAACCATAGACTTAGCAATTATCAAAAATATCAATACCTCAGATCTCATCGCTCATTCCAATCTCCCTTCAAATCATGCACCCGTAGTATTCTCCATTAAAGATGAATCGATTAAAACTCATTACAAACTCATGCCAAATTATTCTGAAGCGAACTGGAAACGTTACAAAACAGAGCTAAACAAAAATATTATCCTACCCCCCACTTTGGAAACTACTGAAGATATAGATATAGCAGTAGACAACATAACAACTCTATTACTCAATGCCTCCAAAACTGCAATTCCTTTACGAATACTGAAGCCAGCTGAAGAAGATTTACCTGATGATATAAAAATGATAATAAGCCAAAGAAACCGCATAAGGAAAAAATGGCAACAAACACGCAATGAAAATCTGCGTTTTCTAAAAAATTACTTGAACAATAAAGTGCGCTTGCTAATATATAAACATAAGAATGACGTTTGGCAAAGCAGACTCGAAAAACTTTCAACTCAAGACAACTCCTTATGGAAAAAACTAAAGGTAATCAAACACAAGCAAGTTGAGATACCACCACTCATCCGGAACAATATACATATATCTGCAGATAAAGATAAATCTGAGTTCATAGCAGAAACTTTTGCTAACATCCATTCTAGTAATAACAACATCTCCAATAAATCCACTGAAAAAGTTGTAATGTCTGCAATCAACAACTTCTTCAGCTCCCAGGATGACCAAAATGACGCGTCAAACTTCACTAAACCTAAGGAAATAATGAGCATTATACATAAGTTAAAAAATAGGAAAGCTCCAGGAATTGACAAAATTCAGAATGTTGAACTAAAACACCTCCCTCGAAAAGCGATAGTTTACTTAACTTATTTATATAATGCTTGCATTCTTAAAAGCTATTTTCCCACGAAATGGAAAACGGCGCTCGTTTTGCCAATCCAGAAAACAGGAAAAGACAGAGAGGATCCAAACAGCTATAGGCCCATCAGCTTGCTGTCTAGTCTCTCAAAAATACAGGAAAAAATTATACTCCGAAGATTAATTGAATTCAGCTTTCACACGAAAATCTTTCAGAATGAACAGTTTGGGTTCAGACAACAACATTTGACTGTGCACCAGCTTGTTAGAGTCACAGAAATCATATCAAAAAATTTTAACAGGAAAAAACCAACTGCAGCAGTGTTTTTGGATATCCAAAAAGCCTTTGACACTGTCTGGCATGAAGGCTTACTCTTTAAATTGATACAGCTAGGAATTCCAAAACACCTGATCAAATTCGCTAAATCATATCTGACGCTACGCAAATTTCAAGTTATCATTAATGATACATTGTCGAATATGCATGACATAACTGCTGGCGTACCTCAGGGCTCAATCCTAGGACCTATCTTATTTAATATATATTTGCATGACTTGCACACTTCAAAGGATACACAATTGGCCTTATTTGCAGATGACAAAACTATCTTTGCGTCTGGGATAAAACCTGATGCAATAGTTAACAAATTGCAAACAGCTCTACGTCAACTACGCAATTATTACTGTAAATGGAAAATCAAAATTAATACAAATAAATGTCAAGCCGTATATTTCACTCATCGTAAAAACAAACCAAAAAGATGTCTTTATTACAATAATAGAGTAATTAATTGGAGCTCCAGCGCTAAATATTTAGGTCTAACCATTGACAGCAAATTAACGTGGAAAGATCATATTGTCAATGTCACTAAAAAGTCTAAAAAAATTATGCATGAAATCTATGCCTTAATCAATACTAGTAGCTGTCTAAGCACTAAAAATAAATTATTGCTATATAACGCTGTGATAAGACCAGTATTAACTTATGGATCTACTGCATGGTGTAGCACATCGAAAAGTTACCTCAATAGTGTTCAGATTATTCAGAATAAATGCCTAAGGATGACCACAAAACTTCGAAGATACACTAAAGTATCTCACATTCACGAAGTCGCAGTTCAACCTACAATTGAGGAATTTATTACCAAAATTGCAAGGAAGTTTTATGACAAATGCAGTTACCATGAAAATCCGCTAGTTAACCAACTAGGTCAATACGATTTTGCTGAACTCCCAGTTAGACACAGCAGAAGATTACCGAAGCATATACTCTATGACCACCCTATGTGACCATCTAAACACATAACGTTCATATTTTTTTCACACACTTACACACTCACTTTTTCACACCTCACACATTACTTATAAGGTTTTTTGCAAATTTTCCTTGAATTAATCAGTAAGCATAAAAATGTATTAGATAACACTAATATTATTCTATGTACAAATACAGATTAAGTTACTTGTAACGGGCGCTGTGTTCTAATGATGTACTGATCCATATATGTAAATCAATATCTGAATAAACTCATTTATATATATATATATATATATATATATATATATATATATGTATATATATATATATGTGTATATATATATATATATATATATATATATATATATATATATTTGTCTTCCCGGAACTCCAGAGCCATTTACGTCAAAAGTCACGGAACTTCAACACCCTTCCGCATTTCCCAACCTGGTTGTGAAAAACGATTTTTTATGGCCTGATATCTCCATAACAAATAATTATTTTTAAAAATGCTTCAAATAAAAATTGTTCAGAGGGCTCCTGTTAATACGAGGGTTTACAATTTGGATGAATAATTTTGTTCATTTTCTGACAAAATGCAGTTGAATATTTGGATGCACTTTCGAGCCTTTTCCCCCAAGTTTCGAACCTTTTCCTCCAAGTTTCGAACCAAATCTTTTAAGTAGCGATAGTTTTCATTCTACTGGCTAAGAGAGGGCACGATATGTATAGATCCTGCATATAAACAAAATTGTGTTTAAATGGAAGTATAACCATCACGCGTAAACAATTTGTTCTGTTTACGGAACATGTTGAAATTTATTTGATTTTATAAAATGGTAAATTAAACTGTGTTAAAATTATCTAAAAATTAATTAATTTACCACTTAATTAAAATAGTTAATAACAATTTTAAGTGGTTTAAGATAAATTATGATATAATTCCACCAAAGAGATTTGGAGAGGAGATTTTTTCGGGAGGGGGGGGGGTCATGCATTTACAAAATTTATGAAAAATTATTGTTCAATAAACCGCTTCTCTTATAAAATGCACTTATCTTTTAATGTGTTTATTTATATTTATCTGTGATATAAGATGATTGTGGGGCCCCTTTATAGCTTTCTATCATCGCCCACATATCTGTTTCCCTTTTGAAACAGATTTTTTATCTAATATATTTCTGTCCGTACCTACATGTGTTCTTTTATTTTCTGTTTTTTATTTTAGGCTAGATCAGGGCCGTATTTACGTATATCTGGGCCCGCGGCATACAGCGTGTCTGCCCCCGACCCTAATTAAAAGAGAAATTGGTTGGATAAGAAAGTGCAATTAAACAAAAATGTTAAAGATGTCCAACACGGGCCCTCTAAACGGGCTGTGATAGGCGCAATAGCCTTCTTTGAAGCAAAAAGCTTTCGCTGATGAATCAGTTATTTTAACTAATTAATTCATAAAATGTATATCTTTATTTTTCCCGGCTTTTTCCACATATGTACAATCTATAATAATACTTAAGATGTTTTTTCGGGAGAGGGGGGGTTCGCTAACCGTCTTTACACCCATTTACCTAAGAAAATTGGAGAAAATATGAATAAATAGTCGTGACACCTACGTTACACAGCGTTTGAGATTTTTTTCATTTAATTATAAAATATTATAAACTTGAAATGGAAACGAACAAAATACCTACATAATAAAAGAAGACGGTTTTATACTTAAAAAATATTTGTTGTTATAGAGAGATCAACATTTGCTTACTACTATCACATAAAATTTCACCTATGGAAATTTTCTCATATGAAGGGCCGCCGCGTGCATATGTAAGGGCGTCATACGCACACGGGCGGTGTTCGTTAAAATGTCCTCCTCCATGAGATTTTTTTTAGTTACGCGCCTGACGATATTACAGTAAAATCTCTTTTATCCGATACTCATATAACCGAAATTCTCAAGTAACCGGCACCCAGAAAAAATAAATACCTAAATAATAAAAATAAAAATGTCTATCAGCCGCATTACAAGTATAATTAAAGAAATGAAAACAAACCCTTGTTATCTTAAACTAACAAATAAAGTTTCTACTATATCTACCCGAACCGGATCTAGAATGTGGCGAGCGAGGCACTCGCTACGGGCGCAGAGTTGGTAAAGGCGCAAGAAAGAGTTGAGGCGCAAAAATCACGCCTCCTTTTTTTGGTCCTCTCTACGATCAATCTTCCTTTTTTATTTAGTAAAAGACAGCGGCGCAAGACTGGTACTTTGCCTCGGGCGCAGAAATACCTTAGTCCGGCTCTGATATCTATAATGGTTATTATTTCATGAACCGGAACGTTTCAGCCCAGTGGCGGCGAGAAATATTTGTGGGGGGCAACATTAATGAAAATATGATTGTTAGAAATTTTGAAAAGGTGAAGCAAGCCGTAAGCGGCTTTTTGACCCGCTCTTTCACAATTCGAAATATTCCCAAAATGATCCCGGCACTTAGTTTTATATATATATTTTTATTCTCTCCAGGCATATCTGGGGGAGGGCGGGAGGCAGAACAATTTTTAGAGGGGCCCGGACCCTCCTGAAACCCCTTTAGCGCTGCCAATATTTTAGCCTTTTCATAATTATTGTGCAACTCAGCAATAAAACAACTATATACGAAATTTACGGATCTGAAAAATATTTTCCAAAATTTCACAAACTGGAACACAGTTCCGGTTTGGCGGTACATTTCGAATCCTGAGTAAATTGTTTTCTTTATGGTTGTCAGATCATTAGGTCATAAGACCAGCCCCTTAGGTCTGGGGTCTGGTACAGCTGTAACCGTAGTCCCCCTGTCGCTGGCCCAGACATTTGTATATAAATTTCAAAATGAAAATTAGAATAATTGAATTTGATTTAATAATAATTAATTATTATAAAAGTTACTAGTGTATTGCAGAAATGTGAAGTACGTTTTCGCCATTTCGTACTTATTAGAAGTAAGAAAAAAAATACGTTTTGCGTCATTATAACTTTATAACATTTTGAAATTAAAATTAGTAATGAACGCCCATGAATTTGGGAATGTATAAGTATAAATAATAGTGTTTGACCTTGGATGCAAATGTAAACATGCCGGTTTGTACTTTTCAACATATGCTTACTTACTACTACACAATTTTTTTTCTGTCTGCCATCATTGACAAAAGGCTGGGTTGCGAGGGGCACAGGCCCAGGGCGTTCGCTCTTAGAGGCGCCAGAACAAACGCTTAAAAGTACATATTCTAAGATTTTCATATTTTACATATTTTAAGAATTCTGCTTTTTTCCCCGGGCGCAGGTTTGTCTTTACACGATTAGAAGTAACAAAAACATACATTTTGTATAATTGTACCTTTATATCGTTTTGAAATAAAAATAACAAAGAACGCTCATGAACTTTGGAATTTAAAACTAGATAACAAAAGTTGTTTGACCTTGGACGGACGTTCAAATACAAAATATAAATATTTAATATCTTAATCATATTTTCTGGGCTTTATTTATATACAATAGATAGTTTTTTTAAATAAAATAAATTAATTTAGAGTCATATTTTGGTTAACAACTGCGCCATGGTCTGTAAAAAAGTTCACACTTACGTAAACTTTCTTATATATTTCATAAACTAAATAACTAAGGATATATTAAATATCTTAATCATATTTTCTGGGCTTTATTTATATACAATAGATAGTTTTTTAAACAAAATAAATTAATTTAGAGTCATATTTTGGTTAACAACTGCGCCATGGTCTGTAAAAAAGTTCACACTTACGTAAACTTTCTTATATATTTCATAAACTAAATAACTAAGGACATATTAAATATCTTAATCATATTTTCTGGGCTTTATTTATATACAATAGATAGTTTTTTAAACAAAATAAATTAATTTAGAGTCATATTTTGGTTAACAACTGCGCCATGGTCTGTAAAAATGTTCACACTTACGTAAACTTTCTTATATATTTCATAAACTAAATAACTAAGGACATATTTAATATCTTAATCATATTTTCTGGGCTTTATTTATATACAATAGATAGTTTTTTAAACAAAATAAATTAATTTAGAGTCATATTTTGGTTAACAACTGCGCCATGGTCTGTAAAAATGTTCACACTTACGTAAACTTTCTTATATATTTCATAAACTAAATAACTTACGACATATTTAATATCTTAATCATATTTTCTGGGCTTTATTTATATACAATAGATAGTTTTTTAAACAAAATTAATTAATTTAGTGTTATATTTTGGTTAACAAGAGAGCGATGTAAAAGTTCATAGAAGTCAAGATAATAATTACTTCATAATTTTATCAAAATTATATTTAAATTTTACTCGGAAGTAATTTAATAGTAAAAATTCAAAAAATTGATGTGAAATGTGAATTTTCACACATTTCAGGATTTTGCAGGTATTAGTAACTGAATGATGATTATTTGGGATGCAAAAAACAAATTTTATGTCAAAATATTTTTTCGACATGCCTAATACCATTATTTAAGTTTCTAAATATGTGCAGTATTTTTTTTATATAGCAAGGTTAGGTTAGGTTTAGTTAGGTTATATTTTGAAAATTGCGCCATTACCGCTTCCATTGGTTGCTGAAATCATAAGCCCCGCCCTCTGATTTCGTATACATTCAAACAGGATTAAATTATAATTTCAACACTTCCCACTGGTTATTAAATTTACCCTTTTAAAAATTAAATGCAACATTTTCCAAAATATAACTAGAATTTTGACAAAATAATTTAAACAAAATAAAAATAAAAAAGAAAATAGAAAAATTAAAATTGACAGGATTCGGACTCTAGTTTGAAAATTACTAACCAACGACGAAATCGACTACGCTATCAGCCCTTACTTATGTACTGTGTTATATAGCGAATTAAATATTTAACGTATTTTAGTTAAAAACACAAAAATGCGTTATTTTTCGAAAACATAATCTGATCAAAAGTTCCTGTTGTACTATTCCGGTTCACACCAATGTACATTACTTAGAATTTTTCCAGATTTTTAATTTAAACCATCTGGGCTACAGGGTGTGGAACAAAAATTTTTTTGCACAATTTTGGCAAAAATAGCGTCAAAATAATTTCTTTTGCAAAAATAAAATTTTGATCGTTAATCCACGTACTAAGGACTTTCATCTAATACCCTACTCAGACTTTTAAAAAAATATTTTATTTTTTCGATGAGCTCATATTTGTTTATATTTTTAGGGGGATGTTTTAGTATTTTTCCTATGTGCGGGTCAAAGAGTTGTATAAGCGTGCCAAATTTCAACTCTCTAGGTTTAGCAGTTTGGCTACAATTTTTACCTAACAGACAGACGACAAAATGACGGTATAAGGGTTTTTTGATCATACATACAAAACTTCACACTTCACATCAATTTTTGCTTATTACACCCAATAAATGCTTGAATTACATTTCCGACATTAACATACCCGAATTGTGAATATTTCAAATAAAGTTTTTGTGAAATACTATTTCAAACACGCTTTGTATTTCAAATACAGTATTAAGGATATGGTATTGAGTATTTTGTGTTTTATACTTGAAATATTTTTCTAGGAAAATTACTTGAAACAACGTTTTTTTTTTTTTGCAACTAAATATGTGAAACTGAGTAGGTATGTGGTCTCTGTAAAAAAAATAAGTACATTTATATGATTTAGTTTATTTTCTGTTATTCTGTACTATCTGAATAAAAGTGATAACTAAAGATTAGATAATATTAGAGGCATTGTTTATGTGCAAGTCTCTGGTAATCTTTATTGCTACAATCAACCAACTGAATATTTATAGAAAATATTACTGGGTATCTGTTGTGTTATTTAATACTTTGAGGATCAACTATATTACTGACATTGCGTTGGCCTTGATTTTTAGAGCGCGCAATATAAAATTAATGTAACAATATATAATATGACCAGAATTAGAAATTTCCGAAACGTTATACCATTCCCACTGCTGTAGAAAAAAGTACAATGTATTTATTATTTGAATAAATATTCAAGGATAACTGATACGTAAGAAGTAACTAGCGCATAGCGGGTTATTATCGGGTCGTGAGTAATTAATGGGTAGCGAATAAAAATCCAGTAATTGTGTCGGGTACCCTGTTCCAGAAATTTTTAGATTTTGTTATTCCTACAACCCGCCACGTCCAGACATACCACTAGGGTCAGACAGACATTCCAAAAACTGTTTCTGACTTGAAAACGTGCATATCAATTCGTACGTGCAAAAATTTCTGTTTATAATTTTTCTAATTCCTGTTTTTTGTTAATTCAATAGGACATTTGGAATATCTTAATCATATTTTCTGAGCTTTATTTATATACAATGTATGGTATTTAAAAACTGATGATTATTTGGGATGCCAAAACAAATTTTATGTCAAAATATTTTTTCGACATGCCTAATACCATTATTTAAGTTTCTAAATATGTGCAGTATTTTTTTTATATAGCAAGGTTAGGTTAGGTTTAGTTAGGTTATATTTTGAAAATTGCGCCATTACCGCTTCCATTGGTTGCTGAAATCATAAGCCCCGCCCTCTGATTTCGTATACATTCAAACAGGATTAAATTATAATTTCAACACTTCCCACTGGTTATTAAATTTACCCTTTTAAAAATTAAATGCAACATTTTCCAAAATATAACTAGAATTTTGACAAAATAATTTAAACAAAATAAAAATAAAAAAGAAAATAGAAAAATTAAAATTGACAGGATTCGGACTCTAGTTTGCAAATTACTAACCAACGACGAAATCTACTACGCTATCAGCCCTTACTTATCTACTGTGTTATATAGCGAATTAAATATTTAACGTATTTTAGTTAAAAACACAAAAATCCGTTATTTTTCGAAAACATAATCTGATCAAAAGTTCCTGTTGTACTATTCCGGTTCACACCAATGTATATTACTTAGAATTTTTCCAGATTTTTAATTTAAACCATCTGGGCTACAGGGTGTGGGACAAAAAAATTTTTGCACAATTTTGGCAAAAATAGCGTCAAAATAATTTCTTTTGCAAAAATAAAATTTTGATCGTTAATCCACGTACTAAGGACTTTCATCTAATACCCTACTCAGACTTTTAAAAAAATATTTTATTTTTTCGATGAGCTCATATTTGTTTATATTTTTAGGGGGATGTTTTAGTATTTTTCCTATGTGCGGGTCAAAGAGTTGTATAAGCGTGCCAAATTTCAACTCTCTAGGTTTAGCAGTTTGGCTACAATTTTTACCTAACAGACAGACGACAAAATGACGGTATAAGGGTTTTTTGATCATACATACAAAACTTCACACTTCACATCAATTTTTGCTTATTACACCTAATAAATGCTTGAATTACATTTCAGACATTAACATACCCGAATTGTGAATATTTCAAATAAAGTTTTTGTGAAATACAATTTCAAACACGCTTTGTATTTCAAATACAGTATTTTGTACATTGTATTGAGTATTTTATGTTTTATACTTGAAATATTTTTCTAGGAAAATTACTTGAAACAATGTTTTTTTTTTTTTGCAACTAAATATATGATACTGAGTAGGTATGTGGTCTCTGTAAAAAAAATAAGTACATTTATATGATTTAGTTTATTTTCTGTTATTCTGTACCATTTGAATAAAAGTGATAACTAAAAATTAGATAATATTAGAGGCATTGTTTATGTGCAAGTCTCTGGTAATCTTTATTGCTACAATCAACCAACTGAATATTTATAGAAAATATTACTGGGTATCTGTTGTGTTATTTAATACTTTTTAATTTAAACCATCTGGGCTACAGGTGTGGGACAAAAAATTTTTTGCATAATTTTGGCAAAAATAGCGACAAAATAATTTATTTTGCAAAAATAACATTTTGATCGTTAATCCACGTACTAAGGGCTTTCATTTAATACCCTACTCAGAATTAAAAAAAAATATTTTTGTTTTTCGATGAGCTCATATTTGTATATATTTTTAGGGGGATATGTTTTTGAAATGTTTTAGTATTTTTCCTATGTGCGGGTCAAAGAGTTGTAAAAGCATGCCAAATTTCAACTCTCTAGCTTAGCCGTTTGGCCACAATTTTTACCGGACAGACCTTATGGCCTATACACACCAGCGCTATTACACGTGCGGCAATTTAGTCATCAGTGCAGAGAGCCAATGTCCCTTTGGAAATCTCCTGGAAATAGGGCCAAAACATTTGTTTGCCATAAAAGATAATGCCTGAAAAGGTTAATGTCGTACACTTTCAGAACGGGAAACTTCGACCGCTCTTACTTTTGTCGAGTAATGGAACAATGTATTAATGATTAAATTATATCATATAGTAAACAGCAGGTGTTCTCTTATCTCATATGACCTTGCTTAACCACAGGGGAATTTACAATTGTACATAGCCATAAAACTCAAACTGTTAGATTTTACACTCAATAATTTCAATCCCAAAAAAATCCCAATTTGTTTGAAAAAATTGATGTGAAGTGTGAATTTTCACACATTGCAGGGTTTTGCAGGTATTTAATAACTGAATGATGATTATTTGGGATGCCAAAACAAATTTTATGTCAAAATATTTTTTTATGAATTTTAATTCGAATGCCTAATACCATTATTTAAGTTTCTAAATATGTGCAGTATTTTTTTTACATAGCAAGGTTCATTAAGATTTTGAAAATTGCGCCTATGGCTTCTATTGGTTGCTTAAATCATTAGCCACGCCCTCTGATTTCGTATACATCAAACAGAATTAAATTATAATTTCAACACTTCCCACTGGTTATTAAATTTACGCTTTTAAAAATTATATGCAACATTTGCCAAAATATAGCTAGAATTTTTACTGTTAAATTTTTTAATTTTTAATATTAAATAATTTAAACAAAAGAAAACTGCAAAAAAAAAAAAAAAATTAAAATTGACAGGATTCGAACTCTGGTTTGCAAGTTAACTGTGTTTAGCAAATTAGAAAACCAATGACTAAACACACATCGCTATCAGCGCTGACGTCTGAACTTGGTTACATAGCGAATTAAATATTTAACATATTTTGGTTAAAAACACAAAAAATGCATTATTTTCCGAAAACATAATCTGATCAAAAATTCCTGTTGTACTATTCCGGTTCACACCAATATACATTACTTAGAATTTTTTCACATTTTTAGTTTAAACCATCTGGGCTACAGGGTGTGGGACAAAAAATTTTTTGCACAATTTTGGCAAAAATCTCGTCAAAATAATTTATTTTGCAAAAATAAAATTTTGATCGTTAATCCACGTACTAAGAGCTTTCATTTGATACCCTACTCAGAATTTAAAAAAAATATTTTTTTTTTCGATGAGCACATATTTGTTTATATTTTTAGGGGGATATGTTTTTTAGATGTTTTAGTATTTTTCCTATGTGCGGGTCAAAAAGTTGTACAATCATGCCAAATTTCAACTCTCTAGGTTTAGCCGTTTGGCTACAATTTTTACCGAACAGACAGACAGACAGACAGACAGACAGACAGACAGACAGACAGACAGACGACAAAATGACGGTATAAGGGTTTTTTGGTCATACCTACAAAACCCTAAAAAAGCACACAATAATTTTTGTATATTTATCTGAAAATAACAGTTGCCATGCACAAATGAAAATCAAACGTTTAACAAAGTTTATTTTCAGGTTAAACATAAATTTACAAAATAAGATTATTTATATTAAATCTGAACTAAATTACCTCTCTAGGTTAAGCCGTTTGGCCACAATTTTTACCGAACAGACAGACAGAAAGACGACAAAATGACGGTATAAGGGTTTTTTGGTCATACCTACAAAACCCTAAAAATGAGGAAACATATTCAGATGCAAAAAACTTTATATACCAAATAGGATTTTTACTTTCTTTGAAATACAATAGTTGAAATTAGAAATGAAGAGTTTGGAACTTTTTATGAAAAAGAACAGATCTGGCTAAACTTGTGGATATCAAACCTGTGTTTAAAGAAAAAAGGAAGCGTTAGATTCGTAAACAATTTGATTATGAAGCTTCAAATGCCTATTTAAATGAATCTGAATAATTTCGTTTAACATATGTCCAGACTAATGACATAGTTGTTGAGCAAATTTGTAGATTTGAAAAACTTCGACAGGTGTCACAAGATTTCGATTTCCTCGGCGGTTCAAACATTACTTCGCTCCATCAAGATACTTTCAACCAGAGCCGTAATTAGATTTTTTTGGGCCCTGGGCAAGGTTTTATAATTGGGCCCCCCTAAAGACTATAATACAAGTGATGCTCACTTCTAAAATATAAATGATGACCTGAAAAAAGTCCTCACTTTTATAGTACAACTACCTAATGAGCTAAAACAAGGCCCTTACTCAAATACAAGTGATGAATTAGTATTTTCCTTTGCAACCCCCCTCTATCTGGGCCCCGGGCCTGTACCCTTGTTGCTCCTGTTGCTCCGGCCTTGTTACGGCACAACTCTCAACAAATACGTTATGGACCTTACAATTAAATATGAAGCTGATTTGAACGGTCGGGATTTTTGTGTGAGAAGTACAAAATTGTTCCAGTTTTGGATGAGAACTTTAAAAATATCGAACACTTAGAAATCCTCCAATTAATTCGTCAAATATATGATTTTCAGTAATTTTTTTTTTTGTAATAATATATGTTGGTACTGTTGAACAAACTCAGGGCCGGATTTAGGGTTAGGGGGGCCTGTAGCGCAAAAAAAGTAGGCCCCTAAAAAAAAAGTAATTTAATAGTAAAAATTTCAAAAATTGATGTGAAGTGTGAATTTTCACACATTTCAGAGTTTGCAGGTATTTAGTAACTGAATGATGATTATTTGGGATGCTAAAACTAATTTTATGTCAAAATATTTTTTCGACATGCCTAATACCATTATTTAAGTTTCTAAATATGTGCAGTATTTTTTTTTTATATAGCAAGGTTAGGTTACGTTAGGTTAGGTTAGGTTATATTTTGAAAATTGCGCCATTACCGCTTCCATTGGTTGCATAAATCATAAGCCCCGTCCTCTGATTTCGTATACATTCAAACAGGATTAAATTATAATTTGAACACTTCCCACTGGTTATTAAATTTAGGCTTTTCAAAATTAAATGCAATATTTACCAAAATAGAACTAGAATTTTGACAAAATAATTTAAACAAAATAAAAATAAAAAAAAAAAAAACAGAAAAATTAAAACTGACCGGATTCGTACTCTAGTTTGCAAATAACTAACCAACGACGAAATCGACTACGCTATCAGCCCTTACTTATCTACTGTGTTACATAGCCAATTAAATATTTAACGTAATTTAGTTAAAAACACAAAAAATGCGTTATTTTCCGAAAACATAATCTGATCAAAAACTCCTGTTGTACTATTCCGGTTCACAACAATGTACATTACTTAGAATTTTTTCAGATTTTTAATTTAAACCATCTGGGTTACAGGGTGTGGGACAAAAATTTTTTTGCACAATTTTGGCAAAAATAGTGTCAAAATAATTTATTTTGCAAAAATAAAATTTTGATCGTTAATCCACGTACTAAGGGCTTTCATCTAATACCCTACTCAGACTTTTAAAAAAATATTTTTTTTTTCGATGAGCACAAATTTGTTTATATTTTTAGGGGGATATGTTTTTTAGATGTTTTAGTATTTTTCCTATGTGCGGGTCAAAGAGTTGTATAAGCGTGCCAAATTTCAACTCTCTAGGTTTAGCAGTTTGGCTACAATTTTTACCGAACAGACAGACGACAAAATGACGGTATAAGGGTTTTTTAATCATACATACAAAACACTAAAAACTGTTGATTTTGATGTGATTATGGAACAAATATTCCTAGACATCCGTAGTATGTTGGCTTCTTACACTGATTAAATACCTGCAAAACCCTGAAACGTGTGAAAATTCACACTTCACATCATTTTTTGCTTATTACACCCAATAAATGCTTGAATTACATTTCAGACATTAACATACCCGAATTGTGAATATTTCAAATAAAGTTTTTGTGAAATACTATTTCAAACACGCTTTGTATTTCAAATACAGTATTAAGGACATGGTATTGAGTATTTTGTGTTTTATACTTGAAATATTTTTCTAGGAAAATTACTTGAAACAATGTTTTTTTTGCAAGTAAATATATGATACTGAGTAGGTATGTGGTCTCTGTAAAAAAAATAAGTACATTTATATGATTTAGTTTATTTTCTGTTATTCTGTACCATCTGAATAAAAGTGATAACTAAAAATTAGATAATATTAGAGGCATTGTTTATGTGCAAGTCTCTGGTAATCTTTATTGCTACAATCAACCAACTGAATATTTATAGAAAATATTACTGGGTATCTGTTGTGTTATTTAATACTTTTTAATTTAAACCATCTGGGCTACAGGTGTGGGACTAAAATTTTTTTGCATAATTTTGGCAAAAATAGCGTCAAAATAATTTATTTTGCAAAAATAAAATTTTGATATTTAATCCACGTACTAAGGGCTTTCATTTAATATCCTACTCAGAATTTAAAAAAAAAAATTTTTTTTCGATGAGCACATATTTGTATATATTTTTAGGGGCATATGTTTTTAAAATGTTTTAGTATTTTTCCTATGTGCGGGTCAAAGAGTTGTAAAAGCATGCCAAATTTCAACTCTCTAGGTTTAGCCGTTTGACCACAATTTTTACCGAACAGACAGACAGACGACAAAATGACGGTATAAGGGTTTTTTGGTCATACCTACAAAACCCTAAAAATGGACTGTAAACAATTCTATAATTACTTATTAAGTGAACCCAATTTGTTGGAACAAATTGATTCATCATCCAAATATTATAATATGTTATTTTACCAAAATATTTACCAAAGAATGTTTATTGTGAATTTATTTAAATTCTTGCCAAAGAAAATTGTTATTAAGGCCCGTACTCATAGTCAATTCTCAGACTTATAGCGTTTTCGATATGTAAATAGAGATTTGATCTGAGATTGCTCTGCAATCACTCTGAAATCAGTCTGTTACGTCACGCTCTGTAGTAGAGCAATCTGGTAGAAAGTATACCTAATTGTTTGTTTACTTTAAAATACCAAAGAAATTGGGATAGGCTAGAAAAACAATGACGTAATCAGTCACAAACATTTATTGCCTTCTAATGTATTAACGTATACATACTTATTACGATGAGGCAGTATAGATTTTTTTTTACTCGTATCCATTTTATCTGTTTCTGTATACAGATAAACGCTAGCAAAAGTAAGCATTATTGGCACAAATAATGGCGGTAAAATATTATCGCGGTAAATCTAATGTCCAGACTGTTATAATTTAGTGACTGCAAGCGGAGTTGAATAGTGCTGCCGGCTCGGCAATTTTAGGAACGAATATTGGTTTATTTGTGGATAAAATACGTCGTATTAAGACACGAACCGACTTAGCATGTTTTCAAACCATCATCACAGGTTGTTGACAAAAGCGCCATCTGTTATGAATAAAATAAATTACGTCGGGCTGAAAAGTCCGTGTAGATGTAAAATCATTAATTACTGTACTGATTGTTTTATACGCAGGTTTTTCATAAATAAGCTATCAAACTACAGCTAATTAGACAGTTTTCTCAAACTGGTTGTGAAATGCCTGGTCTGGGAGTTTCGGGAGGACAAGTTTATATATGTGTGTGTGTATATATATATATATATATATATATATATATATATATATATATATATATTAACAGACACTGACAGCTAAGACAAATAAGAAACAACATTTTTAAAATCGCTGAAAAATGGTAACTAGATTATTATATTAATGCATTATTTGATACATACATGTAACAGTCACCTATCAGCAATCCGACTATAACACAGATTTGTCTGTGTTACACCTTTTAACCGAGTGTGTGCAGTTCGAGGATGTCCGGGAGAGTCTAGGCCTGTGCTATGACCTGTCAGTTGCTTTAGCTGATGACAGAGTACTCATGGACAGGCTGATACTCTTCCTGAAAGAAGCGAACTTACTGTTTTATGTGTGAAGTCTTGCACCTTATTTTAATGTGTTCTAGTTATTGACTATGATATTGTTAGGACGATAAAATAACAAGCGTTCAATCTAACATATTATTTATTTAATCAAACATGAACAATGTATAAAACTAAGACACCAAAATACAAGCGAGCACGCCGAGAGATTCCGTTCCAATGAATGTTCCAATTCCGTTTACAATTAATGGCCCCATTAATTCTTACCTAAACCTTACCCCTCCAGGAGGTCGATCAAGTCCTGTCGATCAGTCTCTTAGATACCCGTGTGTTGATCACACTGGTCGGCACTGAGCTCATGCTCTGCCATGGTGCTGTGATATCGCCGTAGTGAATCAGCAGCTACCGTCGCTGTGAAATTTGTATATCCCCTGACTCCCTTGACGGAGGATATTTTGTATCGGTCGTTCCTCAGTATCGCCGTTACTTTATAGGGGCCATTAAATTTATTCAACAGTTTTCTGTTCACGCCCTTGTCGCCGTGGCATGTACTTGCATTACGCCACAAGACCAAGTCACCGGGTTTGTAGCAAGTCGCCGTTTTTCGTCTTTTATTAAAACAAGCTCTCATAGTCTCGCTGACTTTTTTCAGCTTCTCGGCCACTCGCCGGCGACGCCGTGTAACCTCTCGCCGCGGTTCATGGAACTCAGCCTCCGCCGGGGCATTTGCGCTCTGGACACCGTCAGAAAGTTCCGCGATGGCACCACACTTACGTGTAAACATCAGCTCAACAGGCGAGTACCCCGTACTCTTGTTTACGCAGTTAATCATATCCCAAACAATGTCGGGCAGTGTCTCGTCCCACCGGGACTCATCAGCAGTCATTGCGCCGATCGCTTCCACGATAGTACGGTTCTGTCTTTCGACTTGTCCGTTTGCCCTCGAGGTCGCAATGGCATTACATACGTGCCGCACGCCGTGCTTGGCTAAAAACTCAGTAAATACTTTACTGGTAAACGCCAACCCTCTGTCGGAGATCACGCGCTTCGGATATCCGAACTCGCTGAAAATCTCTTTAAGTATAGTAATCACCTCTGTAGACTTCAGAGTGCGCGTGGATCTTGCGAGGGTGTATTTTGTGAACGCATCCACCACCATGAGTACATAAGAGTACCCGCGTACACTTCGTGCAAAAGGTCCCAGATGATCGACGTGTACCGTGTCGAAGGGGATTGCCTTCTTCTCAATGGGGTGTAGCAGACCCTCCGCTCTGCCATAACTCCTTTTGCTGAACGCGCAGTTCATGCACGCTTGAACGTATTTCTTTGTGAAACGCCCCATTTTGGGAAACCAGTAAGTTTCCTTTATTAATTTTAGGCAAAGTTCAACGCCGGGGTGACCAACATCATCATGTTTTCGTAGTAGACTGAATCTTGCCATCGCCGGGACATACAGTCGATCACCCAACAGCGTCTTGCGGTACAACCGTCCGTCCTGTAATTTAAAGTCGTTAACAATACCTTTATCAGCTGTACCTGCCTGCAGCGCCTCTACAATCGAGTGCGCCTGCAGTTGGACTGCAGTTGGACTGTCAGAAACCAATCATCATCGTGGATCTGCACCAGGTTCACTGAGATGGGGTTACGGCTCAGCGCGTCAACATGCTGCATCTTGGCTCCCGGCCTGTACTCTACTTCCATGTCGTACTCTTGTAGAGTCATCCACCAGCGAGCGATGCGGGGCACCAGGTCTCGTTTAAGCATGGTAGCTCGCACAGAAGTACAGTCGGTGATAGCCTTAAAATATATACCCACCAGATATACTCGGAAACGTTTCACCGTTTCCACGAGCGCCAACGTCTCTAGCTCAAAGCTATGGTACTTCTGTTCGGCTGATGTGGTTACCCTGCTGAAGTAGAGCACCGGCCGCATGGATCCGTCGTTTTGTTTATGCAGTAGGATCCCACCCAAGCCGCTTTGACAGGCGTCTGTATGTACCTCCGTCTCTGCATGACTATGGTACAGTGCCAACACCGGTCGTTCCACCAGCAGCTGCTTCAACTTTGCGAACGTCTCGGCTTGGCTGTCGCCACACTACCGCGTAGTTCCTGAAATAACTCGTTAAGCCTAAGAACTGTCTTACGTCATGTACATTTTTGGGTACAGGGAAGTCGCTTACCGCCGTGATTTTGCGTTCTCCAGGTCGGATACCGCCGCCGCTTATGTCGTGGCCCAAATATGTTACCTTGTTTTGTAAGAAGGAGCATTTAGCTAAGTTTAATTCCAATTCGGCCCTTGCCACCGATTGTAGCACCTCCTCCAACTGACGGAGCCCGCCAGCTATGCTCTCGGAGGGTATCAGCAGGTCGTCCATGTAAGCCAGCACCTGATCACTGGGAATACCCTTCAGCATTCGCTGTACTACCTTCTGGAAGAAAGCTGGAGCATTAGCGAGCCCGAAGGGGACTAGTAACCACTCATAGTGACCATCCGGAGTAATAAATGCAGTTTTATGTACAGAGTCCATATGCATAGGGACTTGGTGATAACCTTGGGCTAAATCAAGTGTACTATAATAACACTAGTTTTAATAGAAACGATTTTGAACATGGCGGTGTTGCCATATTTGTTAAACATAGTATAAAATTTAATGTAATAAAATGTATTAAAAAAATGTCAATAGAATCGCATATGGAAGTAGTAGCCATTGAGATTCCACTGTATAAATTAATAATCGTCACAATTTACCGGTCCCCGATAGGGAATTTTCAAATTTTTTTGGAGTTATTGTCGGAGATCTGTAACGTTCTGGTCAGTGTGTATGGCAATTATAAACATATTATAACAGGTGACTTTAATATAAATTTCAGAGATAGGAATACCCTGTATCACAACTTTGATGACGTTGTTTCTTCTCAAGGTCTTATAATAACTAACTATGAAATTACGAGATATTCCTACTTAGGTAATGGAACATGTTTGGACAATGTATTGACAAATATTCTGCAACATGAGTATGGAAGTAAAGTTGTAAACTTGCATATCAGCGATCATTTGGGAATATTTTTTAATGTTAATCCAAACGTGAAAAGTCCATACAAAAATATAAATGAAATTTATATGGATAGAAGCATTACCAATTTTAATAGCAAAAAGTTTGTAATGTGGCTTAGTTCCTTGTGCTGGGATGATATATGCAACCTAGATGACGTCAATGTTATGATGAATGAATTCTTAAATCAGTTTTTGTATGGATTAGGTTTATTCTTCCCGCTAAGATCTTTTAAGCAGAACAGGAATAATAATAACAAATCTGTCAACTGGTACAATAAGGAAATGAAGGACATGAAAAACTTGCTTGACTTGCTCTATGACGCCTCCCTCTTGGATATTAAATACAAACCCTCATATATCAAAATAAAAAAGAGATATAGAGCTTTACTAAGCAATGGTAAAATCAGGGCATATGATGATTACATAATAAGGTCCGATAATAGAAGCAAGGCTTCGTGGAATATTATAAAATCCGAAACCAACAGTATTAGCAAACATAAATTAAATGAAAATATAAAACCTGATAACTTTAACAGGTTTTTTACAACTATTGCTACTGATATTATTAAGGATATTCCAGTAACAAGTCCAAATCGTTTACTAGATATATTTGAGAAAATATCATGTGTTAATACTCTTTTTCTCTTTCCAGTTACAGAGCAAGAAATATCTACGGCAATTAATAATATGTCAAATAGTAAAAGTTCCGACTATTATGATATCAGCATTAAAGTAGTAAAAATTGCGACACATGAAATTATTATTCCTTTAGCTCATATATTTAATAAATGCTTTGAGAAAGGAGTATTTCCCAATTGTCTGAAATACTCTAAAATCATACCTGTTTATAAAAAGGGTAACAAAAGTGACCCTTCCAATTACAGGCCAATTGCCCTTGTACCAATTTTTTCCAAAATTTTTGAAAAACTTTTAAAGTGCAGAATTGTTGATTTTTTTGAGAAAAACAATCTACTTTACAAACATCAATATGGCTTTAGATCAAATCACTCTACCACTGAAGCAGCTATTTCACTTTTGAGTAACATAGTCAACAACTTAGAACAAGGCTTACATAATGCTGCAGTTTTTTGTGACTTATCTAAAGCCTTTGATTGTGTGTCCCATGATATCTTACGCCAAAAGTTATACTTATATGGTATCAGAGGTAACTGTTTAAACTTACTTGAAAGTTACTTAGCTGGAAGAAAGCAATGTGTTGTCTATAACTCCGTTAAATCTGAATTGCTTGATATAAAAGTAGGTATACCACAAGGTTCTGTCCTTGGACCTTTATTGTTTTTGATTTACAATAACGATCTGCCTCGTAATGTTAATGCTCTATCAATTCTGTTTGCGGATGATTCTACCTTCGTGAATGTAGGGGTATCTCAAGAAGAAGTTGACACATTAATTACTAGAACGGTAAATGAAGCAACTATATGGTTCAACTGTAATAATTTGTCCTTAAATGCAGATAAAACTAATAAAATGGTGTTTAGTTACAACAGACATATCAGTAACAATGACAACTATAAATGTAACTCCGTTAAATTCTTGGGCTTCCAACTTGATAGCCAGCTTAACTGGAAGGAACATGTGAACTATATAGCTAGTAAGCTACACTCTAATTTATTTATGTTAAACAGACTAGTTTATCATGTTTCTTTCAGTGTAGCTAAGTTAGTTTATCATGCTCACATTGAGTCTGTTTTATCCTACGGTATTGCTATGTGGGGAAACTCGGTTGAATCCCCAAGAATTTTTAAACTACAGAAAAAAGCTATACGTTCTCTATGTAAAGTAAAACCTAGAAGTCACTGCAAAAATTTATTTATGAAATGTAACATCCTTACTTTTCCATCATTATATTTGCTTAATGTTTTAATCCTCACTAAAGAAAACGTTAGTGCATTTACCACATGTAATATGGTTCATAGCTATAATACCAGAGGTCATGCAAATATTAGATTACCTAAAATTAAATATAATGTTACTAGCAATACACCTAGCTATATAGGCCCAAAAATGTTTAATATGTTACCAATTGCAGTTAGAGAACTGAAAAAAAATCAGTTTAAAAAATGTTTGAAAACTTTTCTGTTACACAAAGCTTTTTACAGTGTTGGGGAATTTATCCATTGTAATAAGAATGAGCTTATGAATTTTATGTGATCTATGTAAATCAATGTAAATCATTGCATTATTATTGTTCTCCTTTTGACGTAGTTATGTACTATATTTGTATCCAAATCTGTATCCCAGCTACTAAATAAATACTAAATACTAAATACTTACCCGCTAACTTGGTGAATTCATCCTCCACCAGTGGCATCGGATGTCGATCTTTCACTGTTACCTTATTTAGTGCGCGATAGTCAACGCACATCCGACGTCCGCCGTTTGCTTTTGGGACAAGTACGATGGGGCTTGCGTACTCCGATTCAGACTCTCGTATGGCCCTGCTGTTAAGTAACGTCTGCACTTTTTGCATCACCGTTTCCCTCTCTGCGAGTGACAGCCTGTACGGGCGATGGTATATCGGTGTACGCGTGGTTAACTGGATTCTCATGTCCCCCAAGTGGGTGAGCCCCAAGTCTTCATCCCCACTCGAGAAGCAATTTTGCAACTGTGACAAGAGCGCTTCCAATTCACTCCTTTCACTTTCAGCGATATCACCCACCTTGACATCTGCAAAGCTTAATTTATTATTAATGATACTCACCGAGTTCACCGGTTCCGGGTCTTTATTTGGAAAGATCACAAAGACGCGCGCCAGCGGGTGTTTGGTGGGCCAGGATAACACCCCTCAGACTCTGGTTCCAGATCCTCATTTTCATATTCCCTGGCCCCAAAAGTGCTCCCTTTACAATAAGTTCGGAGGTATGTCGCCGGCAGTTCAGGCAGTCCATCCACCGTGACTGCTGGGCTCTGGTCGTCGTTGGGTAGAAGCCAGGCATCCTCGACGAGCCGTACTTCTAACTTCTGCTGCCATGGCTCGTCCAGGTCATCATCCTCCAACGCCAGCTTTTGGAGGAAGTTCTCCTCGCGCGACAGGCTCACCGTGCCGTCCCGCACGAGCAGAATCACCTCGCCTGACGAGAGCGTTGGCTGCCCTATCAGGATATCGGCTCCCGACAAGCCACATGTCACCACCAACGGGTGCATCTTAACGCCGGCGCCGTCAATGATTACTGACAGCTCGACCTTGCCTAGGGTCCAAGTCGTCCCTCCGCCGAAACCATGCAATTGCTGCCCATTTGCAGACAGCGTACACTGCAAACGCCGTGCACATTCCTCCGTGACGAGGTCGTAGACACTACCCGTGTCGATGAAGGCTCTCAGTAGCACGCCGGCGCTGGTCTTCATCCACTTCTTGTAACTCTTTGCGGCATCCACCAAGCTTACCTGTGGTCCGCGACGTTGGCCAGGACACTCCATGGCCCAGTGTCCTTCCTCGTCACACTTGCGGCACCGCTGCGTGCGAGGCTTCGGACATTCGCGGCTCACGTGCGTCCCCACCTCTTGGCAGTTGTAGCTGCGTCTCCAGACGTCCATCGCCGTGTTCTGGTTGGCCCTCGCCGTTCCCTCAGACTGCTGCCCTCCGTGTCGCTGTCTCGAACGTTCCCCACGTCCGCCGTAGGCTGCTCTTCGTTCCATGCGCCGTTGGTCCAGAACAGCCTCTCTGCCAGCTGGTCGCCGCATGTGAACTGCCTCTCGCTCCCTAGGTCGATGGACACGAGCATCCTCCTCGTAGCGGTCCAGCATGGCTAGGAAGCCGGTGTACAGCTCGTTCGGCTCTTGGCAGCCGAATGCCCTAGCATTCAACTGCATCGCAAGTGGGAGGCCGTCGATGATGCAGGAAATTGCTCGCTCACTTGTGATGCCAACACGCTCGCACATGGCAAGCTTCGCCCGATAGTAGCGAGCAAGACTCTCCCCTGGAACCTTTTGCCGCGCCAGTAGCTCGCGAAGCATCTTCGCGAAGTCATGCTGTTGAGGGAACGCCGTCTTCAGCATGATTTTCCACTCCGCCCAGGTGTGGTCATACTTGAGAAGCCGATTGAACCACGCTCTGGCTTCTCCCCTCAGCTTCGCCTGCATGTACAGGGACTTCTCGTACTCGGTCCACCCGTGTACACAACCCAGCTGGTCGATGCGAGCCAACCAGATGTCGACACTGGCCTCACGGTCATCAGGATCGAAGGGGTCCAGGATCGAAGGGGTCCAGGATGTCAGCTCCCGCTCTGAAGCTGGATACTCCGCCGCGTATCGCTGACTCACCGGTCTCGCTTCCTGCAGTCGCGTCCATCTTGACTGCCTTCTGGGCCTGCATGTCCCGCAACTCAGCCTGCAACGCCTTCAGCTGGGCCTGCATCTCCTGTACCACGTCCGGTACAGCTTCGGGACACCGGTTTGCTGTTGGCCGCTTCTTGACACCGCCAGCTACAGGTGAACCCGGCTCAAAGTCGAGGCTCTCGTCCTCGAACAACCAGCCGCACCCGTCTTTGTCCATCATCCTCATTTCTAACGAGACGCGCCGTATTCTAGTGCAGAATTTCACTTCAACCGCCACTCATTCCACGTGCACAAACAATGGACGCAACAAGTGTTTTTAATTATCCGCCGTATCGCGCGTCAGGCCGCCGGTCCTGATCCCACTTCTGAATTGTTAGGACGATAAAATAACAAGCGTTCAATCTAACATATTATTTATTTAATCAAACATGAACAATGTATAAAACTAAGACACCAAAATACAAGCGACCACGCCGAGAGATTCCGCTCCAACGCTGTAGATAGAATAGCCCGGTCATGTGACTTCCTCTCTTCTTCCTACGCCGATACAAGCGCGGGACACAATACCGACCGCCTGTATGGTGCTGCCGCCACGCCATTGCTCAGCGCGCCCTCTTCGAAAAACTCCCTAACAATATTCGATAGTATTTGGCCTCTTTACAGCCTCTTACATCACCCTTAGTCTGTTAAATTTTTCGAACAGACTTTTTTATCTTATTTATTTTTGTTTGTCGGTGCAAGATTTCTTTTATTGAGTAATTGTATTTTTATTGATTTTAATTATTTATTTATTGTTTTTTGATTAATATCTATTGATTTTATTATGTAGTGTAGTTATTTACATGGGCTGCGTTAGGCGCAAATAGCCTTTGTTGCTGTGCGCCAAAAAATTTCAACGAACTAACTAACAAGTTCTTTCAAATTAGAATAAGGGACAGACATATGAATTCACATTCAAATTTACTTATTATGATTTCTAATATACATATCTAATACTATATAATATTGCAATACATCTCAAAACTTAATAAATATGAAGCCCATTGTGAGATAGGTACACCACCTAGAACATTGTTCTGTGCGTGGGGGTAAGTTAATTTTTCTGTGGGCAGAGAGTTTGAACAGAGGTTAATAAAAAATTACACAAAATTCAATAAACAACTTACTTAAAATAAATAAATAAAAGTTGGAAAAATAAGTAATAAGTATATGTTATTACATCAACAAGTGTTTAGTATCTTTGAAATTAAGTTTAATTATCCAAGTTTTAATTATTTTTCTATAATTATTATGTGTAACTCTACTTCGTGTATCTTTCACGTATTTGTTAAAAGAATAGTATATTTTGTTTGTATGTTTATAAAAAAAACTGTTCATTATTTCCTTATATTTTTTTCTGTAATAGCCATTTGTTGTTTAGTTCCTCTTGTTTCATAATTATGATTGATTAACTGAACTGATTTTGAATGTTCTCTTATATGTTTTGCAATAGCGTAAATATATATTTGCTCAGTTGTGAAAACCTGTATATAACTGAAGATCTTTTCGCTTGAATATATCAAGGGTTTAAATGATACGAGTTTTAAGATTTTTTTTTTTTTTAGGTTTTAAGCTTATTTATATGGGTGCTGACGACACCTCCCCAAGTTGATACACCGTACCATATTACCGATTGTACCAAAGTAGAGGGGCTATATACGTTTCGCCTCATTTCAAGGCCACATAGACACTTTACTTCCACATTTTACTTTCTCGTCCCATCCCCCTCCACATTTTACTTTCTGGTCACATCGCCAGGTGTTTTCAAGAAGGTCATATTTTTCAGACGTTGCGTGTTTAGCCCGAGGCGAGTTGCAACCTTAATTTCACACCCCGCCCCAACCCTAATTTCACACCCCGCCCCTAGCCTAGACATGTTATTGTCGTTAGAATGTGAGGTCATATTTACTATTACTTTAGATAAAAAAATAATTAAGTTAGAAGGTAACATTTATATTACATTACATTGTAACCTTGTCAACATGATATTAATCTAATGATCTGAAAAAGGGTCATTAAATAAAACATAGTTTGTGACCTACATTGCGACCTCGTTGGGAAAAACTTTATAATGAATACTTTTGAAAGAAATATGCACAGTCTTGAGAATATCACACACACACGCGCACATACATCACAATCATGTTTTATGTAAAACTCGTGAATGAGTATCATTTTCATAAACTAGCTCAGGATTTAGTACCTAAATTGAATCTGCAGTGTTTTCAATCAAATCTATTTTATTTAACGGATCTGCAAAATAATCAGCTAACTGAAAATTTATATCTAAACTTTGAGGAAAATGTTGGTGAAATAATATCTCTCATATTATATGAGCCATTCGATCCACCTGTAATTGCCAGGTTTGTCATCGGAAAATATTCTTTGATTCGAACTTTTTTATGCTCGAAAGATAACCTGGAAAGAAGTATTGGAGGGATTGGTTATGAAACAGATATACCAACGTGGGCCGAAGCATTCAAAATTTTTCCAGAAGAAGACGATTTTCATCTTAAACATTTTATGTATGAGTATTTATGATCAAAATAATTAATAAATATTTAATAAAAATGTAAATGTTTTTCCTTTATAATCCTTTCACGTTACGTATGTTAAAACAATTTTGCAAATGTGTTACATATAAATAAAAAATCTTATTGAAGTATAAAATACCCTTTCGATTTCTAAATATCAATTAACCTACTTTCCGTTCCGTTCCTATTCACTTTCTATTATTCTTTGGTATAAAGGCGACTGCATTTGTAGCTATGTTTAAAGTTATAAGTGTTTAAGTGGTTTTACAAAACAGTGATCCTATGTTTTGTTTAAATTGTATCGAAGAAAAGAATTAAGAATAACAGACCCTTGTAAGTACATAGTTATTTTAACACAGAATCTATTTTGTAATAAAAACCCTCATGTATTTTTACCCTATATCATTAATATGAAATAAAAATTACTACATTAATATGAAATAAAAGTATTTATTTACATATACACATATATTTCTTACAATAACTTACAATAAAATACATGAAAAATATATGTTAAAAGAAACTAACAAATACAACTAAAAATACTTTGTATACTTAGTTAGAAAAAACAAAAATCGGTATAGAATTCAACTGTTTTTAAGAACTTAATACCTGGGAGCAAAGTCTATCGGGGAAAATGTCTCTTAGTGCAGCAAACGAAGGTACGGTAACCGGTACTGCTTGAGTTCGCCGCATACAGCGACTTGACCTAGATACTAGCGTTCACTATACAGAGCCGTACTCACACAATTTTTAATTAATAAACTGTGTCTCTTTGAACGTGTACTGTAAAATAATTAAAAAATAATTTAAACTAAAATTATAATAAAAACAAATAAAAAAAAAAAAAAAAAAAAAAAAAAAAATTAAAAAAATTGCTTTGTGCAGTATACCTCGATAACTAATGAATAGCCCCCCCTCTGACACAATTTTATTTAATTTCACTAAATTTTCCGGTCAAATTTAGTTGAAACTTCACCCAAGAAAATAGTTGAATTCCTACTGTTAGTTGTCATAGATTTAAGGAATTCAACTTTTTTCTTGGGTGAAGTTTCAACTAAATTTGACCGGAAAATTTAGTGAAATTAAATAAAATTGTGTCAGAGGGGGGGGTCTATTCATTACCTATCGAGGAAAAATAAATAAAGCAAAGAAGTTTTAAAAAATTACTTTAGTAACAAGAACTGTTAGTTGTCGTAGATTAATTTTAAAAGAAGTGTGTCTCTTTAAATGAAACATGCATTGCAAAATAATAATTTTTACAGTGCACGTTTTATTTCATACTACACAGTTTTTTTAAAATTAATCTACGACGACGAACAGTAGTATTTCGCTCCTCGGATTCTGAATCCGATTCGTTATCTGAAAATCCATCTTCATGATACATCCATACACCATGGCATAAATCCTTGGTGTATAGATAATCAAATAAAGGTGTTGTTAAACATAATCCACACCAGTTTTCTTTTTTCCATACCACATTTTGTACGAAACAAGAAGGATTTTTTATAAGATCATGGCATGTGCGATGCCAGTATTGATCGCCAACCGCAAAAGAATGTTTGTTGTAACATCGAGCACACATTAAAGTAGATCTTCTACGACGTGAACATTTTTCATATCGGGAATATCGAATGTGAAACGAAAAAACTTCAGTGAGAGAATTAGGTAAATTTTCTAAATTAAGCTGCATACTTTTGATTAATGTTTCAGGTGGGAATGGTGCGTATTCATCGCGATAATGCTCAGGACAGAGATCATATTCTTCTACTAAATTTTGTTTTGGTTTTATTTTTTTATCATTTAACCACCAATCTAAAGTTAGATCTCTGTAGATTGTTTTGGGAAGTTCTTGTTTCACAATGTCCCAATGCTCCTGATACACTTCACGTACTTTTAATTTTGCCTGTTCGTATAAAGACATGGTATGTACTTACTGGAATGTATTGTGTTGAGAGAAATTTTTGCTTAGAAGATCTTGATGCCTAGATGATCTTGATGCAGGCCCCAGAATTTTTAATTCTTTACCGATGTACTTATTCCCAACTCTCACAATCTGCTGGGAGTGATGGCGTTGGGAGATTTTCAGCTTGCAGTCCAGATCTTGATGTAGGCCCTGGGAGATTTTCGGCTTGCAGTCCAGATCTTGATTTTCGGCTTACAATCCAGATCTTGATGTAGGCCCTGGAAGATTTTCGGCTTGCAGTCCAGATGTGGGTCCCAGAATTTTCAATTCTTCTACGTTTTTTAAAAAAACTTTTTTGATAGATTCACCGATTTACCGATGTATTTACTCCCAACTCTCACAATCTGCTGGGATTGATACCGTTGGGAGATTTTCGGCTTGCAGTCTAGATCCAATCGTTAGAGATGTAGGCCCTGGGAGATTTTCGGCTTGCAGTCCAGATGTGGGTCCCAGAATTTTCAACTCTTACGAGTTTTTAAAAAAAAATTTGACCGATTCAGGGTGCACCTTTAACACGTGGACACTGAATCTGTGTTTTAACACACGATGTGCAGGATTAAACGGGCACGTTACAAAATTATGATTGAAATTGTTTTGTTTGTACATTCTTGAAACTCGTGAATTGAAACTTGAGTTCGAATATGAACCTACCGTTAAATCAGCGTTCATTTATACTAGTCAACATAACATTTTTACATTTTAATTTTTACAACAGTTACAACTTTCAAATGACCTGATTTCACTTTGAAACTACCGTTCAATCAGCGTTCATTTATACTAGTCAACATAACATTTTTACATTTTAATTTTTACAACAGTTACAACTTTCAAATGACCTGATTTCACTTTGAACCTACCGTTAAATCAGCGTTCATTTATACTAGTCGACATAACATTTTTACATTTTAATTTTTACAACAGTTACAACTTTCAAATGACCTGATTTCACTTTGAACCTACCGTTAAATCAGCGTTCATTTATACTAGTCAACTTAACATTTCTACATTTTAATTTTTACAACAGTTACAACTTTCAAATGACCTGATTTCACTTTGAACCTACCGTTAAATCAGCGTTCATTTATACTAGTCCACTTAACATTTTTACATTTTAATTTTTACAACAGTTACAACTTTCAAATGACCTGATTTCATCAAGGATTTCTAGAACTTTCACTTTTCTCGATTTAGAGTATAAATACGGATCCAATCCGAAACGAAAACAGTTTCGTGCGCCAATTGTATATTAGAGCCATGTCTGCAAATAATCTCGCAACAGCATTTAATAAAGTTGGGTATTCTAAACCAACTTTACCGTTAAATAATTTAGTTGTAAATCAAAAATATAAAATAATAGTATTAAGAAGAGTGAATACAAGATACGGCCAAAGGTTGCTAGTTGAATTGGAGGAATCTGTGATATTTCTCGGGCCACGATACAATACCATTGAGGACGAGCAATTAGAGCAAGCCAACGAAGCGGCTAGAAGAGGATGCGCATATTTAATATCTCACGGTGAAAAGACTGGTAGCAATAAATCAAATAGTGTCGAAATCGAATTCAGTTTTGAATAATAGATAAAATAAAAATAATAATAATATTTCTTAAATAAAAGGTGATTAATTATAGCAAAATTAAAATATATAATATGAATTGTGACATAATTAACAATACTACTGATGAAGTTACTAAAAATATAAGGAATGCTTTGACATTGATTAAAAGAAACGATGAAGCTAAAATTTGGTGTAAACATCTGAATAAAATAATTTTAACAGTTCAAAAAGTCATTCAAACATCTAAAAATCATAACAGGAGTTGTGAAAAAGAAAATATACATAAATTGGAAGCAAATCTCATTATTTTAAAGTATTACCGTGCAAAATTAAAAAATTAAAAAAATAATCAGTTGAAGATAGGAGCAGGACTTAAACGCAAACGAATACAAAATAATCTAACATGGGTGGATATAAAGTCAGTTTTCAAGAATCGAATTAAAACTGGAGCAATAATCAACAAACCCGGGTACAAAGATCCAAAAATATTCTTTGAAAAAAGTAAGAAGATTTTTATAAACAGAATCAGAAATGCTTTGAAAACTTCAATCTTAAAAGTTAACACTGTCTTCAGTGCAGAATTTATTCTTCCCACAACGGGAAACGTTGAAATAAAAACTTTTAACGTTAAGAACATTGAAATTGATAACGGAACTGATATTGCTGCCTGGTTTGATGAACATGTTAAAGAAAAACTACAAAATAAACTAGAGAATTTTCAAGAAAAAGATTCTGGATGGGCTTTATACAATATTCTGCATCTAAAAGTGAACATAAATAACAATGTACCTATCGCAGCCAGCGCATATATTGAATTGCCTCAAGATATTAAAATTTTAAGAGCAATCATAAATATTAAAAATAATGACAATTATTGCTTTTTGTGGGCTATAATGTCAGCTCTATACCCCATTCACAAAAACTCGGATCGTGTTTCTTCCTATCCACATTTTGAAGATGTATTACAATATGATGGAATTGATTTTCCAATTAAAATAAAAGATATATCAAAATTTGAAGATATGAACAATTTGGTTATAAATGTATACACCCTTGAAAAAATTGAAAGAAAACATGAAGTAGTTCCGGTTAAGCTCAGCACTAAATTCAATAATAATATGAATGCAATCCACCTTCTGATGATGTGTTCTAATGGTGAGCAGGAAGAAGAAGATAAAATGATTGAATATAACCAGGATCAACAGACAGTGAATCACATCAGAGCCCCTGAAAATTATCACTTTATGTGGATTAAAAATTTATCCAGACTTTTACGTAGACAAGTTTCTAAAAGTTATAAACCGTTTTTATGTGATAGATGTCTCAATTATTTTAGTACAGAAACATTATTAAAAAAACATGTGATATATTGTATTGAAGCAAATAAATGCAGACTTGAAGTTCCAGATGAGGAACATAAAATTCTAAAATTTAAGAATTTTAAATATAAACTCCAAGTACCGTTTGTGTTGTATGCAGACATCGAGTCAATTGTAGAGAAAATTGATGATAAACGTGGACTAAATACTACATATACTCATAAACATATACCATTCAGCATTGGCTACTATTTAAAGTGTTCATATGATGAAACTCTATCAACATTTCAGGAATATCGTGGTAAAGACTGTATCGACTGGTTCATCAACCAATTAAACCATCTGGCTCGAAAGGTTGATAAGATAATGAAAACAACATTACCTATGAAATTAACGCATGAAGAAGAAACTCAGTTTGCTAGTGCTACGGTATGTCATATTTGTGGTGGGATATTTAAAGATGGAGATATTATCACACGTGACCACTGTCATATAACATCGAGATACCGAGGTCCTAGTCATCAAATATGTAACCTGAAGTTTCATAGCTCGAGGGTAATTCCAGTTGTTTTCCATAACTTGACCGGTTACGACGCCCATTTCATAATAAAAAATATTGCAACAGGAATACCTGGCCATGTTAATTTGCTTCCGATAAATAAGGAACGCTACATTTCCTTTACTAAATATGTAGAGGGTACCAAAGTACAATTTCGCTTCATTGATTCATTTCGTTTTATGGCAAGCAGTTTGGATAAGTTATCTTCGTATCTGAAGGATTTTGAGAAGCCGATAACAAGACCGTTTTGTAATTCGGATGAAAAGTTCAAGTTACTCACTAGGAAGGGTATATTCCCATATGAATACTTGGACTCTTGTGAAAAGCTTGATGATATACATCTATTACCAAAAGAGGCCTTCTTCAGCACACTACTAAATGAAGGTGTAAATGAAGAAGATTATCAACACGCTCAAGATGTATGAAATACATTTGGTATAAAAACGTTGAGTGAATATGCCGATCTCTACTTAAAAACAGACATCACGCTGCTAGCAGATGTCTTTCAAGGTTTCCGAGACAGCTGTATGCAGACCTACCAATTGGATGCTTTGCATTATTATACTGCCCCAGGCCTCGCGTTTGATGCCATGTTGAAGTGTAGTGAAATTGAGTTGGAACTGTTAACAGATATTGATAAAATCATGTTTATAGAAAAAGGTATTAGAGGTGGTGTGTCTCAGTGTTGTAACAGGTATGGTAAAGCTAATAACAAGTATATGGGTGAGGATTATAATCATAATGAAGCTGAATCTCATTTAATGTATTATGATGTAAATAACTTATATGGTGCAGCTATGTCTATGTTTTTACCATATGCAAATTTTGAGTGGGTGCCAGATGTTGACATTTATAAAATTGATTTGTTAAAAACATCAAATGAGTCCAATATTGGTTATATATTTGAAGTGGATTTAGAATATCCATTAGAGTTACAAGGGTTACATAAGGATCTACCCCTTTACCCAGAAAAATTCACACCACCTATATCTAAACGAGCAAAATTAATTACAAATTTATATGATAAAAAAAATTATGTGACTCACTATCAAAACTTGAAACAGTATTTAGAACTCGGGATGAAAGTTATCAAAATTCACCGCGTGTTAAAATTTCAACAAAGTTCATGGCTTAGAAAATATATTAATTTAAATACTGAATTAAGAAAAAAGTCTGATAATGAGTTTAAAAAGAATTTTTATAAACTAATGAACAACGCTGTTTTTGGTAAAACAATGGAAAATGTACGCAAATATAAAGATGTGAAACTGGTCACAAAGTGGGAGGGTCGTTATGGAGCCAGGAAGTATATATCCCAACCTAATTTTCATAGTTGTACAATTTTAGATGATGACATGATACTTATAGAAATGAATAAAAAACAGGTCATATTTAATAAACCGATTTACGTTGGGTTTTCAATTCTTGACTTATCTAAAATTTTTTTATATGATTTTCATTATAATTACATAAAGAAAAATTTTGGTGAAAACGCAAAACTCCTTTACACAGACACAGATAGCCTCATATATAATTTTTTCAATTTTGACATTTTTAAAGTGATGAAGTGTGATATTCACAAGTTTGATACGTCAGATTACCCCGAAAATAATATATTTAACATGCCTCGAGTCAATAAAAAGGTGATAGGTTTGATGAAGGATGAATTAAATGGTGATATTATGACTTCCTTCGTTGGGTTAAGATCAAAAATGTATGCGTATAAAGTACACAAGAAAAAGGTTGGTAAACGGGCAAAAGGTATAACCAATGCAGTTCTGAAAACAATCGAATTTGATGACTACTATGACTGTTTGTTTAATAACACCACTATAACAAAAGAGCAAAGCAATATTATATCCAAAAAGCATAAAGTTTTACAGTTAAACAGAAAAAATTGACTCTTAGCCCCCATGACGATAAAAGGGTTGTAAATTATGTATACACAGATACATTACCATGAGGGTATCGAACAATACAATAATTTCTTAATATATATATATATATATATATAAACTGTAATGTGTATGTAACTATAATATTAATAAATAAATAAAATAATTATAATGAATATTTTGTTTTTATTTTTCCTTCCTTACAATACCTCCTTACAATTCCTTCATTACAATTGTTACAATACATAATAATATACAATTAATAATTTGTTTATTTAAACTTAATTGTTGCCATAGATTCATTTCCATCTTGAGTCATATTCATTTCAATATTTTTCAATTTACGATTTGAAATTTTGATATTATTAAGGTTTGAAAATATTATTGTATCTTCATCAGCCATATTCTCATTTTTGTTAACTGGTAAATTAGCATCCTGCGATTTATTTAAATTTTTATCAGGAATTTTAGCGGTATTTTCGTTATTTTCACTATCTGTAAATGTCAAATCAACTTCGTCAATATCCATGTTAAATTCATGTTGAAAATCGGTAGATATTGGTATATTCCCCACATCAAGTCCATTAATAAATGGACAATTTGCTGACCAGTACCGATGCTCTTCTGAAGGGTTGTCTCCATCTTCCCAACGACAGATTTCAATTTTGCAGAAAGGGCAGCGAACAGTGTCCTCCACGTTGTAATAATAAAATCCGGATCTTGCTAAATCACGTGGATGTACATAATGACAAGACCAATTTTCAAACGTCTTAAGCCTGTTTTCTTCTTTTATCATTTTTAACCTTTCTTTTTTATGGTTGTTACGGTGAGTTATTTCCCACAACTAATTCAAGAAATATGATCATTACATCTCTTATATACAACTCCCCACCAGCAGAATATTGTAAGGAATATGATGATATAAAAATGAAAGTTATTTTAATGTTAAAACATATTTATTTATTTTAAAAATTGATATAATTAATACATAAAAATATACATATTATTGGTTTATATTACACTGTAAACAATCCTTCCTCAATGGATTGGAAAAACCAACAACATCTTCGTTTTCACCGTTCCATTCATTATAATGGGTGTGGCAACACAAATATTGTTGAAAACGTGTATCATTCCTCCAAGACACTGGAAATTTATTCCATTGATCGTTGATTTGTTTTTCTGCAAACACCATAATAAATTCCATGGGAAGTTGAGCTATTTCTTCGGCATCCATAAAATTCAAAACACCACCATGAATTTGATATGTTTTGAAGGCATTATAGGTATTAAATGTTTTTTTAAACCATTTTAATAATGCTTTAACATTACGAACAGCACAATTATTAATATGTAAATTGCAATAGTCTGTTTGAAGAGGTTCACTAATCTCAGCTAGTTTTGGACACCCTAAATTTTCAAGATTTATTATTTTCTTGTCTATGTAATTTTGCAACCATTGCACTTTCTCCAACCCTTTCACATATACATTTTCAATTTCAACACCATCTAATAAATCCTTGAGTGTTGTAGGAAAGTTGATATATGAATCGTTTCCACAACACCATTCCAAATTGTGATACTTTTTTGTAAGCCATCGGGCATTGTACTTGTCCTCAGAACTCAGATCGGACCATGGACATGGCGGTTTAAATATTTTTGAAATACATATTTCACTTTCCACATCAACTACAGCGAGTTCTTTACATATAAATTCATTATTTTTCACTATTTTGAATCCTTGTAAATCAACTATCATAGAACGCATGATGATCCCTGGAAGCCTAGAAGCAACGAATTGAACACCAGTTTTACTCTACATTGCTTTTATGTATCCAACTGTTGTGATTATTATTAAACCCCAACCACTTTACAAACACCATATCACCTTTTCGTTTAAGCACTTTTTCAACCAAGTACAAGTCAGAATGTTTCACTTTTTGCAATTCTTCGTTGTAAAATCCTCCCTGTATTGGTTGATCTGTAAAATCCTTCAGGATATATGTGGTGGGGTTTGTTAAACATATCGAGATAATGAATATTTCGTTTGACCAGTTTGGTGTGTAACCCTTTTCAAATTCACTACGATATTTGCTTATACGCACATGATCACCAACCCTGTATTTTGACTTTATATCAGCAATTTTAATACGATTATAAGAGGTATTCAACACCTGTTTTTCAATCTTTTTTATAACATCAATCGGTCTCATATTAATCGTGCTATGCTTCCTCATATTATACTTCAACACAATATCTTGTAATAATTGTAACCATTTGTATGTTCCCTGAAAGCTAAACTCCTTCCACATGAGTGATTTAAGTGAACGATTTACACGCACCACAATACTCGCTTTCTTGCTACTAAATGTTGAGTAATGGTTAATATTATATTTTTCCATTAATTTTTTAAACTCTTTATTATAAAATTCTTTACCCATATCAGTTTGTAGATTTTTAGGAATTCGATTATTTCTAGAAAAAATTTTTTGCATTGTTTTAGACACATCAATTCCTGATTTACTTTTAACTGGTTCAGCCCACACATATTTTGAAAATGTATCGATCACCACCAGTATGTATCGATATCCTTTATTTAGTCGCGCATACGGAAGCATTTCTACCAAATCTGCTTGAAATGTTTCATCTAAACCTTTAATGATAACTTGTCTCCGTTTAAAATTAATCCTTGCAGATCTATGTAATTCATTAACAACATCACGTTTTGCTTTAGACATGTTCAATCATTCAACGGTTGTCACTGTACCCGTTGTTGTTGTAACAGAATCGAGGTCTAACTGAACGCTCTTGCTTGAAGTATCTTCTATTTCAGGTTTCAGCATCTTCAACTCTTCAACTACTCTTTTTACTACTGATATTACACGTTTTAATATGATATCAATATCATCCCTATGCTTTTGAATCCGATCATTTAATTTAATTGATGTAGAATCCAATTCCTGTCTCATATATTTTTTATTAACTACATCATTATCATTTATAGGATCACCAACGTTTGCTATTCGCCTGTTATTGAAATTATATGCATCATCATCATCGTCATCATCATAATGACGGTATTTTGTTGCATGATGTCCAAACTTGTTGATGGGCATTTTGATACTGATTTTATTGAATAATGTTGGCTTCTTTTAACTCTTCAATGATGGATACAATTTCATTATTATGATTGTTGTTACCAGCCACTTGGGATGCAATTAAAAGCTTCAATCTATCAACTAGCTCGTTTGGATCATCCCAGTGTACATATTCCACAGGATTATTACTATAATTCATAAGTAATCCTCCCCCATGCAAACCTTTCACAACCTGTCTTTTAGAAACCCGTCTCGGAGTTGATGTTGTTTGTGTTAGTAACGGTTTAATAATTGTTCTATATTTTAGTGAGCGATTCCCACGCACCTGCTCATCAGGATCATAATTTCTTTTATGAACATTAAATCTCTCTAGAATATCATGATAATTGGCATTGTCAACTTTAGTATAACCTGAAGGTTTACTTTTAAAAAGTAGTTCGTACAGACCAGGGGTGCCACTATATTTTACATTATTTATAACTATATCTTTATCAACAAAGTCAACATCAGCATTAGCAATTTTAAATTTGTTACTAATCGGATTTAATGTTATACCGGTTGTATGATCAAATTTAGTACCCTCATGTGTTATCATTTCTTCAATGTATTGACGTGGTAGTGGGTGATACTGTGTAAGATATTCTTCCCATGCTTCCTCAGACATTGATTTAGCTAGAATATTTGATAACGAACTATAATCAATATCTCGATCTTCTTCTTCTTCCTCCATGCTTGGTGCATTCTGTGCAATTACACTACTCTCGAGAAATGAGGGAATTTCCTGATCGGTTGTTGTACTAGCATCGAAAACATTTGGTACTGATTTGGAAGGTTTTTTTACGTTTGAAGAGGAATGTTTTTCAATTTTTGGTTCACCTTTTAAATTTTCTTCATGATTTTCTTCTTGTTTAATCGCACTCACATCATAAAACTTACTCGTTAGTTCTTTCAGTTGTTTTGTAACCGGTTCATATGATTTCTCTAGCTGGCTTTCCTGCTCTTTAGCACCTTCTTTTAGAGCTTGCAGTTTTCGTTTAACCGTTTTGCGAGTTTTTACCAACCTCTCTTTCAGTTTTTTATCCATACTACTAAAACAGGTTAAAAACAACTAAACAGAGCTGTTTTCTTCACCAAATCTATTTTATTTCTAGAAACAATCTGCTCTACTCCCCCAAAACAACTAAAAATATGTTAGAACAGGTTAAAATTAGGTAAAAACAAACTAAACAGAGCTGTTTTCTTCTCCGACTCTATTTTATTACTGGGAACAATTTGCTCCATCCGAATTATTTATCCAATATTAAAAAATGATCAGAACCTTTCCTGTAGCGACCACTATTCAAAGCACATTCTTTATTAATTAACAAAAAACCATAATTGTCACGCCAGCAAAACGAACACATGTCTCTGAATTCATTGTAATTCATATCTGTTCCCACGTGATCTGTGTACGCGTGCTTCAAATTCATTTCATCTTGTTTGAATAGAATGATTAAATTTGAATTATCACGAATGAGTTGTTTCGGAATTTTTGAATATGTCTGGGCAAGGTAGAAACAGTCAACCAGAAAATGTCGCCCCATGGAAAAATACTGACGTACTACGTCCTGTCTACTTGTCATAATATCATCAAATATAAAAACAGTATTACATTTTGTATGAGCAGGCGATAAAATTTTTTCACAACTGTTAAATGCTTTAAACGTAATGCCATTTATCGGTTTCAACAACTGTTCCAAATACTTATACTTGTCAAAACGTAAACCGTTTGGATGTTCAATTAATGCAACGATTATATTTGTTTTCCCGCAACCGCTCGGACCAGAAATCAAACATCTAACAATTGAAGGTAGTAAGGTACTATGCCTTTGTTTTTGTTTGCATTCAATATCACAATTTACAACGTTTAATGTTTGGGAGTGTTTTACTACACGCATGGTGGTTGTTGGAGGAAAACTAATAAATATCTCAACATTTTTATTTATTTAATCATTTGTAATGTATGATCAGAGAGGTGTGTATCGCAAACAGGGTGCAGGTTTCTTAAACACTTTAATAAACAAACTTCCAATTGAACTTCATATCCCAGGATATAGATATTGTGGTCCTGGTACCCGCTTAGAGAAAAGATTACTACGTGGGGACCCTGGAATAAATAGGTTAGACGAGGCTTGCAAACAACACGATATCGCCTATAATCTAAGTGAAAAAATTAAAGATCGACACGAAGCAGATCGGATTCTAGCTGAGGAGGCATCTCAACGTCTCAAATCATCAGACGCATCAATAGGTGAAAAAATTGCATCGCTCGGAGTAAAATCAGCTATGAAGGCAAAAGTGAAGTTAGGCATGGGTATGGTTAACAAACAATCCACGATTAAGCGTAAGACTAGGAAACGAAAAAAGTCAGGGAGTTATCTCTTTTCGTGATGTAGTGAAACGGGCTCGTACTGCCATCAGAAAAAATAAACCTGTAAACATAGAGAAAGCAGCTCAAGTAGCTCTCCGCTCAATCAAACAAATAAAGAAAAAAAATGGAACACCGCGTGTAATACCACTACCAAAATCTGGTGGCTTTCTTCCCTTGATCCCTCTTTTTGCAGGGCTTAGCGCCCTAGGAGCCTTAGGAGGTGGTGCAGCAGGAATTGCAAAGGCTGTTGGTGATGCCCGTACCGCCTCTGAACAATTGAAAGAAAGTCAGAGACACAACAAAACGTTAGAGGCGATAGCTATGGGTAAAGGATTGTACTTGCGACCACATAAAAAAGGTTATGGAATGTATTTGAGAGCTCCATGTAAATCAAAAAACTGTTAATAAAGTTACCAGAACGTGCACTCACCGACATCGATATAAGCAAATTTGCAAAAAAATTTAAATTACCATATTTTCGTGGAGTGTTTTCTCGAAATGAACTACCCGTAAAAGTAAATAAAAATGAAATGGGTGTTATAAATTTGGATGATGCTAACCATCCTGGTTCACATTGGGTGTGTTATAAAAAATATGAAAATGTGGCTATATACTTTGACAGTTTTGGTAACTTAAAACCACCGATTGAATTAGTGAAATATCTTAAAAGTAATAATGATTGTGATATTATTAGATATAATCATGATGTGCATCAAACTTACAAGGATATAAATTGTGGTCACTTATGTTTAAAATTTTTGTATGAAAACAAATAAAATATATATGTAAAGGTGTAACATATTAGTTGCCTTAAAGAAGCCATGTCATACACGTTCACTCTCACAGGACGCAGCTCTATCTTAACTGCAGATATTAATCCCGCTATTGATTTAGATGATGATGGGGAATATGTGTTGGGGTTAATTAATTGTGAGTCATATAATGCGATTCCAAACATTGAAGAGAGTGTTAATAATTGTTTCTATTTTGGTGATAAAAAATGTGAATTACCAACAGGATCATACGAAGTGAGGGATATAAAAACATACTTGAACAGGTTTATTAAAAAACTGAATGAGGATGCTCCGGGTGGGAAAGAAACATTAATAATAAAGGCGAAGAGAAGTACTTTAAAATGTGAAATATTAGCAAGTCAAGATATTGATTTCACTAGAAATGATACCTTCAGAGAATTATTGGGGTATAAATCCAATCTTCTAAAAGCTAATGAGGTACATATAGCTGATTATCCAATAAATATTCTCAAAGTAAACGCTATATGTATTATGTGCAATTTGATATCAGGATCATATAATAATAATGAACAAACGCATATTATTCATGAATTTTTCCCAAATGTAGAACCTGGTGAAAAAATTATTGAAAATCCACAAAATACGATTTATATGCCTATAAACACACGTAGTATAAGACCGATTATTGTACATATACAAGATCAAGATGGCAATTTAATCAATTTCAGGGATGAAGTCATCACGTTAAGACTACATCTAAAGAAAGTAGCTCAGAATGGTCATTAAATACAATCAACCCACTATCCGCACGGTAATAAATAAACCGTATGAGTTTAAAAAACCCAGTTCGTTAAGGACGGTCAAACAGTTAACGTTGGATAATCGGAAATTTCTGCAATCGCTTGGACTTCAAATTAAGATTTAAAAATTGGTGGTAAAATAAAAGATCTTGCTGACAAGAAGAAGAAGAAGAAGAATAAATTCTCTACGGTAGTTATTTGGATTAGGATTAAAATCAGTACAGTTTTCAAGTGTACTAGGAAAAATGGATCTTAATATTTTGAATGTAACAGAACGTGCTCTAGAAGATAATTCTATTGTTAACGCAGAGAAACACACTCATCAACCATACTCATCAACCACTTTTAACAATAATGATGAGATTCGGATACCGATCCCCCAGCAGGATACTTATACTCTACCATGGAACAGTTTAATTTACATAGAAGGTAGAGTAACTAAGGAGGATGGAAAACCTTCGACCAGCGTAAAATTTACGAATAATGGTATTGCATTTTTATTCGATGAAATTCGCTATGAAGTGAACGGGGTTGTAATTGATAGGGTTCGAAATCCGGGTATTACAACCACTATGAAATCGTTTGTTTCATGCAACCAGAATGAAAGTAAGGCGTTGAAAAACGCTGGCTGGTATGGGTGTTCAGAGACTGCTGATTCGTTAATAGATGAAAAGGGATACTTCAATGTATGTATACCACTAAAAATGATGCTTGGTTTTGCTGAGGATTTCCGAAAAATTATAATGAACTTGCGTCAAGAGTTGGTTCTCATACGCAGCAACACGGATAATAATGCTTTTAAAAATTCTGTTGCTACAGAAAAACTAAAACTTGAACTAAATAAAGTTCAGTGGAAGATTCCACACATTTCAGTGGCAGATGCGGAACGCTTAATGTTGTTGAATTTACTTAATGCTAATGCTAAACTGCAATTAGCGTTTAGAAGTTGGGAGTTGATCGAGTATCCCGTTTTGCAAGAAACTCAACATCATACCTGGGCAGTGAAAACTACCTCTCAACTTGAAAAACCTCGATTTATCATTTTCGGGTTACAGACAAATGTGAAAAATGATTTGGGTAAAAGTATGAGTATATTTAACCATTGTAATTTAACTAATATAAAATTATATTTAAATTCTGAAATATATCCGTATGATAATTTAAATTTGAACTTTAAGCAAAATTGTTATGCAATGTTATATGATATGTATGCACAGTTTCAATCATCTTATTACGGTCGAGATAATGGGCCGATAATGTCACCAGATGATTTTAAAAGATTCGCACCATTGGTGGTTATTGACTGCACTCATCAGAATGAAGTATTAAAATCTGGAGCTGTAGAAGTACGTTTGGAATTTGAAACTGGTGAAAACATGCCTGCGAATACTACTGCATATTGTTTAATTTTACATGATAAAATTGTTAAATATTCCCCTACAACCAGTATTGTACGTGTATTGTAATTTTCTTTTAATATGTATACTTAACGTATAAAATATGATAAAAGTGTGTAATGATATATTTGTAATGTTTTATGATTTCAATAAATTCACATGTGAAAAATATACAAACTATGTTTTATTTAATGACCCTTTTTCAGATCATTAGATTAATATCATGTTGAGAAGGTTACAACAGATTGTAATATAAAAGTTAAATATATATTACCTTTCAACGTAACTATTTTGATTTTTATAAATTAAATATAATTATAACCTTAACATTCTAATTCTAAACGACATTCTAAGTATCCTTCTAACGCAAATATTTTCATTTTTATAAAAAGTAAATATGACCTCACATTCTAACGACAATAACATGTCTAGGCTAGGGGCGGGGTGTGAAATTAGGGTTGGGGCGGGGTGTGAAATTAAGGTTGCAACTCGCCTCGGGCTAAACACGCAACGTCTGAAAAATATGACCTTCTTGAAAACACCTGGCGATGTGACCAGAAAGTAAAATGTGGAGGGGGATGGGACGAGAAAGTAAAATGTGGAAGTAAAGTGTCTATGTGGCCTTGAAATGAGGCGAAACGTATATAGCCCCTCTACTTACCAACTTATAATAGAAAGTATTTAAATTATTTAAAGGGAAGACATCTTTTAATTGTTTGAAAATATATAAGGTTTTTCGAATTTTCTTACATACTGAATCTATCTGAAGATTCCATCTAATATGGTCGTCGAAAATAACGCCCAGGTATGTCACTTGGTTTTTCTTACTTATTTGTATATGGCAAGTGCAGTTCTATAGATTACAGTCCAAATTATGAATTATTAAATTATTATAATTAGGCTGAGAGTTAGATAATGTGATTTTTGTGTTTAAAGACAGTTTATTCTTAACCAAAATTTTATATATTTTAAATTGTCCATTGCTACATTCTTTATCTCGGACCGTAGTATAGCTTCATAATATAAAGCAGTATCATCTGCATATGAAAAAAATTGCAGTTCAATTTTACTGAAGTCATTTATGTAAATAATAAATGTGGAATCGTCGTGTCCGTAGATGAATATTTAAGAAGAAGGTTGTACGGGTTACGGACAGCAATGAAAACCAATCAAATCAGATGACATGTTTCGTATAAGATTTATTCTTCATCGGAGCTACAATAGAAATATACATGCATAGTATAAGTAGTGGATACAACAGTAGTATAGTAATGTAACAATAATAAATTATATTAAATATGAATGAAAGTATAATATAAAATCAAAATAAATAAATAATTAAATATAAAATAAATATATGAAATTTAAAAAGATAATAAAAAATAAATACATAAATAAAAATATATGCGTACCTGATAAGAACATTAAAATTTGTTGGGCCCGCTAGGCGCCCCAAGTTCCTTATTTTGTAATTTTAATTAATTTAAATGTTCAAACATAATTTCCGTATATTTTCTATGTTTTAGGCCAACTAGGGCCATCTTCCAATTTTTCCTTGCAGTTTTATGCAAATTTAATTCATTAATTAACCGCAATTAACAGGTCGCTGACCGCACTATAACAAATTAACCTGTTCGTTAATATAACGTTTTTTCTAGACCGCATGGTAATTTAACCTAAAATCAGAGTTTTTCTTCCCGGCTAATTTTTGTGCCGTATATATTTCGGATTTACGACCCGAAATATCAGTGATTTAAACCGCCCTTTGTCAGATTTACAACCTGACAAATCATATAGTGCATCTTATAATTTAGAGTGAAAACCAGTTCAGCTGTTATCTGCTCCAGACGAGCTATCCAGCTACCAGGAAGAATCCAATCCAGAATCCAGCTAAGTGTCGAACACTTTAGTTTTATTCTATTTTATTTATGAAAATATTCTATTTAGAATTTTGTTTGTATCAAAATATTGTTTACTTTGGAGTAAGTTCATTCCGAACTTACTCATTTTCAGTTTAAGATTTATTATTGTTGTTAAATTCTTTAGTATAGCCTTCAGCTAATATATTTTAGTAACAATAATACTGCATATTATTGTTAATTTGCAGATATTAATGTTCTAGTATTAACATTCATTAATTGTAGTTTATTTTCACGTGCCTTCAGCTGATATTTCTTAAATTATTAATGCAATTTAACCCTTTGTTTGTTGCAAATTTATTTGTAGTTCTATTACTGAACTAAGGCTTGGTTTTCACCAAAACACGTCTAGATTTAGATTGTCAATTATAAGTTGTGTACTGTGCAGTATTTGTATTGTGTCCGACAACGTACACTGGCCAGCTTACGTTGCACCGTATCTTGGCAGGTGTACTTTACATCCAGTGAGTTGAGTCTACGATATTTTCGTGTTAGGTACATCGTCGGTAGGAGTCATCGAGGGAAACATCAAGTATTGGCTCCTCCTTTCACCTTCTTTGTGGGCCTGGACTTTAACCCTTCTCTCCCCAGCGAGGGCTACCTCTCCTTTGTGCAGTCTCCTAGATTTGCCCCTAGGAGCAGAAGAGTTAAAATCCCCCTCTTTCCTTAAGGTTGAAACCGGCGGTTACTCAACTCACTGCGCGTACGTCCGCGACACAATAGACCACTCAATTTACCGGCGCGCTGCGCTTCCATATATATCGGTCCTTCGAGTTTTAGATTGTCGACCACTGTGTAACGCTGTCTTGTCCTACGGTTACCACCAAACGTAGGCGGGCGCTACAAAATTCATAGATAGATGTAAGAGAGTGCATGTTAGAAAATATTTAGTCAAAATTAATAAAAAATAAATAAAATATAAAAGTAGAAAACTGGTCACAATATAAAATGAATAAAATACAATACTAGGTACATAAAAACACATTAAAAAACTATAGTTAAAAAGTAAAAAACTGTTGTGCACTAGACTGGCAGTGAAGATCGAATGAAAAATGATAAATGATAAAAAACGTATGATGTGGCATAGGTTAAATCCTGTAAAGACGAGGTAAGAGATAATAAATTAGCGTGAATTACCTGTGGACCATCCAAGGATGCAGAGAATTAGGTGCGGATAAATTAAAAATTAGCAGAGACGTGCGCAAAGGAGCCATCTATGGACAGAGTAAGGAATTAAGATTTGAAATAATGGTGGGAAATTGACAACGGTACGAAAGTTATCAGAAATGTTTACAAAACCAGCTGCACATTTTGTTCAAATTGTCAGTATCAGTACTAAAATTGACGGTGTCGAATTTTTGGATATATAACATTTCACTGAGTTTCCGTTTTTTGAGGTTAGGTTCTCTGTCAATGATAGTAACATTCTCCCAGTCAATTTAATGTGCCAATGTATGATAATGTTCTGCCAATGCAGTCTTAACCGTTTTATGTGAATTGTGTGGCTTACAATCTTGAATATGGTTCCTCAGTCTGTTTATTAACCATAGTTTAGACTTGCCTACATAACATTTGTTACAAGATTTGCACGGTATTCGATAAAATATGTTGCTATTAAACAGAAATTCGTGTTTTGTTTTTAGGTTAGTGAAGAATGTGTTGACAGTTTTTGTGTTGTAAGTTGCTAGTCGAATGTTTTCCTGTTGTAGTAATGCTTTCGCTCTAGCTGTGAGTCCATGTATATTGGGAAACTTGAAATATTTGGTCTGTATGTTGTTTTCTGTACTACTGTAGGTGAGTGTAACATCTTGGTGTGTGATATCCGAACGTAATATTATTTTTCTAATATATTTAAGGTATCCGTTGGTTATCATCGACTGGTCTAACTTCTTTAAGTGTTTAGGATGGAAATCGGGGCTACTGAATTTTCTGTTTCAGTTATTTGTAACGCTTGAGTTTTATATTATACAATTTTATTCACACAAAACGTTATATTTGAAAAAATAATGTACAAAAATTATTAAAATTATTTCTGACATTTTTTGTATTTTTCGTTGCCCAGGAAGCGGCTGTATGTCGTTGCCTAGGAAGTTACAACTACCTGTTACAACTACTCCCCCTTGGGTTTGTGTTAGCGACCTCGCAAACAAACCTAAACAAAAGAATACAAAATATAGTTTGATTAAAATTTAGGATTTAGGTTTTTGACAACGATTCTGTGCGCGTTGACTTCGCCTTGGTTGTAGCTGATCCTTGCGGGCTTCTTCTACTTGTCCATCTTGTGAAGATAATTTTCGAGGACGTCCTCGACGAAGAATCGGTCGCACTGGTTCTGTTTTTTTATTATTCTTCAGCTTAATGAAGAATGTCAATGCAGAAGAATGATAAACACCAACTGGTTTATTCGGATTTTTAGTACTTGCAATGTGATATGTTCTAGGAGATATTTTCTTACATATGATATATGGTCCATCTCTTCGTGGCACAAATTATGCATTTGCAAAAGAAGTTCTTGAAATTGTTCCGACGATAAAGTCACAGCTGAAGTTTCATTAGATTTCGCCTAATCAGTTTTCGGAGTAATATTGTGTGTTTTAAGTTGGTTGAAAGAATAATAAACAACACGCAACAGAAGTTGATTGTGTTGAAAACTGCAACCGCTTTTAGCACTTTTCACAAATCTTCGAAAAAAACGTAGTCGTGGGCGATAATCACTAGTTGGGCGCAATTTATAACGCTTGGGTTTTATAATATTCAATTTTATTCACACAAAACGTTATATATGAAAATAATAATGTACAAAAATTATTAAATTATATCGGACATTTCTTTGTATTTTTTGTTGCCCAGGAAGCGGCTGTATGTCGTTGCCTAGAAAGTTACAACTACTTGTTACAAGATATATGTTGTTAGTTAAGTCAACAATAGCATCGTTGGTGAATCGATTTGGTCTAAATTATAATTTTTATATTTGTTTATTGTTGCTCAGAGAGTAAATTATATTTTGAAAAGAAAGAGAATAGGTGCTTTGATATTATTTTCTCTAAAATCTTAATTATTAAAAAATGTAATTATTTAAATCTAGTTTACTATCTTTTTAAAAACTGGCGTTAGATTCCTTTAAAATAGTAGGAAAGTATCCATTATTTAAACAGTTATTATATATGATTGCTAGGGATGGAATAATTGCATTTGATAAACTTTTTATTGTTTTCATTGATACATTGTTAGTTCCATATGAATTATTGTTATTTAATTTATTTATAATATATATTTATTTATTTATTTATTTATTTATTTTTGGGTGGTCAAACAGAACGAAGTTCTTATAGACCTCCACAGAATACAAAATATCAAAAATTGTGCATAAAATATTACATTGATACAATATAAAAAATATTTTAACTGTATTTTACAAAAAGAAATAAATTAATATAAGTAACAGTTTTGAATAAATATCAGTTTAGTATTAGTTAACGTATGGAAAAAACTCTAGCCGTTAAATAAGAATCGACTTGTTTTTTGAATGCAAAACACGATAAGAAAAATATGTCGCTGTTGTTAAAACAAGAACTGAATGTGAACATTATTCTGTTTAGAGGTAAATTTTGTCGAATGTTGGTTTGAGAGTTGGGTGTATAAAAAGTAATTACTTGCCTCAGATTTAATGTTGGTACATTAAAATTAATAAGACCCAGAATGTCTGTTGAATCAATCATACCATTTACAATTTTATAAACAAAGTTCATCTCTAATTTAGTTCTTAGTTTTTCCAGGGTATTTAGATTATATTATATTATATATGTATATATATATATATATATATATATATATATATATATATATTAAATATAATTTTATGAGTTTAACCAAGTTATACATCAGAGGAGACTCTTAGATTTTACTGTAAGTTGCACAATTCTGTATAATACATTGTATTAATTTAAATAAAATTTTCAGCCCTTGAAAAAGGTCTAAAAATTTAGACCGAAATATCGGGTATGAGTAAATATTGAGTTTACTTTTCTCCACCGCTACTCCCAATAACTGTTACTACTATAATATTGGAACGGAATATTAGAAATACAAATATACACCCCGGAGAATTTCTTTCTTCTGTTGAAATTAAATATACTTAATTTAGTTGGGACAAAGAAGATAGTGTTGTGAATAACCCACATTTATTTCATAAGGCCTATATTTCGCCAACTGTTCGTTAGCTTTATTCAAGGTATCTATAACAACAATGTGCAAATTAGTTAATGGAATTATAACAACAGTTAATTTTTACTCACTGAAATAATTAAGAGGAACACATAGATGTTATCAAAAAACGAACTAAGTCGTTATAAATCCCAAACCAATCAGGCACCGTAATATTTTCACAATAAAAAACTTTAAATTAATAACATTCTATACATTTTTTACAAAAAAAATCGTGAAGCGGCCATTTTGTTTAATAAGGGAAGAAGAACAGGTGTTGAGGGGTGGAGATAAGGAAAATTGTTCCAGAATGTTCTATTATTTGATTAAAAAGTAAGAAGAAGTATTCTTTATCCCATGATTCAATGTGATGACCTTAAGTACTGCTTGAATTTAAGCGGGCATGTGTATTACTTTAGAATTATATAAAAAAACCTATAATAAAATTACAAAAATTGTAACATGGGTATTAGAATCATTACTATCACACAATAACTTCTCGAAGATCATTTTTCTTCCTTATTTTTTTAAAAGTAAGAAGGAATGAGTAAATAGAATGTAAATTTTCAATATCCTTTTTCGAATTTAGTGTGTGCTCAAAATGATAATATAATATAACACATCTCTTTAAACATCCTATTAGAAAAGTGGGAGAAACGGTCCAAAACCTCAGGATTATTGAAATCTACTTTATGTTTTGTGTAATGAATATGTTGTCCCAAAGCGCATTTTTTAGGACTTATTCTGGCATCAGAACGATGTTGTATTATTCTATTACTGAGTTTTTGTACCGTACTGCCTACGTAGACTTTGTTACATTCGCATTTCAATTTGTATATACAGTTTTTACTAGAACCAATGTTATATTTATATTTTAATTTTGTATTTATAGAAGCTAACTTAGATAATGGTTTGTCTGCAATAACTAGGTTTTCCAACCTTAGTACCTTCTTAAGGCTATTTGAGGTGTGTCCCAGATATGTGAGGGCTCTGTATTTTTTAACGCTTGAGTTTTATATTATACAATTTTATTCACACAAAACGTTATATTTGAAAAAATAATGTACAAAAATTATTAAAATTATTTCTGACATTTTTTGTATTTTTCGTTGCCCAGGAAGCGGCTGTATGTCGTTGCCTAGGAAGTTACAACTACCTGTTACAACTACTCCCCCTTGGGTTTGTGTTAGCGACCTCGCAAACAAACCTAAACAAAAGAATACAAAATATAGTTTGATTAAAATTTAGGATTTAGGTTTTTGACAACGATTCTGTGCGCGTTGACTTCGCCTTGGTTGTAGCTGATCCTTGCGGGCTTCTTCTACTTGTCCATCTTGTGAAGATAATTTTCGAGGACGTCCTCGACGAAGAATCGGTCGCACTGGTTCTGTTTTTTTATTATTCTTCAGCTTAATGAAGAATGTCAATGCAGAAGAATGATAAACACCAACTGGTTTATTCGGATTTTTAGTACTTGCAATGTGATATGTTCTAGGAGATATTTTCTTACATATGATATATGGTCCATCTCTTCGTGGCACAAATTATGCATTTGCAAAAGAAGTTCTTGAAATTGTTCCGACGATAAAGTCACAGCTGAAGTTTCATTAGATTTCGCCTAATCAGTCATAAACTTTAAATTAATAACATTCTATACATTTTTTACAAAAAAAATCGTGAAGCGGCCATTTTGTTTAATAAGGGAAGAAGAACAGGTGTTGAGGGGTGGAGATAAGGAAAATTGTTCCAGAATGTTCTATTATTTGATTAAAAAGTAAGAAGAAGTATTCTTTATCCCATGATTCAATGTGATGACCTTAAGTACTGCTTGAATTTAAGCGGGCATGTGTATTACTTTAGAATTATATAAAAAAACCTATAATAAAATTACAAAAATTGTAACATGGGTATTAGAATCATTACTATCACACAATAACTTCTCGAAGATCATTTTTCTTCCTTATTTTTTTAAAAGTAAGAAGGAATGAGTAAATAGAATGTAAATTTTCAATATCCTTTTTCGAATTTAGTGTGTGCTCAAAATGATAATATAATATAACACATCTCTTTAAACATCCTATTAGAAAAGTGGGAGAAACGGTCCAAAACCTCAGGATTATTGAAATCTACTTTATGTTTTGTGTAATGAATATGTTGTCCCAAAGCGCATTTTTTAGGACTTATTCTGGCATCAGAACGATGTTGTATTATTCTATTACTGAGTTTTTGTACCGTACTGCCTACGTAGACTTTGTTACATTCGCATTTCAATTTGTATATACAGTTTTTACTAGAACCAATGTTATATTTATATTTTAATTTTGTATTTATAGAAGCTAACTTAGATAATGGTTTGTCTGCAATAACTAGGTTTTCCAACCTTAGTACCTTCTTAAGGCTATTTGAGGTGTGTCCCAGATATGTGAGGGCTCTGTATTTTTTAGGTTCAGAAACTTCCGCTGTATTCGTAACCAATCCCACATCCCCTCCCCCCAGATCTGATTCGTGAATAGTATCACAGTTGAAAAGAACTTTGTAAACTAATTTTTTTGGATATGAATTGGCTATGAAAATTCCTGCTAATCTTTTTAAGTTGTTTTTAAGGAAAATTATATCTGAAATTTTTGTGATCCTGTCTTTCATGGTTTTTAAAAGTGCTATTTTGTATTTAAGAGGATGAAAAGAAAGAAAGTTAAGATATCTACCTGAGTAGGTCTTTTTGGTGTACCAATTGAATTTGAGGTTATTATCTATATCTCTAAAGAAGTAAGTGTCCAAAAAGGGAACTCCTTTTTTTTCCACATCTTCTACCTCTATGGTAAATTGTATCGAAGGATGATATTCATTGAATTTTTCCAAGACATAGTTGGTTTTGTTCAACGGAACTGTCAACACTAAGTAATCAACATATTTTTTTATAAAAGGTACTTGGAAATCCAATCTTTCCAAAACCTTATCCAATAAAGTATCCGTGGTTATTTGAGCTAAGATGGGAGAGAGATTGCTACCCATTGGACAACCCTTCTTTTGTAAGTAAATCTTATCCTCAAAAGCAAAATAAGAAGAATGATATATGGTTTTTAAAATTTCAATAAAAATATCCCTGCTGATAGGGGTGACTTTGGAGATGTCTGACCATCTGTTTTTAATTTCTTGTAAAATAAGGTCCCATGTGAGACTAGGAAACAATGAAACTACATCTAAACTAATTAAGGTAAAATTATTCGGAATTTTGAAAGTTCCTTAACAAGATCAAACGAATTGTTAACGTAGTATGGATTGTCACTGTTATAAGATCTTTTTAATATGTCTGCCATAAAAATGGAAGGTTTTTTAAAGGTCCATCCGAACTATCTATGATATGACGTAATGGTTTTTCATCTTTATGTATTTTAATGTTAGGAAAAACCCTAGGGATAAGTGTGTTATGTTCGTTCAAATCTCTGGCAATCTCTTTTGAAATGAATTTTTTAAGTTTAAGTTTTGCTACCAATTTATTATTGAGGTTTTGATATAAAGTAGTAGGATCGGAACCCAAGACCCCGTAAGTTTCTTCATCATTTAAAATGGTTTCTAATTTTTGTTTATATTCCGCTCTGTTCATGATAACAGAAACGTTGCCTTTATCGGCTTTTAATAAGATTAAATTTGGATTACTTTTTAAATTTTTTTTGTGGCATGAAATTGTCTAGTAATGGCATTAAATTTGTATTCACTAGATCCATGGGTGCCTTTAAAATAATTGGTGAGTAGATTAGTGACCTGTGCTCTTTTAATTTCTATAAAATCCTCCTCATGAAGAGAAAGAATGTCTTCTACTTCAGCAAGTATTTTAAACACATCCACGCCTCTGTGGTTAAGTGGTACAGAAAATTTACTTTCTAATTTTAGAAAGTCGGAAATCTCTTTAGGAATTTCTATGTCTGATAGGTTCATGAACCATTCATCAGACGTTTTTATTTTGTTGTTTAATTCAAAATTATCTCTTATTTTCAAAAACTTATCATGAAGTCGAGTCTTTTTACTATCTATAGACTTATTAAAGGATGTTTTTTGTTTCTGTACAAATCTTTTTTGTACGTAAAAAGGCAAGGTTTCAGTGATAAGTGTCCTTAAACAAGAAATATCAGTTTCCAACTTCCTAATTTCAGAATTAACATTAGAAATCTCTAAGCTAAGTATCTTTAATTTCAACCTTTGGTTAAATGGTCCAAAATCCCTGTTCAGATCCCCACTATTATCTACCATAAGGTTCTGAACTATCTTCTCATAAGCCCAAATGTGTTTTGGAGTCACGTGTTCTTATTTGCTGTGTTGAAAAATACCATCTTGCTGTAAAATATACACACCGGAGAATTTCTTTCTTCTGTTGAAATTAAATATACTTAATTTAGTTGGGACAAAGAAGATAGTGTTGAGAATAACCCACATTTATTTCATAAGGCCTATATTTCGCCAACATATCTCCTTATATGTATATGTATATGTATATATATATATATTAATAAAAAAGGTATTTTACCAATATCAATTAGTTAAAATAAACATTTGCTTAAAACAAAACCTTCCAGAAATAAATTATAAATTGTGATCTGAAAGTTTAGAGACTTTTTGTTATCATTTCATTTCTCTACCACGAACTCAGTGACTAGATCAGCAAGCTCAGATACTCAATAACTATCTATTAGTTTCCTTTATTACAGATTGTCTACAGTACAACAAGCTCAGAGGCCGTTTATTCATTTCTGCACACACAGTGCTCAGCTCAGAGAGCGTCTATTCGTTTCTGCACACACAGTGCTTTATCATCATCATCAGCCCGTCGCCATAGCTCACCATCTGCCACCATGGTTACAGAGCTATTACCGGACTGATGCCACTGGCAGTGGCATGTCTTGCGGTACTCGACAAGCTTTCAACTCTCAACTCATTATCTATTATATTTCTCAGTTTATTTTGCCATTCCGATCCCAGTGATCTGTCATTTGTCTTTTCCAATAAACGTTCAACTCTAAAACTCAAATCTCGAAACTCAGATCTTAATTATCAAATCTCAAATATCATAACTCAGATATTAAATCTCAAATATCAAAAACAAAATCTCATATTTTGATGTCTCAAGTCTTAAAACTCAATTATTAAAATCTCCAATGTTAAATCTCAAATCTAAATTTTACTCATTATGGCTAACACGTGCCATATGATTTGACCAAAACAATAAAATGCTTCTTACCATTTTAGTCGTCAACTATCTAACCAGTTACCTTCGTACAATGTGTCTGTTAATGACAAAACAACGCTCGTTCATCCTGACAAATTTTAAGGATCTGCTTTGGATAATTAATCCTGGCGTTCTCAGCTAAAACACGCGTGAATTCGTCACCAGGGGGATGATGGGACAACATACCAACTAAAACTCTTTGGAGTTGAGCTCTTACTGTTTTCTTAAGGTTTTCAAAAGTCATAAAACAAAAAAATATATATTTAGTAAATCAATCAACAAGCACCAACATTTTTAGCAATAGCTAAAAATAAAAAATATTTATTTGCGTGGGACCTCAGATCAAGAAACAAATCCAAAATGTGTAGTAATAGTTGCACCCTATTATTTATTTAATCATTTACTGCCTTATTCTGTAAAATAAATCACAATGATTAGACAATATAACATCTCTCGTGGACTCAACCTTTATCGAACTCTTGCAACGAAACCAGAGAAAATGGCATTTTCCAAAAATGCTCGTCACATCCTGAGCTTGGCCTTCTGGCGTAACGAAAATCAAAGTTCGCATTTGAATATCGGCAATACTTCATTGCTCGCAACTATATTAACTTTTAAATTTAATAGTTGTTAACACTCCCATACAAACTACAATTAGTGATGAGCACGTAAATTACATGATGTAATTTACCTCACTGTTGAAGCGTAAACATTTGTAAAGTAAACAACAAAACTTGTGTAAACAATGTAAACAATGATTTGCACATGCGCAATTATTTGAATTACAGAAACCCATTATCAATACATTTTGTCAAATTTCAATGCTGTATACGTCAAACTTGAAAATTTCTGATTGATATCAATATTAAACTAAAAGATAAACTCGTCAATTAATATTAAGTATTAAATATGCAAAAACAATGAACAATTTTAAAATTTTTTTTTTTTTTTTAGTTAATTGTAAGTTAATTTTTCATCACATATTTTTATTATTTATATATCCAAAATATAAATGATACTAACTAAATCATTTTAAATCAAATTACAAATCAAATGGTTAATCTAGAGCTAAGAACAATTCATCCATTTAAATACTTTCAAAATCCTCCTCCTTTTATACTATATGTTTCCACATTAATCATTATTCCACAACTGTTTAATTCACGGTATTTACAACTGTTAAAATAAATATTAATCATGTAACTAATATTGTGTTTACGTTTTTATGAACACTGGGTTGATGCACAAGTTCGCAGCAAAAATATCAAAATATTATTTCCATCCATCACATACGCTAAGCATAACGACACATTCCTCTTTTCGTTAAATATGACAGTTCCAACGAAAATATTTAACGTTTTTGGTTAAACAACAACAAGTTTTAGAGAATTGCTCCATTTCGAAATTCATTGCAATAACGAAAATGCAATACAACGGATCGCTGCTGCTCTACTATCGCTTACAGAGTAGATCTGTCTACCTATGTGCCAAAATCGTTACAAGATTTTAAAATTTCCTTTAAAACATAGAAAACATTCATAAACATAGAATATTATACTACAATAAAAGGCTGAAATCAAGCAAGGCAGTAAAACTGCACCTCTGTCACGCTTTACAAAGAATTCCTTGGCCGATAACTAAAAATTCACATTTATTTTATAATTGTTTTAAATATTGTTCTCCCGCATTATCCACTCAACTACTAGTGTAAAATGTTGATTTAGGGTGTCATACAACTCCAATAAATCATTCAATTTTATTAACGACTGTTTTCTAGGTCGTAATTGTTTGGCATGACGTATCCAAACTTCATTTCCATTTGACACTTTATATATTACATTTCCTAATTTTGCAATTAGAGATTTGATTTAAATCAAGAATTATAAAAATTCAAAACAGTCACGGAAATTCCACATCACAGCTGTCATTCGCTATGAAATTTCTATATGGATGCTCTAAACATAAACAAACGTGATGTTTATAAGCCATTTAAATTTATTAATTTTGCAATAGACAGTGCCAACGAAATTCTCACTCCACCCGAAACCCCGAAAGGTACCAAGAAATGTAGTATCACATTTAAAAATTTATTACACCTGCATTTTTCAAAGAAATGTCATTTAAAATTTATTCCAAAAAGTGCCATTTCCATAGATACTAATTTTAATGTCTAGGAACCATGTATCCATAATACTTTATGGAGACATTAACATGCAGAGATATCATTAAATAAATAAAAATCGTAAGCAAAAATAACAGAAAGTATTACTTCTATCTTTCTTCCCTCTTTTTTTTTTTGACAAAATAACTGCAAATTCAACTAATATAAATTAACTGACTTAAATTTACTAGAATTATTTCAAAACTACATATTTTGCCCATTAAATGAATTTTGATTTTATTTTAATTAATTTAAGCTGGTTTCAAACTCGTTAAAGGAATAGTTTGTTCTAATTTATTATTTTACTGCGATAAATTTTGACATTAAAGTAATCGGTCGCCAAGTAATCTAATCGTCAAATGAATAAATAAAATAAAAGAAACAATATCTTTCAATTTTTGAAAAACTACAAAACCAATTTTAGTTGTCTGAAATTACAAAAACTATCCTTTAATCATATTCACAATAATCAGAACTCTATAGAAATCACCTTATTAACAATACTCCAAAAATTTTAAATTACCATTAAACAAATCAGAAATACTATACCTTAAAATTCGGCAATCTATTATCTAGCTCATAGTTCATACTACCTTTATATGATTCTCAATCATCACCTTTAACTTAAACCTTTACATTAGCCTTTGCAATATTATACGACAATTTCTTTACACCAATGTATTGTTGCATTAAAAAAATATTTTTAATATTGCACTTATAGTCTTCTATTTTAATTTTCTTGTGGGTGATAGGCCAATCACACTTCTGATATTAATAAAAAAGGTATTTTATGAATAATAAGACATGATTTTATTGATCAACTAATACGTCTCGCACATCATATGTTATATTTTATACTATTCTATTTACATAAAACAATATGCCTTAGCAACGATATAGCACACTACAATCGTTAATAAGTGTAAATGGTGCATAATTATATTTTCGCTAACACGGCCAGACTGACATGCGGAACGTTCTCGGGACGCAACTGTATTCTTCACACCATTAACAGCATTGTTGTTATCAGCAACAGCAACCTGCATATCACCAGTGGTCTGCTCCATACCAACAACAGCATCCTGCATCTTGCATACCAGTATCAGCATCCTGCATACCAGGAACTCCATTCTTGAGCTGGTCCACCATTCATCTTCTACTGCATCTTGAAAGTCTTCACCTAATTCATAATCTGTAAATAGAGCAATTTGGGCGCAGAATTGATCTTTCACAAAATCAACCATGCACCAATATCAATTAGTTAAAATAAATATTTGCTTACAACAAAACCTTCCAATAGCAGAGTATAAATCGTGATCTGAAAGTTTAGAGACTTTTGTTATCATTTCATTTCTCTATCACGAACTCAGTGACTAGATCAACAAGCTCAGATACTCAGTAACTATCTATTAGTTTCCTTCATTACAGATTGTCTACAGTACAACAAGCTCAGCGGCCGTTTATTCATTTCTGCACACACAGTGCTAAGCTCAGAGAGCGTCTATTCGTTTCTGCACACACAGTGCTTTATCATCATCATCAGCCCGTCGCCATAGCTCACCATCTGCCACCATGGTTACAGAGCTATTACCGGACTGATGCCACTGGCAGCGGCATGTCTTGCGGTACTCGACAACCTTTTCAACTCTCAACTCATTATCTATTATATTTCTCAGTTTATTTTGCCATTCCGATCCCAGTGATCTGTCATTTGTCTTTTCCAATAAACGTTCAACTTTAAAACTCAAATCTCGAAACTCAGATCTTAATTATCAAATCACAAATATCATAACTCAGATATTAAATCTCAAATATCAAAAACAAAATCTCATATTTTGATGTCTCAAGTCTTAAAACTCAATTATTAAAATCTCAAATATTAAATCTCAAATCTAAATTTTACTCATTATGGCTAACACGTGCCATATGATTTAACCAAAACAATAAAATGCCTCTTACCATTTTAGTCGTCCACTATCTAACCAGTTACCTTCGTACAATGTGTCTGTTAATAACAAAACAACGCTCGTTCATCCTGACAAATTTTAAGGATCTGTTTTGGATAATTAATCCTGGCGTTCTCAGCTAAAACATGCGTCAATTCGTCATCAGGGGGATGATGGGACAACATACCAACTAAAACTCTTTGAAGTTGAGCTCTTACTGTTAAGGTTTTCAAAAGTCATAAAACAAAAACAAACAAAAAATATTTAGTAAATCAATCAACAAAAACCAACATTTTTAGCAATAGCTAAAAATAAAAAATATTTATTTGCGTGGGACCTCAGATCAAGAAACAAATCCAAAATGTGTAGTAATAGTTGCACCCTATTACTTATTTAATCATTTACTGCCTTATTCTGTAAAATAAATCACAATGATTAGACAATATAACATCTCTCGTGGACTTAACCTTTATCGAACTCTTGCAACGAAACCAGAGAAAATGGCATTTTCCAAAAATGCTCGTCACATCCTGAGCTTGGCCTTCTGGCTTAACGAAAATCAACGTTCGCATTTGAATATCGGCAATACTTCATTGCTCGCAACTATATTAACTTTTACATTTAATAGTTGTTAACACTCCCATGCAAACTACAATTAGTGATGAGCACGTAAATTACATGATGCAATTTACCTCACTGTTGAAGCGTAAACATTTGTAAAGTAAACAACAAAACTTGTGTAAACAATGTAAACAATGATTTGCACATGCGCAATTATTTGAATTACAGAAACCCATTATCAATACATTTTGTCAAATTTCAATGCTGTATACGTCAAACTTGAAAATTTCTGATTGATATCAATATTAAACTAAAAGATAAACTCGCCAATTAATATTAGCTTTGAAGTATTAAATATGCAAAAACAATGAACAATTTTTTTAATTTTTTTTTTTTTAGTTAATTGTAAGTTAATTTTTCATCACATATTTTTATTATTTATATATCCAAAATGTAAATGATACTAACTAAATCATTTTAAATCAAACCACAAATCAAATGGTTAATCTAGAGCTAAGAACAATTCGTCCATTTAAAAACTTTCAAAATCCTCCTCCTTTTATACTATATGTTTCCAAATTAATCATTATTCCACAACTGTTTAATTCACGGTATCTACAACTGTCAAAATAAATATTCATCATGTAACTAATATTGTATTTACGTTTTTATAAACACTGGATTGATGCACAAGTTCGCAGCAAAAATATCAAAATATCATTTCCATCCATCACAAACGCTAAGCATAACGACACATTCCTCTTTTCTTTAAATATGACAGTTCCAACGAAAATATTTAACGGTTTTGGTTAAACAACAACAAACCAAGTTTTAGAGAATTGCTCAATTTCGAAATTCATCGCAATAACGAAAATGCAATACAACAGATCGCTGCTGCTTTACTATCGCTTACAGAATAGATCTGTCTGACAATGTGCAAAGATCGTTACAAGATTTTAAAATTTCCTTTAAAACATAGAAAACATTCATATTATACTAAATAAATAGCTGAAATCAAGCAAAGCAGTAAAACTGCACCTCTGTCACGCTTTACAAAGAATACCTTGGCCGATAACTAAAAATTCACATTTATTTTATAATTGTTTTAAATAATGTTTCTCTCCCGCGTTATCCATTCAACTACTAGTATTAAATGTTGTTTTAGGGTGTCATACAACTCCAATAAATCATTCAATTTTATTAACGACTGTTTTCTAGGTCGTAATTGGTTGGCATGACGTATCCAAACTTCATTTCCATTTGACACTTTGTATATTACATTTCCTAATTTTGCAATTAGAAATTTGGTTTAAAACAAGAATTATAAAAATTCAAAACAGTTACGGAAATTCCACATCACAGCTGTCATTCGCTATGAAATTTCTATATGGCTGCTCTAAACATAAACAATCGTGATGTTTATAAGCCATTTAAATTTATTAATTTTGCAATAGACAGCGCCAACGAAATTCTCACTCCACCCTAAACCACGAAAGGTACCAAGAAATGTAGTATTACATTTAAAAATTTATTAAACCTGCATTTTTCAAAGAAATGTCATTTAAATTTTATTCCAAAAAGTGCCATTTCCATAGATACTAATTTTAATGTCTAGGAACCATGAAATCCATAATACTTTATGGAGACATCAACATGCAGAGATATCATTGAATAAATAAAAATCATAAGCAAAAATAACAGAAAGTATTACTTCTATCTTTCTTCCCTCTTTTTTTTTTGACAAAATAACTGCAAATTCAACTAATATAAATTAACTGACTTAAATTTACTAGAATTATTTCAAAACTACATATTTTGCCCATTAAATGAATTTTGATTTTATTTTAATTAATTTAAGCTGGTTTCAAATTCGTTAAAGGAATAGTTTGTTCTAATTTATTATTTTACTGCGATAAATTTTGATATTAAAGTAATCGGTCGCCAAGTAATCTAAACGTCAAATGAATAAATAAAATAAAAGAAACAATATCTTTCAATTTTTGAAAAAACTACAAAACCAATTTTAGTTGTCTGAAATTACAAAAACTATCCTTTAATCATATTCACAATAATCAGAATTCTATAGAAATCACCTTATTAACAATACTCCAAAAATTTTAAATTACCATTAAACAAATCAGAAATACTATACCTTGAAATTCGGCAATCTATTATCTAGCTCATAGTTCATACTACCTTTATATGATTCTCAATCAGCACCTTTAACTTAAACCTTTACATTAGCCTTTGCAATATTATACGACAATCTCTTTACACCAATGTATTGTTGCATTAAAAAAAATATTTTTAATATTGCACTTATAGTCTTCTATTTTAATTTTCTTGTGGGTGATAGGCCAATCACACTTCTGATATTAATAAAAAAGGTATTTTGTGAATAATAAGACATGATTTTATTGATCAACTAATACGTCTCGCACATCATATGATATATTTTATACTATTCTATTTACATAAAACAATATGACTTAGCAACGATATAGCACCCTACGATCGTTAATAAGTGTAAATGTTGCATAATTATATTTTCGCTAACATATATATAGTAGAAATATGGTTCTTGACGAAAAATGATATGAGGAGAAATAATAGTTCTTATTTACTCGTCAAATTATATTAAAAAATATTATTACAAAATAATAATTTTATGAGACGTTTCGACTGGGACATCCAGTCATCTTCAGTCTATAAATAAAAAATATAAAATTTTACAAAATTTTATAAATCAGTCTTCAAAAAAATAATATAAATAAAATGTGAAAAACACTTAAAAATCAAGTTAAAAAACATTAAAGAATTATAGATGATTAAAACAAAGTATTAAAATAATAAATAATAATAAATAAATGAATAAAAGTTAAAAAAGTTAAAAAATTTAAAAAAAATTAAAAATTTTTTAAAATGGCGCCTAGCACCATTTTGTGAGAGAAATAAAAAAAATTTTTCATATAAATTACCATTAGAAAAGATTCCAAACAAGTACAAAGAGTCACAGAAAAATTATATGACATACAAAACTGTGTGACAAAAAGGAAGGAAGTGTTCTTAACTGGACAGACTTACCTAAAGTTAAAAAAACCAAAACTAATTAAAAACTTCTAAACATATTTCAGCAGCTAGACCACTATGTGTACGTAGAAGTGCGACATGTTGTGTCAGAGCAGGCAAGCCCGTTACTGACATAACACCTAGACAGTCAGACGTCACAATGCTGATAAGCTAAAGACCAAATGTAACAAGAAAAAAGACAAACAGCTGATGTCTAAGAAATTAGTTTAAAATATGATTTATTTAACCCGACCGTGTCTGTTTTCTTGTTAACACATTTGTCTTTAGAGGAATGGATGTGTAGCATCTCTGAGATCATCCTTTTTTGAATGTGGCTTTCTTTATCAAGAATTTTGACATTCTCATAATTAAAAATGTGGCCTGTCGTATTAGTGTGTACCGCTAAAGCTGTGCAATTGGGTTTCAATCTAACGTCACTTTTGTGCTGGTAAATGCGTTTCTTTAAAATTTGTTGTGTCGTTCCTATGTAGTTTTTATTACACCCATTACACGGTATTTCATAAACGACATTTGAAGTTTCAAGTTTTGGGATATCGGCTTTAAGTTTGGAAAAATTACGGTTGTTATTGTTATCAGAGCTGAAGGCTAACTTAATATCATGTTTTTTAAAGATGTTTTTATAATGCAGGAATTGAGAATTGTGATATGGGAAGCTGAGGTAGTTGTTAGAATTGGCAATATTATTGGTTGGGTTTGTGTTATAGGCGGCCCATATTCTTTTTTTGATGCAATTATTAATTAGATTTGAAGGGTAATTGTTGATTTTAAATTCTTTTTTGATAATTTGAAAATTTTTAGTCCTGTATTTAGGATGGGACAGCTTGATAGCTCTATCCAACACATTGTTGAGGGTGTTATGTTTTAAAGACATAGGATGGTTAGATAAATAATTTAGGTATCGCCAACTGTGGGTAGGCTTGCTTTTATGGATGTGGCTTTGATACGTTCACAGGACAATTCTATCATCACTAATTGGTTCCAAAAAAGTACCCACAGTTGGCGATACCTAAATTATTTATCTAACCATCCTATGTCTTTAAAAATTAACACCCTCAACAATGTGTTGGATAGAGCTATCAAGCTGTCCCATCCTAAATACAGGACTAAAAATTTTCAAATTATCAAAAAAGAATTTAAAATCAACAATTACCCTTCAAATCTAATTAATAATTGCATCAAAAAAAGAATATGGGCCGCCTATAACACAAACCCAACCAATAATATTGCCAATTCTAACAACTACCTCAGCTTCCCATATCACAATTCTCAATTCCTGCATTATAAAAACATCTTTAAAAAACATGATATTAAGTTAGCCTTCAGCTCTGATAACAATAACAACCGTAATTTTTCCAAACTTAAAGCCGATATCCCAAAACTTGAAACTTCAAATGTCGTTTATGAAATACCGTGTAATGGGTGTAATAAAAACTACATAGGAACGACACAACAAATTTTAAAGAAACGCATTTACCAGCACAAAAGTGACGTTAGATTGAAACCCAATTGCACAGCTTTAGCGGTACACACTAATACGACAGGCCACATTTTTAATTATGAGAATGTCAAAATTCTTGATAAAGAAAGCCACATTCAAAAAAGGATGATCTCAGAGATGCTACACATCCATTCCTCTAAAGACAAATGTGTTAACAAGAAAACAGACACGGTCGGGTTAAATAAATCATATTTTAAACTAATTTCTTAGACATCAGCTGTTTGTCTTTTTTCTTGTTACATTTGGTCTTTAGCTTATCAGCATTGTGACGTCTGACTGTCTAGGTGTTATGTCAGTAACGGGCTTGCCTGCTCTGACACAACATGTCGCACTTCTACGTACACATAGTGGTCTAGCTGCTGAAATATGTTTAGAAGTTTTTAATTAGTTTTGGTTTTTTTAACTTTAGGTAAGTCTGTCCAGTTAAGAACACTTCCTTCCTTTTTGTCACACAGTTTTGTATGTCATATAATTTTTCTGTGACTCTTTGTACTTGTTTGGAATCTTTTCTAATGGTAATTTATATGAAAAATTTTTTTTATTTCTCTCACAAAATGGTGCTAGGCGCCATTTTAAAAATTTTTTAAATTTTTTTAAATTTTTTAACTTTTTTAACTTTTATTCATTTATTTTCTATTATTTATTATTTTAATACTTTGTTTTAATCATCTATAATTCTTTAATGTTTTTTAACGTGATTTTTAAGTGTTTTTCACATTTTATTTATATTATTTTTTTGAAGACTGATTTATAAAATTTTGTAAAATTGTATATTTTTTATTTATAGACTGAAGATGACTGGATGTCCCAGTCGAAACGTCTCATAAAATTATTATTTTGTAATAATATTTTTTAATATAATTTGACGAGTAAATAAGAACTATTATTTCTCCTTATATATATATATATATATATATATATATCCATGTACCAATGTGGCATCGCATAATTGACCAGTTCATACCATTATAACGTCCAGTGCCAATATGACGTCCTTATATATGGACGTCATATTGTCAGCCTATTTAATTATGATTTTTCGTTACCTTGGGTGATCTACTGCTCAAATTTAAAATTTAGCATAGACGCTAAAATGGCTCATAATGAGCGAAAAATCGTATATGTTAGTTCAGCTTTTTTCGTTGGCGGCGCTACGGTCGTTGGCGTATATAAAGGAAATATATACACTGCAGTCGTTGTAGGACCCTTGTGGCATCCGAACATGTTGCAACACCGCTGTTTATGTTATCAAGTCTCATACTGCATCCAGCGCATGAACTAGTGTTTTTTTCTTGTTCAACTTATAGCTCTCTCGTTCTCTGTTGACCTTGTTATTTGAAATTATACTTATGATGAAAAACAGCATTTTATAAAAGAACAATTTTTAAATTATTATGATTTATTTTAAATTACAAGAAATATACCTTGGAAATATCAAGTATTTTTTTTTATTGGTTTTATTTCAAGTATTTAAAAATTGAATTATATATATAAAATAACTATACATTATAAATAAGTCCACTCATTTTTATGCCGCCCGAGGCAAGACATGCCTTTAACCCACACACCCCCCACATAAAAAAAATAAGTGCCAAGGAATTTTAAAATGTTTTTAAATTTTAATTTTATTTAAAATATTAATAATTTCACTTTTATTACTACTATTGTTTCACTGTTCGTTATTTTCACCCACGAAAAAGAAAAGGCCCCGCTAAGAAATGTTAAAAGTGTATTTTAGGAGCTCTACGAGCTTAAAATTCTTTGAAATCGCAGCATAAAACAATTTCCTTGAAATCTAAATTTTGGCCAAGTTTGTGTTCGATGGAAATGCCAAATCACTAAGTCAGTTTGTTCCAACATTTTAGTCGCGACCCCTTTTCCTAACGGACAAGTAGCTTGCGACCCCCCTGTAAAATTTACATGAAAAAACATTTTTATTCGCCATCAACACACAAAATTCGTACCAGATTTTTACAATAATATAGTACACAAACCTTGATTACCAGCGTTAGAAAAAATCTTGTACATAACTCGTGCGATATGCGATATTACAACAATTTCCTGATTATACAGAACTCTTCTTTAGCAATTTTAAGATGCATACTTTATGTAACACAAATCCCACTTATATCAATACAACAATAAAAGTAACTCACTTCTATTCAATAGCGATTCTTAGTTCAAATTCAACATTGTCAGACTCAGAGACACGGATTTGACATTTGTAACAAACGTTAAATATAAACAAACAGAATTTTGCCACGCTAAAAATTTTAAAATATAATTTGTTTACACGACCCTCTCTTGTATTTTATAGTGAAAAATATTGTCCACAGAATCAACAGACTAACTTCTTATTTTTCTGGTATATAGATAGCCAAATAGTTACTCTATTTTTCCCAGTTGTCAAATATTTTTTAACTATCACTAAAAACATTGATGTGAAGTGTGAATTTTCACACATTTCAGGGTTTCGCAGGTATTTTAGTAAGTGAATGATGATTATTTGGGATGCCAAAACAAATTTTATGTTAAAATATATATATTTTTTTTGTTAATTTTAATTCGAATGCCTAATACCATTATTTAGGTTTCTAAATATGTGCAGTATTTTTATTTTATATAGCAAGGTTCATTAAGATTTTAAAAATTGCGCCTATGGCTTCCATTGGTTGTTTTAAATCATAACTCCGCCCCTCCGATTGCGTGTATTCTATTTCAACAATTTCCACTGGTTATTAAATTTACGCTTTTAAAAATTAAATGCAACATTTGCCCAAATATAACTAGAATTTTGAAAAAAATAATTTAAACAAAATAAAAATGCAAAAAAAAACAGAAAAAATAAAATTGACTCAAAATCGAAACCTAGTTTGCAAATTAGAACACCATAGTTCTAACCGTTACACCATCAAGGCATGCTGAGTGACTGACTTACATACGTTGTTAAATATTTTGCATGGTCAAGCAAAAAACACAAAAAATGCGTTATTTTCCGAAAACATAATCTGATCAAAAATTCCTGTTGTACTATTCCGGTTCACACCAATGTACATTACTTAGAATTTTTTCAGAGTTTTAGTTTAAACCATCTGGGCTACAGGGTGTGGGACAAAATTTTTTTTGCACAATTTTGGCAAAAATCGCGTCAAAATAATTTATTTTGCAAAAATAAAATTTTGATCGTTAATCCACGTACTAAGGGCATTCATTTGATACCCTACTCAGAATTTAAAAAAAAAAATTTTTTTTTTTTCGATGAGCACATATTTGTTTATATTTTTAGGGTTATATGTTTTTTAGATGTTTTAGTATTTTTCCTATGTGCGGGTCAAAGATTTTTATAAGCATGCCAAATTTCAACTCTCTAGGTTTAGCCGTTTGGTTACCGAATGCCAATTTTTACCAATTTTTACCGAACAGACAGACAGACAGACAGACAGACAGGCAGACGACAAAATGACGGTATAAGGGTTTTTTGGTCATACCTACAAAACCCTAAAAATTAAAAAAACCCGAATTTAAAAAGTGTGCCTACCAGCCCCGGTCTCCCCTAATTAAAGTTTGGGCATATAACCACTTTGTAATTAGAATAAATATGTACTATATTTATTCTAAACAAAAAAAAAAAGAACATTGTTCATCGGTTGCTTAGAAGAAATAATCATTTAAAAAATATCAATTCTCTCAGCAAATATTAAATTCTTTATGAATTTCTAATTTTCAAATACTTTCTTGTCCAAAAATTTTATTATTAAGAAAAATTAAGTTTTGAATATGTATGTCTTCGTATGTAGTAAAAATAACTCCAAAAATTATCTAACAGTACGTCACAAACGTGCATGCTGGTAAACACACTTCGTGTATGTATTGTATCTGTGTAAGCACAGTAAGCACAGTTGTTCTTATCTAAGAATTCTTAAATAATTTTGGCAACGTTGCTGGATGTAATAATGGTAACAATATAGACGCTAACATACGATTGGAGGTAATATTGTCTAGGAATATATGCGAATATACGGATGGACTTCATACTGTTCTACAATTGCACGGAAGTGGTATTGGTACAAATTATCTAAAGAATGAATATTTTTTTGGATGCATTTAAAAAGGATTTGTTTGCCGTTCTAAGTAGGATATTTGAATTTAGGTAATATACTTTTAGTTAAATGTCAATATTTCCAGTATTTTCAGTGGTTGCCATAAAGGACCATTGTGAAATGATGCCACAATGGTTTACGGATTTATATATATATAAGGAGAAATAAAAGTTCTTATTTACTCGTCAGATTTATTAAATAAAATATACTATGAGACGTTTCGACTGGGAAATCCAGTTATCTTCAGTTTAAAGTTAATTAAACAATAAAATAAAAAACTTCCAACATTACTAAAACTAGACCACTGGAAACACGTAGTGATGTGACATGTTGTATCGGACAGACTATCCGTTACTGAGTAACGGACAAGTGGTATAAACGGATAACGAGTACTGAGTAACTATATGTCATTCTGTATTTGTATTTATTAATATTAAAATAATTCTGTTAACATAATCAATTTATAATATATTTTTTATTTATTTTATATATTTATTGGACACGACAGACCACGGTCCCTAATTGTGCCCATACATGTATAGATCACATACATACAATAATATAAAAATATAACTTAACATTTACAGATTTGTTAATAAAGTGCATCAACGTTCGTATCTTTTAACATATGCATAAAAAAAAATACATACAAAACGTACTACAACATGTTCACATAATCAAATATTCGGATTATAATAATTCATACAGTATACACACAGTATAGTCTATTTCCATTCACAATTTGGAGGTTATTTGTCCTACACAGAATTAAGTTGGTGGCAGAGCGCTGTAAGGGGGAGGGGGCGGAGAGGGCGACGGCCACTAGTGCACTAAGGAAAAGGGCGCCGACGAGCTTGACTAAGGGGCGCCACATTGCGAAGGTGAGGACCTTTTTTTTTGCTCATCACTTGGATTTTGGGAGGTGAGGACCTTTTTTTTTGCTCATCACTTGGATTTTGGGAGGTGAGGACCTTTTTTTTGCTCATCACTTGGATTTTGGGAAGTGAGGAGACCACCTTTTTTTTGCCAAGGGCGCCAAAACACGGTTTTGCCCGTGCCCCTAGCACAAGTTTTCCTTACTGCGGCTCTGGTTGGAGGTATGAACAAGTGTGACATTTTTTATCTATTTCAGATCTTTACTACAATATTTGTGCTTCAAAGTTTCCATTACATCTTGTTTATTACCGGCTCTGCGAAAACTTGCATAACTTGCATTGAATATATCAATACACTTGTCTTTTGACCAAAGACTGTTATAGAGTGCAGTCATTTTATGGAGAAGACTCATATTGCAATGATTTGTATTTGCCCTTTTACATAGGAATAATATGTCTCGTTGTCTAAATTCACGAGAAGACACTTATAAGTACACTTATGTAGATATTAGATAAAATGATTCGTCCACAAGATAATTAAATATTTTATACAAAATTAACCGTGATGCCAAATCCCTTCTCGCAGCCAACGTTTGAACATTGAACTCCGCCAAAATTACATTTGCGGGCATATATTTTGGGTATACTCCTGTCATCCGTAGCGCTACAACACGGTAATATCGCGTTTGTACAGTTTCAATACGTTTTATATATTTAGTTTGATATGGTGCCCATATAATGCTACCATATTCAAGTAGCGGTTTAACGTGAGCATTAAATAGTGCAATGTACGTCCGATTTTGACGAAAGTCCTTAGTTAAACGAAGCATAAACCCAACTTTTCTCGATGCATTATTTACAATGTGCTCAACGTGATGATGAAAATTTAGATTGGAATCAAACAATATTCCCAAATCTTTAATTGTCTCTGTTCGTGGAACAATGCAGCCTTCCATGTTATAGTTGTATGTAATAACATCCCTCTTTCTAGAGTATGTCATTACCTTACACTTTGTAGTGTTAAATGATTTTACTCCACTCACAGAGTTTTTGTAAATCACTTTGAAGTGCAAGGCAGTGAGACAAGTCAGTTATTTGGCGATATATTTGGACATCATCAGCAAACATTTCGCACTGGCTATTGCTCACAATATCTGGGATATTATTGACCGCCATAAGGAACATCAGGGGCCCGAGATTCAACCCCTGTGGCACGCCACTGGTTGAAAAATAATTCCTCAACTTTGATCCGTTGAATTGAACGTATTGCGATCTGTCACGTAAGTAGATTTCAAACCAAGTACACATTAGAGGTGAAACACCAATTTTTTTTAATACTTCAAGAAAGTGGATATGCACTATTCTATCAAAAACCTTCGTCATCAAGGTAAACTGCATCTACTTGAATTCCATAATCCAGACATCGGCTAACATATTTTGTTAAGGATAATAAATTAGTAACTGTTGACCTACGTGGCATGAATCCGTGCTGTTTTGTACTAATAACAATATGACACTGTATTTATTTATATGACACACATGTCGAGTTGAGCAACGTGTATCGCATTGTTTTTCGCTTGGCTTTGGGTTTCAGATACATCGCGGAATTTTCTAGGGTTGGATTCCCCAAAGCCATTACTTGTGGGCCTGGATTTTACCCATCTACACGCCAGCTAGGGCTACCATGCTCTTGTGTTAATCTCCTAGAGCAGCCCCTAGGAGCAGAAGAGTTAATATTCCCTTATATTTCCTCAAAGTCGTCCGTGTCTTCCCCAGATAGCTCAACTCGGTGAGTCTCCGTGTTACATTACTATATTTTTCTATATTGTACCCTTCTGCCGGTGGCCCTTCGAAGTCTCCGGCGCAGAGACCATTTTGTGTGACCGTCTAGCCTCCTAACCCTACTTTGGCTAGGAGCAGGCGCCACAACATCAGTTTGTTGTTTATGACCCTATTATCTGTACTTAAAAGCTAATGTCGATATTAATCGTTAATGAGGTAATTTTCAAACGTATTTATTTCCTTGTTGTCAAATAAATATTCTACTTTATTCTTCCGTAATACCATAACTTATTAGAATTTACATGATTGTTTCTAAAGAATTCTCTGAAAATATCGCAATGTTTATCAATTTTTGAATTCTTCTGGCATTTTTTAGTTTATCTCAGCCGTGTCCAGTGTTTGATCCTTTATGTATACTTATGTTATACGAATACTTATCTGTCGTTACTGAAATAATCTGTTTGTTTTTCTGTCTTTGATAAAATTTAATCTGCTGTTAATAAAACCTATTTTGTTGACCCGGAAAATGGAACCCCTCATTAAATAATTTCGCAATACTGAAATGTGTGAAAATTTACAATTGACATCAATTTTTTTTTTATGATCGTATTTTCTGTACTTAAAATCTAATGTCGATATTAATCGTTAATGAAGTAATTTTCAAACGTATTTATTTCGTAATTGTTAAATAACTATTTTCCTTTATTTATTCGCAATACCAAAAACTATTAGAATTTCAATTATTGTTTTTGGAAATATAAATATAAGACCATACGTAAAATATTAACAGTTCTCTGGAAATATCGCCATGTTTATCAACTTTTTAATTCTTCTGGCATTTCTTAGTTTATCTAAGTCATGTCCAATGTTTGATCTTAATAGTAAGTATATGCTACGTATTATTTATTAGTATTATATACTTATAACTATTATAGGAGATAACGCGGAAGTGGATTTTATCCATAAAGTGGTTGTGTACAATGAGTATGCTCGGACGACCGGTTATTTTGCCACAACGGTTTAAAAAGCGTAACAAGTTTTATTTTCTTAGCGGTCCAGTTGCCACATTATAAAAATAAACTAACATAAATAGATACAGGTGCAAGTTCTACGGCCTAATATGTGTTTTCTTTTTCATTCATTTTTAGGATTTCGTAGGTATGACTAAGAAAGCTTTATACCGTCACTCATGTGTCCATCTGTGTGCGTGTATCTGTCTGTCTGTCTGCCAACTTATCTGTCTTGTCAGTTCGGTAGAAATAATGACCAAATAGCAGGACCTAGAAAGTTGAATTTTGGCATACAAATCTTTAATCGTTATAAAGGCAAAATACTGAGACTTCAAAAACAAAATCGCAAAGATAAATATTGTGAGGAAAATGTTTTGATTTTCCTCATGGGACGCCTATGGCGTAATTACCGCAGATATGATAAAATACAGGTGAAATAACATGGACACAACTACTGAAAATTATGAATCTAGTCAAGCATGGCAAAGAAGCTCCAGAAGATTGGCAGACCGGTCAGTCATAATATCAATCTATAAAAATGGAGACAGCAAAGAGTGCAAAAATTCCTAGTCACGGCTAGTGATTAATATAAGATATTAAACGAAATTATGACAATTTCAGCGTGGCGTGCAAAACAAGCCCGTAATGGTCTTTGTATTCACAGCTGGTCCATGTAGAGATTACTCATGGTGACAACCCGTCGGAGGGTCTCGACCATCACATGGTACAGCCACTGGTACCCCATATAGTTTTTATTTTCATCTTATTTATATTATTTAGGGATCATGCATTCAAACTTATTTAGTACAATATTTTAACATCAAGAGCTTGACCGATATATCTGTGACCACCTGTTTCCCAATAGGGTAGTGTTAGTCAAGTAGTATAAAAAAAATCTACATTAGTAGGCGTTAAAAGTTGGCCAGAAGTTGACATTTAAATCTGTTCACCGATTGATATATTATTTTATTTTTGTATATGGATTGTTGAATTTAAAATTGTAAGGAACTAATATTTGTAAGGTTACGACCTAAACGTGTCAAATAGTCTTTAATAGGTCTGAATCCCGAAAATTTATTAACCATGTCTGTAATCTGCATTTTGGACATGTTTTTATGAAAATTGGAGAGAGAGAAGACAAGTTCTTCGTCTAGAGTTGGGGCGTGTCTAGTAATGCAGTATAGCCCGAGATACCGCAGCCAATACTGGTTACTTGTTAATATAGCCGGAGAAACCGCAGCTGTTGACAGTGCCATACTGTTGACAGTGCAAAAATGTGTCGATCCTAACTCTGCAGCTAGATTTATGCGCTTTCTCCCTCTCTTGTCGTACTGCGCATGTGCAAGCTCTAGTGGGGACGTCATGTTGTAGCTCTAGGGGATGTCACGTGGTACAACATCCTGGATGGGAGAAGTTGATTCTTATGCTGATTGTTGTGATAATTGTTATGCCGTTTCTAGTGTTGTTTGTTGTTTTTGTCCTGTTTGGACTTCTGGTTGTTGGTGGCATTTGATGCCCGTGTGATCCAGCCTATTACAGTTTTTACATCTGTTATTGTTCTCTGTAAGGTATATTTTGTGTTTTGTTTTCATATTTGATCCATATATATTCCAGTATTTTAAATTCTTCTTCTTGAATAAATCACCCATGTCTGTGACTAAATATGTCATCTCTCGTATTGTTAAGATTGTTATACCTGATGCTAGTTTTATGCCTATTTTTTTTAACTTTTTCTTCGACTATTGAATTTTGATACCTATCTTAGATATTCGGCCCAATTCTGTAAGCAAGTTACTACAAAAAAGTTACAATAAAAGTTGCTAAATACAAGGTCAGTAACTTTTTTAGCAACTTTCACGAAATCCGTATTCTGTAAGAAAAAATTTACTATGAAATTAGTAACTAGTTGCTAAAAAAGTTATTATGGATAACAACTAACAGAAAGCAGTTGCTACACTTAGTAACTTCAAAATAACTTGTTAAAATCGTGAAAAATCGCAATTTTTCTGTTTAATAATGAATTATTTCAAGCATTTTACAATGAAGGGCACATAGAGACTATAATTATAGAAGTATTTTCATTTTATTTTCTGTATAGCACAAAATTCTTCGAGTTCTTTATTTCAATTTCTATATATATATATATTTTTTTTTTTTTGTTTATTTACATTTGTTTTATAATGGTATAACAGTACAATATTTTTTAAATGTATTAACTACGACTGTCAATAGAAGCTGCGCACACAAGGGAGTGGTCGACGAGTTCAGACCCCCTCCCCCAAGGATTTGAAAAATCAAATCTTATTTAATAAAAACTAAGCGATTGCAAATAAGATACACATTTTCTATTATTAAAAATTAAATTATAATCAAAATTAAATTAATATATAAACCCAGTCCTCTCCATAAAAACACAACAATACATTTGTATTATATTACAGATATTTTTTTGAAATGGACCCTACCCAGATCAATGTTTTAAGTGCGCCCCTGTTCAATGGCTATCCGAACTTCTTTAACTGTATTTCACGCAATTCATTTAAATTTGGTCTATAACTTGCACCACCACATAGAAAACAGTAACCACATAGCACATCACCACAGCACCACCACTCGTTCCTGCAATTATTTTTTAAACACTCGTATCACCGACCATGACCGGGTTATTTGCCAGGAAATTCAACAGAATTTCCATCTGTTTGCAATTCTTTTTCTGATTTTGTTTATAAAACATTTTTCGTTTAACCTCAGAAACTCACAACATAGCTGTCAAACTCAATTAAAAACGAATACCTCGCCTGCGCAGAACGAAATCTGCTTCTAGCTTCACGGTTCTTTGTAGCAACGTTACTAAATATAACTTGTTATAAGAACGTTGCTTGTGCTTATGCTTGGAGAATACCAATTGTTTGGCGATTGATAAGAAAGTTACTATAAAAGTTATTTCGTAGCAACGTTACTCAGTAGTAACTTTTTACAGAATCGGGCCGATTGTAAGTTAAATAATTTCCTTCATTAATTTATTATTTAAATTAATTTTCCTTCTAAATGTTGTTGGCCATTGATTTTGAAATGATGTTTTTGCATTCGTTGAGAAATTGGTCTACTTTTTCTTTACAAGACAAATTAATGCAGATTCATCAGTTGCTTACCCGTAAGACGGATATTATAACTTTTGGGTGCATATATTTTGCTAATTCATATAAGCCAGTATGTTTATTGTATAAATTGCATTTAAGTTATTCCTTGATCTCGTTCAGGGTATGTGAAGGAATCTCTAAGTAAATTGGCATAATATATTGATTTGATACATACATTGTCCGTTTCATTTTGTGAATTCATATTTGTATTTTTGTTTTATATCGCACCGGTTAAGTTTTAATCAGACCTGTTAGGTGTTGTTTCTGAATGATTCACAGAGCTTCATTGGTGGTGTACATACCATAATACACACTATTGACTCTGGTAGTCTAACGGTTCCCGACACGTTACAGAAATATGATTTTTTTTTAATCTGAGAAAAAAATAAATAAAAATGATTATGGTATTTGTGATAAATGAAATAGTTTATAGGAAAGAACTCCAACCAAAAACATGCAACCCTAGGTAATTTTGGTATTTTGACTATGTTTTTCTTTTTTCTTTTGCTCTTTGCACTCATTCTACTCGAAATTGAATCTCTTCTCCTGATTCAAATGTATAAGAAATACAAATATAGTGATGTAGAGTGGTCATTAAAAAAACTGGCAGTTGGCCATGAGAGATCGTAGCATGTGTTCTATTACACCATACGATATAAATAATAATGAATACAATAAAAGATATACTCATTTCTGTCCATAGTCTACTTGTTGTCTTTTTTTTTCATATGATCACTCGGTTTAATGTAATATAGCAAATTAATATAGAATAGAATAGAATAGTTTATTCTGTCTGTAAGATACAAGGTAAAGACAATGTCAGTGTTACAGTTCATAATACATAATGATTGTTACATAGAGGATAATTTGCAGTCAATAAATTCATTTATGCTGTAGAAGGCTTTTAGCAAGAATCTTTTCAGTCGGGTACGCAGCTGCGTCGTCCTTAGTTCTTTGATCTCTTTGGGTAATTTGTTGTAGGTTATGAGTTTGAAGAGCTTTTTCCAATATGAATGCGCTGTATAGTGTTTGGATCTTGTGTTTAACAAATATAGGCCGACAGTGGACGTTATTAAGCTCTTGATCTAGAGCTCTTACCGCTTTCTTTTGGACAACAAAGACTTTTTATGCATGAGCCGAGATTCCCCAAACCGATGAAGCATATGTCATCACAGAATGGAACAGGGCAAAGTATGCTGTCCGTCCTGCTTCACAGCTGACGCATTTGGTGATACGTCGTATAACATAGACTGACTTGGACAGTTTTGCTGTTTGGATTTGAATGTGTGGCAGCCATGTTATCTTTGTATCCAGTGTTATGCCTAGGAATTGTGCTGACTCTGCTCTTATGAGTGTTCTTCTAGATGCAGTGAGATATGGGTATTTGATCTTACTATCATTGAGTTGTAGTTCGTTAGAACCAAACCAACTTGTTGCCAGGTCCCGAAGCATTTGAGTTTGTTGTATCAGTTCTTCACCTTTGTTGCTTTTTGTGGATATTGTTGCATCGTCTGCAAATAGCACAATGTGGCCATTGTGTATATTTACTAGCAAATCATTAATGTAAAGGATAAAGAATAATGGTCCCAGTATTGATCCTTGTGCTATGCCTCTGTTCATTGTTTGCAATCCACTTTTATTATTATTTGTTTCGACAAGCTGCTTCCTATCCGAGAGATAGGACTCTATCAGTTTAATCACAACCCTCTTATGCCATAATTCTCGAGTTTCTGTAAGAGTATGGGTTGTGACATACAGTCAAATGCTTTTGTTAAATCACACAGCATGACACAACTGTCTTCTTTTGCCTCAAATGCATTCATTACGTACTCGAGTAGGTTGATTATCGCATCTTTCGTATTTCTTCCTTTGCGGAATCCGTACTGTTTATCCGACAACAAATCTGTTTTGCTAACAAAAGCACATAGTCTGTCTGATAGGACTGACTCCAAGATCTTAGAGAAAATGGGCAAGATGGTAATTGGGCGGTAGTTAGTGGGGTTGGTAATATCACCTTTTTTATGGACGGGCACAATCCTGCCTATTTTCATTTTATCAGGAAATATTCCCTGTGTGAATCATATGTTGATAATATCTGCTAGCGGTTTGGCGATGATGTGCCCTACTGCTTTGATCAGCTTGCAGTTGATACCAAAAACATCTAAACTTGTGATGTTTTTTACCTTCCTGGTGTGTTGTAGAACTTCTTCTTCGCAGGTTGGTTCCAGAAACATAGAACCAATAATCGTAGGAGAGCTAAGCATATATTGTAAAGGACAATCGTTGTTGGGAGGTAAATTAGTAATTATTTCGTTAGTTACCTCCGCCAAAAAGTTACTAAATACCTCAGCTGAAGGCAATTTATCCTTGTGGTTTGACTTCTTCTTTCTCCCAGTTTCTGCATTTATAATATTCCAAATTTGTCTGTGTTTATTGTCTGCTTCAAGGATTGACAGTTCATTTTTCTCTTTTTTTTTCTAATTTCGCAGTCCTTTAGAAACCTGGCTTTGTATGCTTGAAAACTCCTCTTTGTTTCATCACTCTTATTGTGCTTCCATATGTTATATAATAACTTTAACGTCTCGCGTTTTTCCTGCAGTTCAGAATCTATTTTCGTTCTTTTCTTAGCTGTAGTTTGTTTTACAGGAAATGCTGCTTCAAAATGCCGGATAAATGTTGTGAGAAAGGTGTTATATCTTACGTTGACATCTTTTATTCCGTTCAACGCACTCCAGTCTTCTTCGGCTAAACTGCTTTGAAAGAAGCCCATGTTGGCTTGGTTGTACATCCTCCGTCGAGACGTTGCAACTTCAACATGTGGCTCAGTGGGGATGATGATATATTGCGCTTCATGGTCAGCCAGACCCTGCATGGTATCTGCCTTGTATTCTTCATAGTTGGTAAAAAAATTGTCGAAATAAGTTTCGGTTGTGTCGCATATTCTGGTTGGCTTGAAGATTGTCTGCCGTAGACCAGCAGCATTCATTAGATTAACCAGTTTCCGTTGATCAGCAGAACATTCTAGCAGGTCAATATTATAATCCCCACTTAGTATAATTTTGGTATGAGTATGCTACTAGTATGATCAAGTTGAGATTCTTGAGGTAACAAGCTGATATTTCAATATCCAACTCCTGTGACATATCTACAATTTGCATTTATATATATATATAGAAATGATGTGCTTATATATATGATGTATATATGATGTGCTTATATATATATATATATATATATATATATATATATATATATATATATATATATATATATATAAAAGCACAAACGTATACATTTAAATACTATTGTAAATATATATGCATATAAATATTTAATTACTTCCACGTAGTTAAAGTTGTGGCGCCCGCACCGTTCCAGTTCGAGTGAGAAAGGTGCCGTACGTCGACAAGGTCTACGAAAAGATTCGTGTGATCCCTCAAACGTGACGGGAATGAAATAAATGTACATGAGGCGTAAGATGACTGTAGACTCACCGAACGACCTCAGACTAATGAGAGAGCAGGCTAAAAACAGGCGAGTTACTGAAGTGCAGATCGCGAACCCAAAATAAAAAGAGACAGGTAGGTAGAGACGTATTTCACTCTAAGGAGTTGTTCTCAAAGACTGACACAAGTTGAAATTGTTGCGGGATTGACTCAGCCAGGGGTGTTGAGCCCTAGGGGAGTAACCACTACTATCGGCCTCGGCTAGCGTTGCGGCGAATCAGAATTATGCACGTCCGTTCTAGATGCCCTGAAAGGTAAAACTTGATTCCCCAGGGTTTGAAATAAAGATATACAGGTAATTTGGAAGTAATAATTTATTAATAGAATGCAGATAACGAAATAATAATGACGAGTAGATAATGTGAATAAATATAATAACAAAAATACAGTAATGAATAATAACAGTACAATAATAGGGATAGGAAGAGAGAAGGAAGAAGACGGGTCTATATGTCGTTCGGCATTCGTCGCACGATAGTGTCGCTCGAGACAGGGCTTACGGCGGCGAATCTGAACCGAACAGGCTAAAGAGGCGGCGTCTCAACCTTCTATCCTTCCTGGAGATCGTTGGAGTTTTTGGAACAGTTGAAGAGCGGCCTGACTGTAGAGGGGTGACCACCGAGTTCGGAGCGGCAGAGTCTAGAGTGGTGACCGTCAAGGGTGACAGCTGCACGAGCGGGCGGGCTGTAACCTTGAGCGGTGACGGTGTAGGCGGCGGGAAGCGGCGACCTGGGGTCGCCGGCTTCGTAAAGAGCCTTCCTCACGGCGTTCTTGAGGTCTACGTAGGCCTTAGGTGCCTCGTACGGGCGTAGATTCCGTCTATAGTTCCACGCGGCGGAGTGGCGACGGCGCGATTCGGTGCCTCTCTTCTTGGGGGCCAGCGGATGGCTGAACTGCCGTGTACACGCTTGACCTCCTCCTCGACGATGATGTCCGGGTCTGTAGCGGCGCTACAGAACGGGCAGCGACGGGCGTCGGCGGCGAAATCGGCGATCGGAGGTGGCAGCGGCCGTGCGTTCGTAACCGGGGTACGAACGAGACGGCGGTAAGCAGAACGGCTACGGACGTAGACGTGGCTTAGCGCTGCGATGACGGACGTGGACGTCATGCCAGGGGGCGAGCTCCTACACCTGGATGAGGGGTGAATGACTGTGAAAATGGGAGTAATGTAAACATATTATTCTCGCCCGAATAATATCACCAACGAACGAGGCTCGAACCATCGACCGGACGGTCGTACTGGGTTTCCGCCAGTACAAACCGCACGACTTAGTGCGCTCGGCCAGTCCGTTGGCTAAACGTAGAGTAAAGATGTAGATGTAGAGGTAAGAAAAGAACGTAGATACGTATCGACGAGGTCCGCTAAACCGTCAGCGGACGGGACACAGACACGCCGAAGACGGTCAGCGTGCTGTGTATACGCATAAACAAAGACAGGTAACGATCACAAGTCCCCCTGAAGGCGTCAGCGTTACTTGCAAAGGTTAGTGTAGACAAAAACAAAGAAATATATAAACAATACAATAATAATGCACGCGTGCATAAATTCTTTCTCTTTTAAAACACAACTCTCTATAACTCACTTTCTTCTCTGACTGTAGGTGTAGACTTTTTGATGGCTTACTGAATACTGTCCCCGTTTCTCTCGTTGTCGGTGTTTTTATTCGGAGTCCGGTGCTCTACCCTTACCCAATGCGGCTCTCCCATTGGTCCAGTTCGGTGAGGGCTCGGAATTTTACCTGCGCTCGGATTGGTCCATATCTCGAAGCGAGGGAAAACCCATCATAAACCTTAAGCTACACGTGCGAGATCTGTGACGTCACGGAAACAAACCATTGTACCGATCACGTACTCAGACTGACTGGCGACAAAATGATCACCCTGGGAACATATAGGTTGAAACGGTGAGGTCCACTGTGTGAATAAGGAGGATTAAACGATCAGCAATTTCTCCTCTTGAGTCCCTAAACAAACGTGGAACCGACGGACTGCACTTGATTAACCCGAAAACTTATTGTAAATAATTTTGATGACATAAATTAAATTGTGAATAAATATTAAATATATTGTAGCCAGTCTCACTCGTAAATTACAATTAATAATCTTAATTAATTGCCTTTGATTAATAATCAAGGGCATGTAGATTAAAACTCCGCAGAAATTATTGGATCACCAAATGGGATCCGGTAGTATTGTTGGTGAAGCGCACTTAAATTACTCAAAATATTAGTTTCTCCCCGACACAACCAAATTACATTGAGATGAGAAACTTATGACACAAAAAACACAGTGTATACAAAACTATGTACTAAAACTCGAACATGTGAGCGAATCAACAGTCTGTTTATGTCAAAGACATTATTAATAATTAATTTTCAACAATTAAACTCAAAGAAACAAGAAATATGCTATGATATACAAACTGTTGACGAGCTTATGCCAAGAATGACATGTGTAACAAATAAATTAACCCCCAATTGCAAATACAGCAATAAAACACAATAAATGGTCAGGTTCACTAAATGTAAACAAATAAACAAAATTATCTTAAGAAAATAATAAGGAGTACGCCACTGGTGTTGTCCAAAACACGCGGTGGGTAAAACAACTAGTCTCAAACGACTAGGAACACGAAATTAATAATAATTAATCTAGGCAAGAGTCGAAAATGCTAAACAAAGAATAATTATTTGAACAATGAAATATAATAATGAAAAACTATATTTGCAAACATCAAAAGTGAAATAAAAACAAACTAAATCCCGGCAAACTGAAAACTGTAGCAAAAAAAAACACACACTGTCCTTAGGGGTTGAAAGATTCTAAATTGCAAAGAAACTATCCTTTGTTCAAAACACGTGATTTTGGAAACAAAGGAAGTTAACATAAGTGAAAATTAATGTAATTTTTTTACTTACACGTTTATCTTATTTACAAATAAGATAAAAAAAAGTGATACTTAGGTGACCGCTGGGGGTGCTGGTATTCCCTTGGGATGCTGTGGTCCAGGAAGAATCTGGAACTTGTCCGAAGATCCTCTGGTTTGCTGGCAGGTAGCCAGATAATCGCACGGATTATTGAAGTCAGACATCCGCAAATCTTCTGACTAGATTTGGCGCTAATGGCCCACAACGTTTGATAGTTAAATGGAAAAAAATCGTGAAACAATATTTGTAGTGTATAGATTGACAAGTTTGCTGAAATAATAATTTTTGTGAGGGACAAATCTCCGCATTAGCGGTGATTGACCGGTCCAAACCTACAATTTATATGGAAACGTTCGGTCACAACTGAAATATAAAAATAATATACCGGATGTCTGGAAAATAGCGCACAATATTTTCCACCCAGGTAATAATATTTATGTTTGCGCTACACGGGCGCAACAAAAGGGTTAAGGGTTTTTGATTTTTTTCCTTTTCGTTTTCTTTAAATACGATTTTTGTCATAGTAATGATTAATTTAACTCTACAGAAAAAATATGTATTTAAATTATACAAATACATAGAAAATTAATTGATATATGTATGCATTTTACTTAGTCAAACATATATTTAATTTACTTGCAAACCAATACATATTTGATTTAATACAGCCAATCTAGTAAAACGATTTGTGTCTCGACATCACCAAAATATAACTTAGACCACTTTCCCTTTAAGTCTCTCAATTCTTTTTTTGGTGCCAAAATATACCACCATACTTAATTGAATAACAATAATAAAGATAACTATAATAATCCACCATTTATTTTCAGATCCTCGACCTATTGTAATAAATAGGGCATTGATCAACTCAAATCGGCTTGAATATAATTCAGAAGAAGACCTAATTCAAAAATTAGTTAGTTTCAAATGTGAACCTGGTGAAATCAAATTAATTGGTTGCATGAGATGTACTTGTAATGAAGCTGGAAACGGAGCTCATTGTTCTGTGGATTACAAAACTGTCTGCCTATGGGACCGCTTTCGAACAAGTAAATTTATAATGGATATATACTCATGAAAATGATCCAAGGATATTCAATGAAGTACCCAATGAAATCAAGAAGAGAATGTTCATTTGATACCCCATAAAAACCTGGCGAATAGCATATAAACCGTGCCGACGCGTTCGAATCAGCCGACTTTATGCAAATATTCACAACAGAGCTCCATTAGAATCGAACCCAACTCGTGCAGTTGTGCAAATTGCCATGAACACCTGCAGAATGTAGGCTCTATTATAGCAAAGAGCGGAAAGTTTCCTTTCCCAACCTCACAAATACTTCAATAAATATCCCTAGATCATTTTCATGAGTGTATTTGACTGCTAAGTAACAATAATTTTAAGCGACTGTTATTTTATGCACAACTGGATGGAAACTCTTTGTTTTCATCTTAGTTACCACGACCGAAAATACAACTTTACACCCGGTGGGCTGTAAAAAAGAAACGGCCGGTCATAATAACTAGGGAAGAAAGCTATGTTCAATGATATTCGCAAAATTGGAATTCAATTTGGGAATCAAACTAAACAAAGCTTAGTCAGCTGCTGCTAATACTTCTTCTGGAATTACCTCGATTCTCTCAACATCGTCTAATTGATTGTCCATTGTTATATTTCGGTGTCTCGCTAAAGATTAACAAATGACCACATGGTAACCAACGCTTTGTTGTCGCCACACACAACCTAATGGTCTATTCACACACATCAGTGACGTGTCCGCGATTCAGTGTCAATGATGGAAAATATTCTTATACGGAGTTTGAGTTTACGTATCTATATTCATTCGGCGCAGTGTCGACACACTGCCTTCACTGTGTAAATTCCGCGTCCGTACCGTAATGTTACATATAATTGGTAACGATATTTTTCTTATTTCACGGACGCTATTTTTGACATAATTTATTAGACATATTTAAGTACAATTATTACTTGACGACAGGGTTGCCAAGTCTTTTAAAGAGAAAAGCGCAATTTCACTCAACAGATATAGCCCAAATCGCCCACTTAATACAAAAAATCGCCCGAAGCGCATATTTTTACAAATTAAATTAACTAAACAAAGCGAAAAAAATTATTCAAACCGAATTTATATATATATATATATATATATATATATATATATATATATATATATATATATATATATATATATATATTTGTTTCACCGCTTATACAGACCCAACTCGCTATACCCTGCAGGCGTTACCAGACCAAAAGTGACAAGCTCAGACCCGGCATCGGGTCTGACAACGTTTTCTATGCTAGAAGTACGAATTAGGCCTCAAACAATCTTTAGCAATGAGTTTCAGGTGGGTCTGGGAAAGCGGTAGAACGTGTTTTTTTATACAAATTTAGTTCACGAAATTTCTGTGAAGATGGTGCGCGTGTCGGGCTTGTATAAAATATTTGTAATCCATACGACTTATACAGACCCGCTATACACTATATACCTTCACAGACCCGAAACTTGGCAACACTGTTTGGGTCTGTCAAGATACATACCGGGTCTGTAAATGTAATATGGCTATCAGATATTATATATACTCACGACACCTACACAATCTTTGTTATTTTAGACTAAAGAATTTTTTTTTTCGATCTGTTTTCCTTTTTTAGGGTGGATATGACCTCCAAAAAAACTCTTATAACGTCACTCATGTGTTTGTACGATAGAAATTGTAGCCAATCGGCTTAAAATATAAAGTTCAAATTTGACATGCTTATTCAACTCTTTGTCCCACATATAGGAAAAATACAAAGAGTTCAATACACCTCGAGATAAATATAAACAATTATGTATTTAATAAAAAAAAATATATATAAATTTTTTAAATTATGAATGGCATATCAAATGAAACCTTTTAATTTTTGGATCAATAAGCAAAGTTTTATTTTTGAAAAATCTTTTTTTTTTATGGGATATTTGCCAAAAATATATCAAGAAATGTTTGTCCCCCACTTTATCCCTCAGAGCGGTTGATCTAAAATTCTGTAAAAATTCTGCAAAAATGTGCTAAAAATCTGTAAATATTATAGGTAATTTACATTAATGTGCACCGGGAACGTATGAGAGGATTTTTTGACTAGATTGCGTTTTTGAAAATTATTGCAGTATTTGTGTTTTTGACAAAATTAATTATTATTTTTTAATTCGTGGCTAAATTATGGATAATAATGTATGAATTGTTTGTATTTATGGCTAAGATAGTGTGCCTTTTTTTTAAACTAAAAATATAAAAAAAAAATATATACGTTAATTACACTATTATACTATTATACGTTGTGATTCAACCTTTTATTTTTAAGGTATCAAAGAGGAATAAATCTTTTTAGGGTTTTGTAGGTATGATCAAAAAACCCTTATACCGTCATTTTGTCGTCTGTCTGTCTGTCTGTCTGTCTGTCTGTCTGTCTGTCTGTCTGTCTGTCTGTGTGTCTGTCTGTTCGGTAAAAATTGTAGCCAAACGGCTAAACCTAGAGAGTTGAAATTTGGCATGCTTATACAACTCTTTGACCCGCATATAGGAAAAATACTAAAACATCTAAAAAACATATCGCCCTAAAAATATAAACAAATATGTGCTCATCAAAAAAAATAATATTTTTTTAAAATTCTGAGTAGGGTATCAAATGAAAGCCCTTAGTACGTGGATTAACGATCAAAATTTTATTTTTGCAAAATAAATTATTTTGATGCAATTTTTGCCAAAATTGTGCAAAAAAAATTTTGTCCCACACCCTGTAGCCCAGATGGTTTAAACTAAAAATCTGAAAAAATTCTAAGGCATGTACATTGGTGTGAACCGGAATAGTACAACAGGAATTTTTGATCAGATTATGTTTTCGGAAAATAACGCATTTTTTGTGTTTTTAACTAAAATATGTTAAATATTTAATTCACTATGTAACACTTCAGATAAGAAACTCTGGTAGCTCAGATGGTTTCGTAATGTACTCTGTAATTTGCAGTGCGAACGTTGCAGAGTTCGAATCCTGTTTATTTTATTTTTTTTTGTTTTTTTTTTTGCATTTCTATTTTGTTTAAATTATATTGTCAAAATTCTAGTTATATTTTGGTAAATGTATTTATTTTTTAAAAGCGTAAATAAAATAACCAGTGGGAAGTGTTGAAATTATAATTTAATTCTGTTCGACGAAATCAGAGGGCGGGACTTATGATATAAGCAACCAATGGAAGCCATAGGCGCAAATTTAAAAATCTTGCTGAACCTTGCTGTATAAATAAAATACTGTACATATTTAGAAACTTAAATAATGGTATTAGGCATTCGAATTAAAATTCATAAAAAAATATTTTGACATAAAATTTGTTTTGGCATCCTAAATAATCATCATTCAGTTACTAAATACCTGCAAAACCCAGAAATGTGTGAAGATTCACACTTCACATAAATTTTTTAGTAATGAAATACTTATAAAACAAATAACACATTTTTAATAGTGAGAAATACGTTTCTGAAATTGAGAAAAATTATGCCATTTATAAATACTGATAAATATAAATAAATGAAGCCTTATATAATATATTTCTTATTAATCTAATGAAGGTTCTAAGGATTTTATCGGGACTATAGCTATAGCCATATTTCCTCGTAGAAAGTTTTCCCCTTTAATCAAAAGGGGTTAAACTAAAAAAAATTAAACAAATTCTAAGTAATGTACATAGCTCTTAACCGGAAACGGTCAAGAGAAATTTTTGAATCAGAATTCGTTTCTGAAAAATATTGCAGTTTTGATGTTTTTGACTAAATTAATTATTTTTTTAATGCATGGCGAAATTATCGCTAATACTGTTATGTTTTTTTTGTATTTATGACTAAGGTAGTGTATATCTTTTTTGAAATAAACAAAAAACATTTATAGTAGTGAAATATTTACAAATAAAATAGCACTTTCTTAATAGTGATAAACAGTGCCGTAACTACCTTTTTTCTGGCCCTGGGTAAGATTTTATAGTTGGGCCCCTTCACATATTTTGGGACCCCTAATATATTTTGGGCCCCCTAACTTATTTTGAGCCCCCTAACATATTTTGGCCACCCACGCGCATCTTTACGAACTTGGGCCGCTCTCATTAACAGTTCAACTCGCTGACTGATAAACCATTAATACAATTCTTTCATTTATATGTAAATTGTTAAGATTAAACTTTTGCATCTGTGGGTCTTACGTATTCAACTTTTCATCATTGCTGGGTGTTATATATTTATTTTATTACATTACCGTTTTAGAACAATATTATTTCTGTGATCTGTTTTGTAACGGACAGTGAAAAAAATATTTTATATCACTACAAACAAAATATTTTTCCTGTGAATATATATTTTCATTCAGGAATGTTATTCCGTAATTATTCAATAACAAATGTAATCCGTTTTTCGAAAATATTATGTTAATTTTAATTTTATGGCAGACCATTTTAGGAACCCTATTTTATCAGGGCCCCTGACCCGTGTAATTATTTAAGAACTTTCTTTTGATATCACAATAATTTTTTCTTTAAATAATTACACTTTTCAACGACACAAAAAATCGATATTTTCGAAAAACTTGTCAGATAAAAAATTCCTGTTGAACTAATCCTAGGGCTCTCAGATTGTCGACAGAGCAAACCGGGACGGAGTGACAGGGTGAGGGGGGCTTGATGCTGTATGCGAAATTTTTTAACTAATCGGGAGGAATTAATTAGATTTTATATTACAATTATTATTGTTTTATTTATAACACGAACATTAAAATTACGAATAATTAACAGAAATAAAAATAAATTCCTATACAATTACAATAAATAATTAAGAAATTATTACAATAAATCAGCGCTTTTTATTTAAAAAAATGATATCCAGATCATAACTTATATGAAATTTAAAGTATTTAGATTACAAGTTCACAGCAAATTCTTGTTCAATAGTTGATATAATAATTTTCAAATTAATTTTAATACTTTTAAATACCCGTCGAAAATAGGTGTCTGTATGTCGTTCCGGCGAGTTCTATGACAAAAAAGCACTGCAATAAATTATTTGCAAATAAAATCCATACAAAAGCATTTTATAAATACTTTTGGTTGAATTTAGCTCTTTTTAACAATTCACCTTCTTTTAAAACGTCATTACAACTAAATTCAAAATTTACCACGCACTGTAGAATAGCCTCTACCAGTGGCGCACCCAGGGGAGCCCCCCCCCCAAGAAGGAAGGAAATAAAAATAAAAACACACAAACGCAATAGAAAATTTTTAAACAGAGATGAGGATCTTTTTTTCCGGTCGTCACTTGTATTTTACAAGTGAGAACCCTTTTTTTAGGTCATCACTTTATATTTCCGAAGCGAGGACCTTTTGTTTTAGGTCATCACTTGTATTTTAGAAGTGAGGACCTTTTTTGTTTTAGATCATCACTTTGTATTTCCGAACTTTTTTGGTTTAGATCATCACTTGAAATTTAGAACCTTATTCATAATTTAAGTAATATTTGGTTGAATTAATAATTCTCATTTATTTCAATATTCTTATTGTTGAAGTAATTTAATGTTTGTTGTACATTTTTCCATTCTGGTTTTTCTTTTAAAACCATCCATCAAAATATTGAAAAATGTTCAAGAGGTTTTATCCACTTATTTAAATATACAATAAATGTTTCATAGAAATTAGTAACTTCCATTTTAAAATTATTAATTTCATTTTTAGTATTCTTCCCCAGATTCTTCACGTTCTTTCAAAATTGTTTGTACATGTTTTGGTAAAAACACTGTCTGTATCTTTCTTCAAACATAGCTGCTGTATCTTTTAATACACCGAAAACTTCCATTATAGATTTGTTTTTTCCCTCAATTTGTAATATTTTCAAATTGACCGATTCGGCCTGGCTATGGACGAACCAGAAGTATGCCTCACTTAATGGGTCATTAAAAAACCGGGACAAATAGGCGTCCCGAGAGACTGTCTCGAGACACCGGGACATAGACCTCAAAACCGGGACAATCCCGGATTTCCGGGACCAACAATGTACATAATGGAGATTTTTTCAGATTTTTAGATCAACCTCTCTAGGAGATAAGGTGTGAAACTAACGCTTTTTGGCGAAAATCTTTTAAATGATTTTACAAAAATAAAATGTGTTTGTTTATTCACGGATTAAAAGGTTAAAGCGTAAAATATAGTAAAAAATCTTTAAGTAATAGTTATTTATTTTCAAAAGCTCCAAAGACACCCAACTCGGCATACGTTACCATTTAAAAAATCAAAGTTGTCCTTGATATCCAGTATTTCCGGTTTGTTCCGGAAAATTTCAATACTATAATTCGATTCTTTGGGCAGACTCGGGTTACCATAATTTTTTTCCCAAATTACTAAGACATCGTCTTTAAATAAAAAAGACGGTTGGTCAATGGTAAATTTAAATATGAAATGTACAATGTAAAATTCCTTAATGTAACAGGGTGCTAATAACCTATACTTTATCTCAGAAAGACTGATAGTAATAAAATTTATTATTTGTAAAAAGTTATTGTATTATCACACAGAAGCGGCAAAACAAAAGCGACAAAATATGAAAAGTTCGAAACGAAATATTGTTAAAAACCACCGAGTGTGCCGCACATATTATATGGGAATACGAACTAGGGTTAAACACAATAGATCATAAAAATTTTAGCCTAAAATTTTAAGGAAAAATATGGTCACAGGGGTGTGTTTAATGATATGATTAATATGGTCACAGGCGTGCGTTTAATAAAATGATAAATAGTAATATAGAAATACACAAAACCAATTTAAACGTGTTTAAAATGTGCACGCCACTGGTAACTGCCTGACAAAATGATTTATTACTATTAGTCTTTCTGAGGTAGAGTATAGATGTTGGAGCACCCATAAATAAAATTATTATTATACATATATAAAAAAAAACGACCATGACACGCTCTGTGTTGGTCGTACAGTAAAATGTTTTGAATCATTGTTTTATTATACTATAATTTTTATGGCGTACATAGAAAAACGTATCAAGAAATAGAAAAATTAGATTCACTTTAATTCTTGAAAAATAGTTTCGAAGTTCAAGTTAAATAATTTTAAAAATTCGTAAGTGAAAAGAATCATAGGAAGTACAAAGACAGTTCTGAGGATGTAGCGGAATGCAAGTAAAAAAATTATTTTATTATTACCACTGCAACCGATCAAAAATGAAATTTTTGAGCCTCATATAAACTTTTAAATACTATTGATTGTTATTGACATTCATTGAATGTCAATAGTAAACATTAGATTAACCGAGAAACCTTATAAATGAACTATTAATCCTAAAATAAAAATTATGTCATATTGAAATATACGTAAATTTTATTACTATCGCTAGACAATCGTCAAATGCAGGTCAACATGAGGATATTTGTTTACAGAAACGATGTAAGTACCGACAACACTGTACGGGATTGCGTACGTCGTCAGCATATACAAATTATACACAAACGACCTGATTACGACGTAAACATGTATGGGGTTTAATACCGGTTATCAAATATAGCAAAAAAATTTTTTTCGTAATTCGTTACCCCTTGAAGGTTGCTCCAGGAGTGCAAAGTGCGCTCTTTCTATTTTTGATACATATACTCCTGAAATCCCATTAGATTCGGTGGGTCTGTGGTTGTCTGTTGCATGTACATGGCTTGACAACGTCGGTCAGATAAATATATATATATATATATATATATATATATATATATAATTAAAACAAACAGTCGTACAATACTTAAGAATGTATACTTTTAGTGGCATAAACAAAAATAAATATAATTTTATACAAAATTATTATCTTTTACTGATTATAGACTTATAAAATTAAAGTTAGCTAGTAAAACTTAAAAAAAATTAATTCCATTTAGTTCCGCTTAAAGGTTTGGAATAGCCTATAGTAGTACTAAAATCACGTGGAAGATTGAAGTCTCTACCCTATTGGATGTCACATAAAATTAACGACTTAACATCCAACAAACCACTTCTTGATTCTGAAAAGAGTATAGTGAAACTTAAGTGCCCATAAGTCACACATTATTTATTCAGAAAGTAATATAATGCTAAAGTTCATTTGATTTAAATATAAATAGTTCGGAAATCACAGAAAAATAAGTTGTATCATAGAGTAAGTAATACATATATTACTTACTCTTATGGTTGTATGTATATTTGTATTAAAAATATAACACATTTAATATGATATAAATATAAGTAGTATGATTTACACACACAAATCACAAAGAAATTATGATATTTTAGTATTTAAAATATAATACTAAAGTTAATTTTACTTAAATATAAATAGTTAATCAATAGGAAATCACAGAAAACGACGTAACAAACGACTGTATTGCCTGGAACAATGCAATTGTTTGTTACGTCGTGTGACGTAACTGCACTGATTCGCCGACGCTAGTATAGTATGATTTACACACACAAATCACAAAAAATATGATATTTTCGTATTTAAATACTTAAGTTAATTTTACTTTTTTTTTTTAATTATTTTATTAATTTAAATATAAATAGTTAGTTATATGTTAATATTAAAAAAATAAGCCAATAGTTTCTAAAACCTCACTTTCCTCAGCATTGTTGTTGTACTGATCATACATATTTACATTAAATTTTTGATACATAGTTTTAGTTGGTTCAAAAGTTTTACAAGTATCTGACACAATAAAGTAATATCGTACACGTAAAATAGATTATAAAAGCTTTAAATTAATTCTATTTCGTATTTTTGATTTAATACAATTCATGTGAGAAAAAAACACGCTCTACTGTAGCATTACTTAAAGGTAAACTTAAAACTGACAATGCTAATTTTGCTAGGTCATGAAAAATAAGCTCACCTCCTGCATTTTTATAATTGTACACTTCTACCCAAAATTGTTCGCTTGACACATTGTTATTACACTGCCAATTAATATTTAATAAATTATTCCATTGCATCTCAAGTTCATAAGCTTTTATATTTTCATCTACAAAGTTAATTGGTAGGTTTTCAGTACTAGGTCTATTTAATTGGTTTAAGCAGTGTGAAAGACTTAAAATTTTGACTGTTTCAAATAATGAAATATTGCAGGGAATTCGATTGGCAAGTTCTCTGCATATGCTTAATATGAAATCTCTACATCTCTCTTTAATAGAAATTAGTGTGGCATAAGACACTTTATAATTTAAACAAGCCTCTCTATACTGTGGTACAAAATCTAAAATATCAACGTTAAGAAAAGATAAATTGTTATTTAATGTATCAGAAATTTTTGTTATATTAGATAAATTCATGTCTTGCAAAATTTTCATAAAAATTGGTTTAATTACAATACGCATACAATTTAACAATAACTGGTAAAGTTCTAAATGCACTTTTAATAAATCGGCATTCTCATGTTGAAATAAGAGATTTACGGTATTAACATGTAAATATATAAACTATTATCATTTAACATTTGTTGCAATGTTTTGGCCATATATGACTTTTCACTATTGACTATAACATTAAAATGGCCTTTGAGTTCAACTCATTGTTCTAAAATGATTTTTATGACGTTTGCTCGAGCTAACCATCTAGTCTCAGAGTACTTAACAAAATTATGTTGTATATTATTTTCATTCATGTTAATAAGATTAAAGGTTTCTTTATAAATGCTTCTTCTTAAAGGACTATGAGCAAACCAATTGTATACCTAAAAAATTTAAAAAATTAAATTAAATTTTAAAAAAATCAATAAAAACGTTTACTTCTTTACACAAAAAATCTAAGCTGGATGGTAGTGTCTCCGAAACTTTAGATGCACATAAATGTAAAGAATGTGCAATACATTTTACTAGCACAAGTTTTGGGGATTTTTCTTTTAATATGGTATAGACAGAATGTTTACTTCCACAGAGATTATTAGCACCATCTGTTCCTAAGCCGATCATATTGTTAATATTCAATCCAAAATTTGTCAACAATTCTTGAATAGTTTCAGCTAAAATTTCTTCTGTGCATCGTGTAACTTCACATAATCCAAAAAATTGAATAACAATTTTATTAAGATTTTTACTAAAATATCTTATGCATAGGCATAAATATTTAATTACAGATATGTCGGTTGATTCGTCTATAATGAATGAATAATTGCTGTCTCCGATATCTTCTAGAAGCTCTTGTTTTAAGCTTTCTGCAATGACATTTTTTATTATCATTGAACATTTTGTTCGATGCAAATTTATGTTATCAAATGCAGAACCCTTCGTGGACAAACCTTTCAGAAGTTCACTTAGGTGGTCAACTGACTTGATACTTGCATGACTAGCAATATAGGCAGCTAATTTTATTTTCGTTTTCTTATTCTCATTTGGGAATATTTCAATCAAGGTTTTTTGATTATTATCAGAGGGTCTACTTTTTTTCATACTATTGATATGAATTTGCCTTTTGGCATGACGTTCTAAATCTGTCTTGTGTGCAAGTAATTCTACATTACAAATTTTGCAATACGCCTTATTTGAATCAACTTTGTTCAAGCCAACCTATAATACAATAATTAAGTTTATCTACCAATTTATGGTAATAAAAAGAATTAGAATTTTTATAGGAAATTTTATTTTATTATTTATAATTACGTACTTTAAACAGTGGTAAATTTTGCCAGTCTTTACTACATTTTTAGGGTTTTGTAGGTATGAGCAAAACACCCTTATACCGTCATTTTGACGTCTGTCTGTCTGTCTGTCTGTCTGTCTATCTTTCTGTCCAGTAAAAATTGTAGCCAAACGGCTAAACCTAGAGAGTTGAAATTTGGCATGCTTATACAACTTTTTGACCCGCACATAGGAAAAATACTAAAACATCTAAAAAACATATCCCCCTAAAAATATAAACAAATATACGCTCATCGAAAAAAAAAAAAAATTACAATTCTGTGTAGGGTATCAAATGAAAGCTCTTGGTACGTGGATTAACGAATTTTATTTTTGCAAAATAAATTATTTTGAGGCGATTTTAGCCAAAATTGTGCAAAAAAAAATAATTGTCCCACACCCCCCTGTAGCCCAGATGTTTTAAACTATAAATCTGAAAAAATTCTAAGCAATGTACATTGGTGTGAACCGGAATAGTACAACAGGAATTTTTGATCAGATTATGTTCTCGGAAAATAACGCATTTTTTGTGTTTTTAACTAAAATATGTAAAATATTTAATCCGCTATTTAACATAGTAAACCAGTTAACCTGCGTAGTACAGTGGTAACGTTGTCGCTTCCTGAGTTGAAACTACTGTAAGAAACTACTTTTCGCATCCCGTCAGTTTTTATTTTTTCTATTTTTTTTTTGCATTTTTATTTTGTTTAAATTATTTTGTCAAAATTCTAGTTATATTTTGGCAAATGTTGCATTTAATTTTTAAAAGCGTAAATTTAATAACCAGTGGGAAGTGTTGAAATTATAATTTAATTCTATGTTTGACTTTTTTTTTTATGACTTAAACAACCAATGGAAGCCGTAGGCGCAATTTTCAAAGTTTCAAATTTCAATACTGCAAATATTTAGAAACCCAAATAATGGTATTAGGCTTTCGAATTAAAATTAATAAAAAAATATTTTAACATAAAATTTGTTTTGGCATTCCAAATAATCATCATTCACTTACTAAATACCTGCGAACCCTGAAATGTGTGAAAATTCACACTTCACATAATTTTTTATTATATTTTAAATATTTTCGCATTTTTAAGTACATATTAAATAGCAATAAACGAATTCCTCTAACTTTTACTAACTTTAAAATTTCAATAACTTTATAAACACAAATTTAAAAAAAAAATGATAAAATGTTCTAAGAGTTCGAAATGTGTATCACCACGTGTGAATCGTATGAACATATACGATTTACAGGAGATTTGAGATGTAGGTTCGTATGAGCCTGTGGAAGATAGAATAATAGTGGATGTCTGGTTGGCACAATAGGAGCGTTGAAATTTAATTTTTGGAGAGTTAAGGGATCGTAAATTTGGTTATTTAATATTTTTTTCAAATATAGAAGAGACTTAATTTTACGGCGTTCTGTGAGAGACGCATAACTGAAGAGGTCCAGTAATGTAGCATAACTAAGATGGTTAAGAGCCCATTATTTTGTAATATATATATATATATATATATATGTATATATATATATATATATATATATATATACATATAGAAGGAGAAATAAAAGTTCTTATTTACTCGTTAAATTTTATTAAAAAATAATTTTACGAGACGTTTCGACTGGGACATCTAGTCATCTTCAGTCTAAAGTTAAAAAACCAAAACTATATAAAAACTTCTAAACATATTTTAACAGGTAGACCACTTTGCATACGTAGACGTGCGACATGTTGTATCAGAGCAGGCAAGCCCGTTACTGAATGTATAAGTAAGGTACTGAGTAGTAGTAAAGATTTATTTTCACTTTGCGGTGTTAAAATTTTCATACATTTACATTTTCTGGTAGCAAACAGTGTTCAATTATTATATGTACAGTACATTTTTTTAATTTTGTCATTTATAGTCTTTTATTTAATATGTTCTTCATCCAGGTTTCATCCGGGTTTTCGTCATTGAGTATTTGTATGGCTGATTTCGGGTTATTCACTTCTTCCTTGCAGTCACGTGTTAGATGTTCTATTGTCTCTTCATTCCTCTCACATATTCTGCACTTCTTTTCTTCTTTTTCTCTCCAATATTCGTTCCTTCTTTCTTCGTTTCCTACTCTGAATCTGGCTATTATTTTTTGGTTTTTTGATTGTTGTCTTAGATACACAGGCATGCCTATTGTTTCTAAAAACCTGTATCTGGGGTTGTATTTTGATATCTGTATTTTCCCTTCTCACAATTTCTTCTTTTAAGCTAACTCCCATTCGTCTTCGGTTCTCTACTTCTGTTGTTGAATAGCCTTTTCTTTCGTAATACTCTGTACGTTCTAGTTCCCAATCATTCTTTTCTAGTTTATTTTCTTCTTTTCTTCTTATCTGCTCCCAGCATGCAAAAACCAGTTCTTTCCAATTCGATCTTCTTGTTTTCTCCTCGTATATTATTGCTCTTCTGCTCGTTTCAACGCATAGTTTATGCCTCTTCGTTTCCTCGTGTAATATGTAGAGCGGTGTTCTTTTATCGATTGAAAGTGTCCATCGTAGGTATTTGTTGTGGATTTTCTCTATCTCTTCTTGCTTTTTCCATCCCCATACCTCGGCTCCATAGTACAATATGGGTGCCACGAGTTTGTCGAAAAGGAGCATTCTTAATCTAAAGTTGTTTCTGAATTTTCTTTGTCCAATTCCCCATATCTGCGAAAGTGCTATGTTAGCTTTCCTTGCCATCTCCTTCATATGCCCTTCCGATTTCCCGTTTCTTTGGAAAGTGTATCCTAGGTATTGGACTGATTTTACTTTTTCTATCTCCGTGCCTTGCCATAGCCATTTTTCATTTGGTTCCCTGCCTCTTGCTTTACTGAACCTTACTATTTTTGTTTTAGCCGTGCTTATGGTCATGTCCTTCCTCTCCAAGTACTTTTCCAGCCTCTTAATCATTGAATTCATTTCTTCTCCGGTTCTTGCTACTAGTAATGGGTGTTTTTTTTAGAGGTATAGAACTTTAAATTGCAATAAAACAACGATGAATTATTCGATTGACATGATTTTTTTTTTATTCGAAAGATAATCTTGTGGCATTACATTTTAAATATGATTTCTGGCATATGACCGCCACGGCTGGCTCGGATGTAGTCCAATCTGGACGTCCAATTTTCGATGACTTTTTCCAACATTTGTGGCCGTATATCGGCAATAACACGGCGAATGTTGTCTTCCAAATGGTCAAGCGTTTGTGGCTTATCCGCATAGACCAATGACTTTACATAGCCCCACAGAAAGTAGTCCAGCGGTGTTAAATCACAAGATCTTGGAGGCCAATTCACAGGTCCAAAACGTGAAATTAGGCGGTCACCAAACGTGTCTTTCAATAAATCGATTGTGGCACGAGCTGTGTGACATGTTGCGCCGTCTTGTTGGTATGATTTAATGTAATGCCACAAGATTATCTTTCGAATAAAAAAAAATTCATGTCAATCGAATAATCCATCGTTGTTTTATTGCAATTTAAAGTTCTATACCTCTAAAAAAAACACCCGTTATTATGTACATATATTTATCAATAAAATGGTTTTTGACACCTATCTGTCAAGTTCTGTCATTTTTATCCAATGGATAATATTTATCAGTAACTCCACGTTGTGAATGTGAATTACCAGGTCATCAGCGTAAGACAGTGACCAAAACTTCCTGTTACCAATCACCATACCTCCCGTCTGTCCTTTACTGAGGTGGTTTTCTATATCTGCCAGGTATACTGCAAAAAGGGTTGGCCTGAGTGGGCACCCTTGTCTTACTCCTTTGGTCGTCCAAAATACGTCACTCTCTTCTCCTTCTATTTTGACAGAGCTAGTGGTTTCTTCGTAAATTTTCGCAATTCTGTTTACGAGATTTTTATCTATTGTTAATTTTCTCTATTTACAACATCGAATGCTGCTTGTAAATCGGCAAACAATGCATATAGCTTCCCTTTTTTGTTTCTTAGCTCATTCTGAATGACATAGTTTAGAATGGCCTTTTCTGAAGCCATACTGATTATCCGGTAGTATGCCCTTACTTTCCACTTCTTCTGTTAATTTTTCTTCCAAAATCATGGCGTAGATTTTATAAGCTGTGTCCAGCAGTGTTATTCCTCTGTAGTTCCCTGTTTCGTGGATGTTACCTTTTTTATGGATTGGACTTATAATCCCTTTCCTCCATTTTTCAGGAAACCCTTCTCCATGCCAGATGCCATTGATCGCCTGTGTTAGTTTTCGTAATACATTTTCCGTTACGTAAATCCATGCTTCGTTCTGTATTTTATCTTCTCCTGCAGCTTTCTTCTTCTTTAGTTTTTCTATTTGTCTCTTCACGTCACTTTCTGTTATATCCAATATTAGTTCGTTATCTGTTTCTTCTATCATCTTTTTAATAGATTTCGTGTTTCTCCCGCTTTGTTGTTGCATAAAATGTTGCTTCCACTCTTCTATATTTATTTGTCTGCTTAATTTTACTATTTTTTTCCGCTCTGAGCTTAAGTATTTCCATATTTCTGTTTCGTTATTTATTTTTCTAATCCTTTCTTCTTCGTTTGTTTGTTCTAATTTTTTTTTTCTTATAACATAATTCTCTGTACCCTTATCTTTCCCTTAGATACTCATCTTTTGTAGCGGTTCCGTTACGCCACTGTTTTAATTGTTGCCTCAAGTTGTTTCTTTTTACTTTAAATTCCTGACACCACCAGGTGTTCTTTTTGATTTGTATATTCCTTTCTTTTACTGTTTTCTTGGTTAGAGACTCTTGTATTGCTTTTGTTAGTTCCTCTATATGTTGTTTACTGTCTTGTTCTGTGAACTGTATTTTTTCTAGTTCTTTTCTGTATTTTTCTATCCCCTCCAGTGTCCAATCTATTAATAGTTTTTCTTTGTTCACCAATTCTTTGCTCGCCTCTGCTGTTAGTAATATCCTTAGCGGAAAATGATCTGATTCTGTCCTATTTTCTATCTGAAATTTTTTAATGTTATTTTTTGCTTGCCCGTTCACAATTCCATAGTCGATTACTGATTCACCTCTTGGTCCTACGTATGTATACTGTCCTTCTTCGTCTCCCTCCGTGTTTCCGTTAAGAATGTTCCAGCCATTATTTTCTACAAGTTCTAATAACATTTCTCCTTTCTTATTAATTGTTTTGTCTTTTGACTGTCTACGATCTTCAGTTCCGTCCTTAAGATTTATTGTACCTCCTTCATTCCCTATTCTGGCATTGAAGTCCCCTCCCAGTAATAAATTTCCGTTGTAATTCTCTGTTTCTTCTACTTCCCTTTGAATTATGCTCATCTCTTCTTTGCTATATACTGTAATTATTCTCCATTCTTCGCCATTTAACTCTACTATCCTCTCTTGTAGCTGTTTAGTGTTTTTGCCTGGTTTTACTTATTTTATATTTCTTTTTATTCCTCTCAGGATACCACCCATTGCCTTCCCTTTTTTGTATTCTCTTTTAGCATGCGTATGCCTCCACACAAATTCATTTGGTAATTTGATTTCCCATTTCTTCCATTCTTTTTCTTCTACCCAAGTTTCTATTAATCCTATGATATCGAATGTTTTAATATATTCCCAGAAATCTTTATCCTTATTTTTAATTCCCGATGTGTTCCAAAAACCTATACTAATATTTTTTTGACGTCCTTTTTGTTTGCAAAAAGGAAAAATATTTCTAATCCCTTTTGTATTGCAAAATCCAGTCCTTGTTCCTTTGTTCTCGCTGCGTTCGTTTTCCGTTATTTCTGAGACCATACTTGTATTTTCAGTTAGTTCCTTTTCCAGTTTTTTGATACCAGTTCTCCGCTTCTGTTGTCCCAATGTAGCCATTCCTCTCCTATTTTGACTTTCTGGTATCCTATTTTAACTTCAATGTTTTCTTTTCTTTTTTCTTTAGCAATTTCAGTAATTTTCTTCTGTATCCCTCTTTCTCGTGGTGTTATATCTTGATCTATATAAATCTTTTTGCTTCCAAGTTTACTTTTGTTTTTTAATACTTGAATTTTCTCTTCAAATTTTTCTATTTTGGCCACTATTACCTTTCTTTCTTTCCCGGTTTTAAAAGCGTCCTTTATTTTAACTTCTATATGCATAACTTCTTTAATGAAGTGTTCTATTTCAGCTTTCTCTCCTGATAACCTGCAGTCTTCTCCTTTTATTACAATGTCATTTTTTCTCTTTTCTTTTTCCTCTCTTTCCGTTCTGTTCTCTAGCCACATGATTTTTTCTTCAAGGATTTCTAGTTTCTGGATACCTGCTTGTTGTTCCTGATCTCTCGTCTTAATTTCTAAAAATATGTTATTCCTCTCTTCCTCCCATCTTTTCTCTCTTTCTTTAATTTGGGCTATTTATTTTTTCGTTTCTTCAATCATATTTTTGATTTCAGTATTGTTATCTTCTATCGTTTTCTTGATTTCTGGGTTGCCTTTTTTGATATCTTCCCTGACTCCATCCATCATTTTCTGCATCATTTCTACTATAGTATTCATTTCTTCAGATTCTTCTCGATCTTTTCTTTTTCTGATGAGCGGCCCCTCTGTTTTTTGCTTTTGTGAAATGCTTCAAGATCACATACGCTGAGGCTTCTTGCTCTGAAGTTTTCGGTCATTGCCTGCCCCTGCTTTCCTGTAACTGTGTGTGCTTCCGTGCTATGCGGGTTGCCTGCAGGTAATGCTCCTGGTTGGTTGATGTCCAGGATGGAACAAGTCTAGGTTTTCTATTAATCGCTAGATGTCACTAGCGACTAATGAATTGGATATTAATTACTTTGACTTAGTTAATAGTTAACCTAAGAATTATTTGCTAATTTTACTATTTTATTTCTAAAGGATACACTTGAACTTCTCCCAGATAACGTTTCCCAAGATTCTCTTCTCGTAGATGATTTGGTTACTGCGGTCTATTTTTTATTACTGTCCATTAATAATTAATTTTCCACAATTTCTTGGCGCCTCTTTCTGCTCACTACTTTCACTTATCAAACACCCTGAGTACTGAGTAAATAAGAACTTTTATTTCTCCTCATATCATTTTTCGTCAAGAACCATATTTTCGCAATTCTGTTTACGAGATTTTTATCTATTGTTAATTTTCTCTATTTACAACATCGAATGCTGCTTGTATAATTCAGAACCCTAAATTAGTTAACTTTAAAACCGACTGTGATAATATAAGCGCCATCTATTGTAATATATTAAAAAAATTCTAAATCTAACATATTTCACCTAATAATCAAATTCTAATTTATTAATAGATAGCGTTACTTACTTGTTTCAACCATCTCAAACCCTTTTTCAAATTCATACGTGGCTTATTCATATGCTTATCTCTGAGTTCAATAACCGGACAATATGATGTGTTATTTATTAATTTTAAAATTGTTATTTTATATCGTGACTATTAACTAAGGTATTGTAAATTTTAACATTGTTTTTTATTCTTTAACTCATATTTGATATGTTTTTATTATTTAATAATTATTTTATGTTATATTTTAAATCCGACAATTTTGTAATGCTTATTTTAACTACTTGACTTGTTAAATTTGAACACTATCATAATTTTATACATGTAAACTTACCAATTTAATAATTCTATATTTCTATATATCTTTGTAGCTCTGATGAAGATTTAAATTAAAATCGAAACGTTAGCGAAGTTAATAAATTTGTTTTTATTTTTTGACTGATCCGAATCCCCTTACCTTCAGCTATAATTACTAGCTTACGGACGTAACTCATCTAATCAATAAAATTAATCAAGTTTTTTCAGGAATCTTGACTCAGGATACATATTTTAAATAAGAACACAATCACAATTATGAAAGTATATTATTTTTATTACTTACTTATCTTTTTTTATTTTAAATTTTAGCTATTAAGAAGTTTAAAGATGTTAAGTTAAAATTGAAAGTTTTATCTTAACATATACACGTTTATTATTATTTTTTATATTATAGAAGCCGTTCAGAATAACTCTGCAATAAATTATGTTAATTTCAATCTCATATATAACCTAGTTAAATTTTCTTGTATTCTCTAGCCTTGTCCATATACAATGTTTTTATTTTTATACTAACTTTAAATACCATACAATATTTCACGCTTATTTTGTTTATAGTAAACTTTTTATATTTTTTCTTGGGGTATAATAAATATTTTTAATACTTTATTTCCAGCTTAATAACTTATAAATCAATTATTACGCTATTTTTAGCATATTTAACTATTTCGCTCAGAATAAATTATAGATCAAATAATAAAATATAAAAAATAAAAAATATGCATATCAAAAATAATATTAAAGCAGTCACATAATATTATATTTATATAATAATACATGTCTAAATATAAAACTTTTATTAATTATAACTAATAAGGAAAAATAAAATAGCAATTCACAAGAATTAACAATTCAGATAGTATAAAAAACAAAAAGAATCACGCAATTTCAGTTATTATAACTTATTATTTATTATTATTAAATATTTCAAAAGATCTTATTAGCATTATATTGTTCACCATTGACGTTGTTAATGCAGATCTTTGTGGGGACATGATAAACTTCAAACTTGAAAATAATCGTTCGACGCTGACTTGCGTCGCTGGTGTAGCTAGTACAACTATTGCCAACATGCGTTCTTTTATTGTTCCAAAAAGATAAAACATTTTCCTGTTTTTTTAATCGAGGTTATTTTGCAAATTCACTTAGTGCTTACTTTACTTCCGTTTCTCTCTTTTTTTTAATATTCTCCACTTCATCTTCGTCGTTAGATATTGATGACGATGATGATGTTGTCCAAATTTGTTTGAGCTTGTTTCGTGCAATTTTTATTTGCTCTTCGTTTAACATAATCTGGTAACGTGGATCCAAATATATAGCAGACAAAAATAAACAATTTTCTAAAATATCTTTTTGTCTCATTTTTATATGGTGCAATAATAATTTAGAATAATTGTTATTAACTTTTTCTGTATCTAAGGAACATCGAAGCCATGCACCATAAACGTCACCAAATGCAAGTTGTTCCTGTTGCAGAATATTAGTGAAAGTTTTTACTGGCTTAAAACCATATATTATTTCTTCTATTTTATTCTAATTTTGTTCACTTACATAAAGATTCTTATTAGATGGAGCCACATCTAGACAAAATTGTTTAACTTTTAATAATGACTCCAACATATCATATGTAGAGTTCCATCACATAGGAACATCTATCTTGGGTTTTTGTAAGTTATATTTTTTTAAAACGTTGCATATATTTGGTGCTCGCAACTTCTTCACTACATGCCGGGCTTTCGAAATTACATTGGCAGTGTTAGAATCCTTCAATGAATCGGTAACAGATATTTGTAAGTTGTGATCTGCACATCTTACGTTGGTAACTGGATCAAAATCCTCGACCGAATTAAGTGCTGTATCCAGTGTAACATCTTCATTTTCTTCGTTTTGACCTTCACAATCTTCATCGGAATCATTATCTTCATCAAATTTCACTTATTTCAGATAATAACCTTACAGCACATGTTATACTTCTTCCATTATCCGTGGTTATACTAGCTACGTTTTTTACGTTAATGTTGAATTTTTTAAGAACATCTAGTACACAAGATCTTATATAATCGGATGTTTGTGATTTTTGCAGTTCCAAAACTGCCAAATTTCGAATAAAAAATTTATTTTCTTTAATTATTTGAACGTTAACGCACAAAAATGAACGGTCCAGACGAGTCGCAACATCGATTTTTAATTAAATTAATTTATTAGTTAATTCGGTGGATATAATGCTAATAATTTCTTGTGCTCGATTTATAACGTCAGTTTAAATATTTTCACGATTAACTGGACAATCTCCAAGTGCTTCAATTATTGGATCGATTATATCGCGAAATCCGCTGTCGTGCATCATAGAAAATGGTCTTCCATTTGTTGTTACAAGTTTTAAATATGCTTGCCTCAACATATTTTTGGACATTTTAATTTTGATAAATTGTGATTTATTTTTATTTTCGTCGAAATCATCTAACGTCATCTGTTTACTTCTTTTGGTAGCTAGTTCGATTGGTACATTTTCTTTTTTAGATTGCAATTCGCTATAAGCATCGGAGTGATGTCTCTTGATGTGTCGTTCTAAGTTGCTTTTTATGAAAGTTTTACAATACGAACACTGTGATTTGTCAGTTATTTTGTCATAATTAAACCAATCTCGAACTGGATTTCGTTTTTGAAGAGACATTATGTTCTGAAAAATTATTTAGAACATAATAATAATTAGAAAATATTAAATATTGATTGTTAAATAAATTAGTAAATTAAATATTAATTTACATATTTATTTATTACTCAGATACAGGACATACATACATAAATATGTCCTGTATTTAATTTAATAAATTAACTGTTCGGTATTTTAAATAATTCTTCATATTTTTAGAAATAATAATTAATTGTATTTTATGTTATAAAAACTTATTTCCGAATTGGATTAAAGATATTGTAGTAATTTTTGTATTTTGTAAGTTTTCAATTTTTGTAATTTTGCACCTCTGGAGAACTATAACGGACGTTACAGTTTAAACGAGTCAGTAGAGTCGTAGCAGAGCCGTCGATGTGTTAATGTATGGTTTTGTGTAAGCGAAGTCTTAAATGATAATTGTAAACCTCAAGGCCAGTGTAGAAGTTTATTACAGATTTCAGAAGTGGGATTGTAATCCAAAATAACGTGCGAAACTTTGAGTGATACTGTGAGAATAACCGGAGACAAACGTAGTCAGTATCTGTGTAATACGAAGTGACTGTATCACGCGGATGAGTGGTGGACATGTTAGATAGTCAGACATTACGAAGTTACTGTTTGTTACGAGTCTAACGGTTGTGTTTGTCGGTGATCTAGACAGTACGGAGTGGAAAACGATTCGTGCAGTGTTATTACGGAATCCAAGCGTAATAGTGAAATACACCGGTGCGAAAGTGAGGTTAGTGTATCAGTTTACGCGGGACAATGCAGGATTCGGATATGTCGGCAGATGGCAACACGAGTCCAGTTTGTGTGTCAGATGTAGAGTTGAATGCGCAAGAACCGATGGCGGACGGAATCCACCTATCGGCTGGTAATGAAGTTGCGGGTGTCGTGCAGGTTGCGGGTATCAACAGTGATCAGTTTGCAACAATGCTGTCACAGATGCAACAGATGCTGGGTATTATTCAACGCGACCGAGAAGCAAATGTAGGTTCAGTAATAGGAACCCAACACTAAACTAAAGACTGGCTTGAGCAATTGAAGTCAGCAGCGGCATTAAACAAATGGTCCGACGAATACACAGTAGAGGTGGCGCGAATACATCTGAAAGGCGGAGCTAAGGCTTGGTACGCCGCACGGCGTGAACAGCTAACGACCTTCAAGGATTTTAAAGCGGCATTTCGGCGCACGTTCTTAACATCAACTAGTTTGACTGAGAGATGGGACAACATGCGCAAACGTGTGCAGCGAGACGGCGAGAATGTTGGGTCGTATATTCATGAAAAATATAGACTCTGCCAGGCATTACACCTTCCATTCAAGGAGGTCTAAGAACAGATTTTAGTTGGGCTAATGGATGATAGAAATTCATCGGGTCTGTTGGTCAAATCGCATGAAAATATTGACAAATTGTTTGACGACGTCATTTCTTTTGACCGCATTAATCGTGCAAAGGAGCAGGCGACCCCAGCGAAGTCTCACAAGGGAAACAAGACAGCAAATGAGTCAGTTTCATCAAGGGGGACCACACCAAAGGCCAGAACTACCCCAACAATCAGTTGTTTCAAATGTAAACAGAGTGGACATTTGGCGAATGCGTGCACAGTTCAGCGAAGCGAGCTCCAATGTTTCCAGTGCAAAGAAAAGGGGCATTACAAAAAGGATTGTCCCCAGAACAAGCGGAGCGTGATGCAGGTGAACGACCAGGATCGAGGTGATTCAATAGAGAAGTTCCTGCGAGAGATTTCGGTCAACAGGATGAAGGCAACGGCGCAGATTGATCCAGGATCAGCAGTCAACACCATCACGAAGGCAGCAGCTGCGAGATGCAACCTATGGGAGTACCCAAGTGACAGGAAACTGTTTGGTTTCGGGGTGCAAATAGTGTTGTGCCGGTAAGCGGAAAAATGAGTGCGAGATTGACCCTGGACGAGGTAAGCGTTGATAATGAATTTTATGTTGTCGCGGATACGGCACAGATGACGGATGTTATCATCGGCAGACCGTTCACGGAACGATCGGACATAGCATACATACGGGTAGACGATAAATTGATATTCGGGTACCGTGTGGAATATCCATTTTCGGACTTGGTAATCGATGAAAGATCGGCGCGTGTAAAGGTTCGTGCAAAGGAACATTGCGAACTAATTGCGGGACAGATGAACTTCATTAACTGTTTTATTCAGGACAGCGTCCTTACAGTACCTGTAATCAATCCGAACGATTCAGACTATACTGTTGAGAAAAATCAGGCTATTAGGTACTTAAAGAGGGATGGAGTGTTGGTCGTGGAAGGTCATACGCGACAACCGATAACCTGGGAAATGCTCAATGTGAACGAAGAAACGACGCGGCCCGCGGAAATTGCAAAATTATTAGATTTTTGCAATAAATATAGAGTGTGTTTTGCACTGAATTTACGGGAACTAGGTTGTACAGACTTGATCGCGATGGATATCGTTGATAATGACTTGCGTTAATTAAAAGATTAGTGTCCCAATGGAAAGAACATGGAATTGTTTCCGAGACAACGTCTCCATACGGGTCTCCGTGATTATTAGTGCGAAAGAATACGGGAGAGCCGCGATTAGTAGTGGACTATCGGGCGCTTAACTCTCAAACAGTCAAAATGAACTTTCCGTTCCCACGATTGCCGAACAGTTCGAGGGGTTAGCAGGGTGCAAACTCTTCACAAGTTTAGATTTGGGGAATGCGTACTTACAAGTACCGTTAACGGAATGGGCAAAGCAGAAAAGCGCGTTCATTACCAACGATACGACGGGGCAGTTCGAGCGTATGAGGTTCGGGATGACTAATGCACCGTACGAATTCAGCCGTCTAATGAATTTGGTACTACGACCTTTGGGTTGAAACATTGCTACATGGTATTTGGACGATGTACTTATTTCGGCTAAGGATTGGCCTGAAATGTTTTCAAAAATCGATAGGGTTTTCGATGCGTTGAAGTCTGCTAATTTGACTTTAAAGCTATCAAAGTGCCAATTCGGCATGACTAAAGTAGACTATTTGGGCTATACGTTAACAGAGATCGGAATATCGCCGGGTGAACATAAAGTAGATGCAGTACGTAACTTTCCAGTTCCGGAAAATGTTCACGACGCGCGAAGGTTCTTGGGTTTAGCCAGTTATTTTCGAAGATTTACACAAAACTTCGCGATGCGAGCTAAAGCGATCAGTGACCTAACAAGGAAAGATGAAAAATTCGTTTGGGGAAACGCACAGCAGAACGCGTTTAAGGACTTATGTAACGCATTGTGTGCAAAACCGGTTCTAAGATTGTTCAACGCAACGGCAGCTAGAACAGAAGTGCACACGGATGCTAGTAGCTCAGGACTTGCTGGGATGCTGCTACAGGCAGACGAACCGAACGATATTTTACATCCGGTATTGTATCTGTCGAAAAAAACAACGTACGCGGAATCGCAGTATTCATCGTGCAAATTGGAATTAATGGCGATCGCCTACGTACTGGACAAGTTAAGACATTATCTGATCGGGATGCCTTTCGTTTGTGTAACCGATTGCGAAGCGATTGTTCATATGAACACGCGGAAAACGCGAAATTCTCAGGTAGCGAGATTGTTCAAGATGCATCTTATTCAAGATTATGACATGGAACTACGGCATCGAGCGGGTGCGAAGATGGCACATGTCGACGCGTTATCGCGAGCACCTACGGGGAAGGCTGGTGATACGTATACTAAATTGTATGAGCGATTAGATATTTTAATCTCTCTGGACGAAGCTGATCAAATATTAATGATGCAAAGATGTTGCAAGGATTTGAAAAGTCAACATGGGCACCGGATGAAAAACAAATTGTAAATGGTTACGTGCTACGTGACGGGCGCATTATGAGAAAGGTGAAGGTGGTTAATAAAAAGCGAGAATTATACGTAATTCCGAGGGCAATGCGGAAAAGTATGTGCGTGCGTTACCACGACAACCACGGACACTTTGGGCTAGAACGGACAGTAGGAGCTATGGTACAAAATTTTTGGTTTGGCGCAATGAGACGATATGTTCGTAAACATATCAGGTCGTGTTTTGAATGTTTAGTTAATAAACTTCCCGGTGGTCGTAGAGCAGGTTTGTTACATAACCTACCAGTTCCCGAAAGACCCTTTGGGCGGGTACACATGGACCATTTCGGACCTTTGTTAAGGTCAAAGCGAGGTAATATGTTCATATTGGTTATAAAGGACACCTTGACGAAGTTTGTCAGACTATATTCGGTCAGGGATACGAAAACCAGAACTAACCTAAAACCGATTAATAATTTCTTTTCAGATTTCGGATTACAGTAAGGATTGTAACGGATCGCGGGACGTGCTTTACGTCAGACGCTTTCAAGGAATTTTGCCAAGAGTTGAATATAAAACATACGCTAATATCCAGTAGACTCAAGCAAATGGAGAGGTCGAGTCAGTAATGAAGACACTGTTACCGACGCTACTAACTTCCATACAGGTCGAGGAACAATGGGATAGCAGTCTATTCATGGTTGAGAGACACCTGAATGCAGCGGTAAATAAGAATACTGGAAAGTCTCCATTTCAGATTCTTTTTGGATATCAACCGACGTTTGATAACGTATTGTACGAGTTGTTGGGATCAACAAGCGATGGGAATGAATCGCGGGCTCCTGAGGATATGCGGGAGGAACTTCGAGCATGACTTGAAGAGCAACAAAGAAAATCCAAGGAGTATTACGATGCCAGAAGTTGCGAGGGAGATACTTTGGCGGTGGGTGACTTAGTATTCATCAGAGGTCCACCAACCTACACAGGTCAGCCCACGAAAACGCAACGGAAATACAAGGGACCCTTCGTGATTATCGAAGTACTGCCAAATGATACGTATAGAGTGAGTTCCATTGAGGGAACCAAGGCAAGACACTTCAATACAACGGTGCACATCAGCCAGCTAAAGGTCTATAAAAATCATGCGGAGACCGACGAGTCGAGCGGTGAAGAGGACGACGACGCCAGTCTCGAGGAAACTGAAGACCCGGTACGGGATAATGGGGCAGATCAACGAAGTGTGGTCGATAGTGACAGTGATCTCGCGAGTGAAACAGGGCCTGTTCAATGCGAAACAGTGCGGGAAAAGCGGTTCCGACGACCGCCCAGACATCTTGATGATTTTGTAATTGTTTGATAACATTGTATTTGTTCTGTAACAATTGTCATGTTAAGGTTAAGATTTTTGTGTTAATGAGGTCATTAACCTGTCAGAATGACCGATTGTAGCAATTTTTGTATTTTGTAAGTTTTCAATTTTTGTAAGTTGGCAGCTCTGGAGAACTATAACGGACGTTACAGTTTAAATGACTCAGCAGAGTCGTAGCAGAACCGTCGATGTGTTAATGTATGGTTTTGTGTAAGCGAAGTCGTAAATGATAATTGTAAACCTCAAGGCCAGTGTAGAAGTTTATTACAATATTAAAACTTATTTTGTTTTTTAGAAGAAAAAAAAAAATAAGATTTTATGCATTTTTATGTGCAGACTGTACTTTTAAGACTTGTTAGAACGTGGTTTTACTTTTCAATTTCAATGTGCAATTAACAATCAAAAAGGAAACGTCGTTTTTTTCATTTAATCACCACATTGGATTGCACACTCAAAAAATAGGGCATTCTTGCTTTTACGTTGTCAAAATAAGAAGCTAACATAAGCCATATTAAAGTTTTATTTTATTTTATGTATTTCAATACTTTTAGCTTTAAGTAAAACATTGTGACATTCCAACAATTAAAATGAACAGTCAGCAAATTTATTTCATTTATGGGGTGTTCTCCGGTACCCATCCCACCCGATTGGTGGCCAACTGTAGAACTATTTTTATATAAACTTTGCAACACAGGTAAAAAGATGCGTTCACAGTGAATGAGCGGTGAAAAGTGTCTTTTAATTTAATGATTTGTTGGCCGGTAATTTTGAGGTTATGTTATTATCGGCCGGTCATCCAGTATTAAATATTTTATAGTTATACGATTGATTTTCAGTTCACTTACTAGCTTACTACAAAATATATAAAATAAAATAAGTATACTTACTGTTGCGACCACTTGAGTCGCAAAATAATTCAAAATTACCGCTCCTGGTGATATTTATCATTTCTTATTTTTCATATACAATTCTAGCGTTCATTGTATGAACCGCTAGAATCTTGTATAATGCTGTCTGAGACAGGGACTACTCGATTGTCTTTCATCGAGAACAGACGTCTTTTTGAGTTTTTGATAAAATCTAATACACTGTGTTTCGAGTTTACCAAGACGAGGCTGCGAGCTATTTGGTAAACAAGAATTATCGCTGACCACCGTTCGGGATCTAAGTTTTTTACGAGAAAAAAAAAACCGTTTTTGGATCGCGTCAAGAAGTTGTCTAATTTTTGATATTTTTTCACCATCAAAAAATATCTATCTATAAAGTTCTCAAGTAGCGTCTATTTGGAACTACCAAATAACCAGACGCGAACCAGGAGAACCAAGACCACTCCAGAAGTTGGGCCAGTAATCAACCAACATCGGCGATTCCACCAGGATATTGTTGAGTCCGATTGTGGATAACTGAAGCCAACTTCTGTATCTGTATTCCACGATAAGTATTTTTCCGTATTTTCATACGGAACGCGTGAGTACAAATTAAAATTAATAATTTTCATTGTATTTTGACGCGCCGCACAGTTCAGTACCTGTGCGTGCGCACATTGTAAATTTTGCCACTTGTTAATTTAGATTCTGTAAATTGTAAATTGAATATTATTTTGTGTATAGTTTCTCACCCCAATGTATTTGGTTGTGTCGGGGAGAAACATATATTTGTAAAACTCATATCTACCGGGTGAGCCATTATTTATACTAATTTACGCTACATTTTCCCCAATTCATCTTTGTTTGTTATAAAAATTATTCAAAATAATTTTTCGTGTTACTCAGAGCAGTTCTACGATATCAAGGGCTGATTAGGGATTCAAGAGGACAGAATTGTGTTATTACTCCTCCAGAACCACTGTGTGTGCCCCTTCGAATACCTTTACTCCCAGGGAAAACCAACCACTTGTAATAAGTCTCCGAGAATAACCCCTTGGAGTGAAATACGTCTGAACCCTGCCTGTCCTTTTTACTTGCCCGACCTTAATATATAAGGGGCAAGTATTGTAATCGCGAAAATTTTCGATGTCGAGATTTTGACTGATGACCACGTTTCATGGTCCAGGGAATCCAAAAAACCTATTTTCGAAGTGCCGTCCGTCCGTATGTGTGTGTGTCTGTGTGTGTGTGTCTGTGTGTGTGTCTGTGTTTGTGTCTGTATGTATACACGATAACTCAAGAACGGTTCAACTTAGAGAATTCGTTTTGGTAATAAAAAATTCTCCTATTAAATGGGAAGAACCCTATTGTTTTTTATAAAAATCGTTTGAATAGAAATGGGAGTTTACTCGTGTCGATTTTAAGATTTTTGCGAATATTTAGCAACAGAAAAATATTTCGAAAAAATATATTGCACAAAAGTTACTATAAATGCAATAACTAATAACTTTTATTTGAGACGTTTTTTGATAAAACGAAAAATTTTGAATTTTTTTTGTAAAATTATTTAAAAAAAGTCTCAATTTTTTCATATTTATATGTAACGTTTCCATGGTCATGATAATTAATTCTTAACAAGTAAACCAAGCCTTGGACAAAAATTTGTATAGAACATAATTTGATGTATTTTTGAAGATTAATCTAAATATTTAAAAAAAAAAAAAAATTAAATTAATTTATTTTTTATTTATTTTTTTTTGGGATGGCAAGTCCAGCGGAGGTTTCCCTTCGCCACTGGTTTATGTTTGTGAGTATAACTCTGCTCTGAAGTAACGCGCCCTTATTTCAACGATTTACCTGCAATTCTGCTGCAGGTTAAATCCGCACAAATCACAATTTTCTCAGCAGAACCGTTTATTTGTCACCACGTGTGGTGGGTCCTACGATCTTAGTCGTAGACCTATGACGCCGCGACGCCTGCGTCTCTCCTACGAAACTCTCATACTTACAAATAACTTACGTCATAAAAATAATACCACATGCACTGTTCACAACAAAACAGACAAGGCGATCACAGAACAACTCCACTGATTAAAGAAAGCGATTAGCGAATGACAGCTGTATACACAGAACTCGCCATTCAAACGCATGCGTACAGCGCACATAGGGGGAGTTGGGGCACATTGATACATTTTTTTCTTGGACTAAAAAAAAACGAAGTTGATTGAAGATAATAACCATACAAAATATTTGAACGTGTTCAGTGTCTATCTAACTAACTTGTTTAAAACGAATTACTTCTCAGATTTATTAGGAATAAGTGTTAGGACATATTTAAAAAAAAATGGAATTCGTATCAAACTGCCCCACACACGGGGTACATTGATACACGTCAGGGGCAGTTTGATTCATAGCCAATATTTATTGAAATACCTTTATAAAAAATAAAAAAAAAAAGTTTTATAACTTTTTATAACATTTATTAACATAATGATTAATTATAATATTTGGTAAGTTATATGCACGTAAAATCAGACTATAATTGCTGTCAACCACCTGAAATTTTACTTAAAGAGAAATGTTATAAGAAGACAAATTTATTTTAAAATTAAATAGAGAAGCTGTTCTATCAGTGCCTTTCTTGACTGACGGACATGGTAACTTCAGCACAATATCAGAAATATTAACAGAAGCCTCATCTTTTTTATCAGGGAATACAAAAGTTCCAGTCGGTTTGCGTTTCAAAAAAGAGACTTGGAAGTCATTTCCTTGACCTTTATATCTAAATAGAATTTTCCCAACAAAATGCTGAAAAAGTTGCTTCTTTCCTGAGATAATTAGCTTTATTACGACATAGTCGCCCTCCTGAAGATCTCTTGCCATGGGTGGAGCAGTGTCAACTGTGTTATCAGAAAATTCTGTGTCAGATTCTTCTGAATCTAACGAATCCTGTAATTCAATTTCACTTGAACAGTTCGAAGAGTCTGAGTCCATACTTATAGCCTTGGAAGTCTTCCTAGTTGGCTTCTTAGTGGGATTTGCAACAATGCCTAATAAATTATGAGCAATTTTCAGATCTCTTGCACGTTTTCTTTGTTCTTTTTTCAAGTTTAATTCATCTTTAGCTCTTTGTAGATCTTCTAATCTTTGCTTTTCTGGACTATCTGTGTAAATCCTTGACTTGCCCTTCCCTTTTCCTTTTTTAGATGTGTTTTTTTGGTTAATTTTTGGATATGGTCTTACAGCTTCAGGGGTTATGCATGGTTTTGACGTTGAAGATTCGGTAGTTACCTCGTAAGCTCTTGATGTTGAAGGCATATTTTGAGATTCAGAGTTACAAGTAGCATCTGTCAGCTCTGTATGATGTGGGAGTGTTCCACATTGCTCATTTATTCTTGTCTCGTCAGGATTGGTAGAACCTAGAATATTCTCAGTAGTAACTTGTGATTCTTGGTTGCTATAAATCTCACATGGAGAAAAATCTTCATCTGAGAATACTAATTTATTAAATGGTACAATTCCAGGTTTAGCAAATGCGCTCGTAATATTTTTCGCGGTGAATGATTCAAAGAAGGCCAGCTTCGCAAGACTTGGAATATCGTAAATAGTTAACGCCTTTCCAGGGTGATTAACGTGCCAGTCATTAAAAGCTACCTTTAGTTTTGCCTTAAACGGGCCAAAGACACCAACATCAAGAGGTTGGAGTTTATGAGACGTGTGTGGAGGAAATGACAAGTAAACTATTCCATTATCACGGGAATAATTGATTGCATCAACAGAAATATGGGACTCATGGTTATCACAAAGCAGGAGAATAGGCCTTTCTTTTGTGCTGTTTGTATGTTTTTGGATGTGTTTAAGGACTTCTAAGAATAGTTCACTGTTTATCCAACCTGATCTAGATGAGAAACCTGAAGACCCTTCTGACGCACCATTCAAAAAATAACTTTTATAATGAACTCTGGGAAACACATAGATGGGTGGAATAGAATTGCCAGTACCAGTTATGATTCCTCCAAAAGTGACCAATTCCCCTCTTTCTGCCGAAACAATTTGGCCGACTTGTCGCTGTGTCTTTTCTGCCAATACCTTTGGAGTATTAAATACCGTCGTAATTCCGGTTTCATCAAAATTAATTATTCGATCAGCTCCAAAATTGTATCTTGATAGAACATCTTCTAGATTATTAAAAAATGTTTCCACAGCGGCCTTGTTGAAAGAGAATGATCGAGCAACACTTGTATTTTCAGGTTTTCTCAAACTAATATTTGCATTCCTCTTACGATAACCAGATATCCAATCTAAGCCGGCGCTCTTATTATCATCCCAAGAACTTGGGTAATGGCAATCTAATTTTTTTGCGTATTGATAGGCAAGCTGTCGCACTTGAGTCAAAGTAAGGCCATGATGCATTTTACTGCATTTTATTATGTATTCATTTAATTGCTTCTCCTGTTCCGCTGTAAATACTTGTTGGGATGTATACTTAGATGAATAACTTACGTCTTCTTCTTTTGTTTTCTTCTTCTTCTTATTTTCGATCCTATGTTGTAGAGTAGCAGTTTTCAAATTGTACTTATCAGCCGCTTTTCTAATTGATAGCTCGCCTTCCAGTACATCCGAGATTGCAGAAGCCATAGCAACTTCATCGATGTTAACTCTCTCCGTTTTGCGTTTGTACGTACGCACCATTTTCCTATAAAGAAACAAAAACATGAAGTCATAGATTTAGTCACCAGACGGGGTAGATCCATGGGGCACATTGATACGTATCAATGTGCCCCAAGATTGGTTGCATCAATGTGCCCCAATGTACTATACAAAACATAAAAATAAAATTACATTAAAGTAACAAACAATCATAAAAATTAAAACTATTACCAAATTATGAAAGACATGTACTCACCAAATAACGTCTTATGCAATTGTCAACACGAAATTTTCCAGATAAAATCACACTCAAAGATGACGACAATACATTAGTTGCAAGCGTGCGAAACAGGTCTATGCTTGTCGAGCTCGTAGCGGTGATTGAATGCGGCTGCAACTGAGACATATGTTTGTCTCTATCGAGACCTTAGGTTGTGTGCGTGAATGACACTTTAACTACGTTTTGTTTTTATTTAACGTCGATCGTATCTATGTGCCCCACGTATCAATGTGCCCCCTCTCCCCCTACTCTCAGCACAATGTTTTGAACAGGTTCGAACCAATTCAAACATGTTCACCAAACCGGTTCGGTTCCTCTAAACCGGTTTTAGAAGATCTAGTCGATTCCGGTTCGCGGTTCGGAAAATCTGCCCGGTTCGGTTCGGTTTCGGTTCGCGGTTCGGTTCGATTTTCAGCCCTGTTTTAAAGTAATTATTAGCTTCTGTCGGATCTCTCCAGTGCGCTAGTTTCTATTACTGTTTTGAATGTAGATGTATGTATATGATTATTACGTATCCTATCCGCTGTAGTCGTCTAGTTCTCAGTTCTTGTGTGATATCGGCCTTAAGTAGAATTCTTCGATATCTTAATTCTTACAAATTTGAACGGGACAATAGATTCGGCGTAATATTTTATTATTACTATTATTAAATTGGATACACAGTAACCTCACATTATTCTTGAATTCATTTTTTCTCGCGGGTGTAAAATTATGATTTTATTTATATTTTTAATAACGTAACAATGAACTGTATTGCCCATTAAAGCTGGAATGTTACTAATAATTACTCGTACCTGACTGTTCCCTGTCACCCCTCCCACGCTATATACACATAATTTCTATTTTTGTATGTGTACATACATATATATGCCTATTCTTATTAGCCGATTGACTATCCGTATTGACAGGTCATCACTCCCGCGGATAACGAGGAACTGCTGTACATTAAATATTATGTTCATTTTAAAGTGGCGATAACGACAAGAGATTATGTATGATGCAGGAAAGCATAAAAATGAACAGATATGTACAAAAAATTGGTATTCGTCGATGTTCGTCAACCTGTCCAATTACCAATTTCACCATCCACATTTATCAAAAATGCATGATCCCAAGAGAACAGATTACTCTGACGTACCGACAAGGGATGAATGGCGTTCGTTTATGTTCAACGTTAAAGTTGGTTTTTCACAGTTCAATTAATTGATCAATAAATTGATCAAATTTTGTGTCAATTAATTGAAAAATTTATTGGTAACCTTGAAAACAAATGGAGCACTTGTACTTGTGCACTGTGAACAAAAACAAAAGAAATAACCTAGATGATGGTAAATTAGAACGTTCGAGGTTCTGTCACATTTGAAAACGAAACACAAACTATATATTTGGAGATTATGCTACAACTAAACCGTAGGCAATATCTGAACAGATAAAAATATACCTAGAATTCCCTAAAAAATTGATGAAAAATTGATGAAAAATAGAACTTGTTCTATTTTCAAAGTAAATTGATAATTTTTTTCGTCAATTAATTAATTACTATACGTTGATCCACGCATCAGTTAAATTAGTTCAACGTGTGAGGTGTTGCTCTTGACATTTTTGCATAATTTTCAGTGAAAAATCGTTAATAAATAAATTTTGAAATTATAGTATTTTTGTGCACAACTAAAGGCTGAAAATATATATGTAGTGATTTTTTAAAAATAGTATTGAATAACTGTGATATGTCAATTATTTAAAAAAAAATCCCGTCAGCTGATTTCCAAAATTGGACTTTGACCCCTGTACTTGCAATATACCTGCACAGACAGAAATTTTGTTATCGCAAAAAAATCAAGATATCTGTTTGAACGAATCTGTTAGTGTGGTTCGACCTGTACGTTGAAGTCTTGAGTTTCAACACAGGCCTACCATACCAATACAACAGCGGCGATTTTCAAATTTTCAAATTTGCAAATTAAATAAAAAAAAAAAAACTTTAACAAAGAAATCATATTGAAATATCCGTGTCATATTGAAATATCCAGAGTCGGAGGCTATATTCTGTGGACTTTCAAACTCAAGTGCTCCTGTGTAATTCTGAATATATATGATATTAATTTATTTTTTATCTTTTTATTGTCTAAATAGTAGTGAATTAAGACTTTATTTTTTTTTATTTTATTTTTATTTTATTTATATTTTATTATATATACATCTTTATTTTATTTTATTTTCATTTTACTTTACTTTTACTTTCATTTTTATTTATTCAATTTATGTTTTTGTTTTTGTTTTGTTAGTGTCTGTTTTTGTTTTATTTTATTTTTATTTCAGAAATTAATTAATTCTCGAACTGGTAACTAATTCACTATTTTTATTTATTTATATTTTTTCTTTTGTTTTATTATTTTATTTTCATTTTTTTTACCCAAATTTGATTTATTACTTACTGTATTACTTACTTATTCCCAAAACCTCTGATTAGATCCCTAATTTTGTTTTTACATAAATATTTTTAATTTTATTTATGCGTTTTCTCCTATATCTAAGGTCGATTTTAATTTTTTTCCTATTTTTAATTTAATTTATTTATTTATTCTAACATAATCTATGGTTATTTCATTTATTTAAATTATTTATTTATATATTTTATTTTTATATGCTATCAATATTTTTATGTTATGATTTATTTTTGCGTTTTCTCCTATATCTCGAGTCGTAATATATATTTTTTTAATATTTTTATTTATTTTATTTATTTATTTTTTTCTTATTACTAGTTTTATTTTATTTTTATTCTTATTTTTATTTTGCTGACTTCTTTTAATGTTTTAATTTCAACTCTTTATATTATATTTTATCTTACTTTACTATTTAATTTATTTATTTATTTTAACATATCTGACATTAAAATCCCAAATTTTTATTGTAACTTTCAACTATCTTTATTTCCATTTATTTGAAAATTAGATTTTCCCCGTCTAATATTCCTCGTAGTGAAGATGTGTTAGAGCCTCAACTTTCACTGAGCAAATATGGCATTCAGACACAAAATCTACGTAAGTCGTACTTAATTCTGTTATTGTCACATATAGAAAAAGGTAATATAACTCTTACTGATAATTTGCACACCGAAGATAGTGATAAGGATGAATAGATTTCCCTACTACAAAATCATATTAGAGAACTACAACTAGAGTTAAATAATAAATCGTGTCAATATGATAGACTCAAAGATAGTTCTACTAGTTTTCAAGAATCGGTATATGAAAATGAAGAACTTGCGGACAAACAAATTGTAGAGCAAAGAATCATAATAGATTCTCTGAAACAACAACTTAGCAATATTTCAGTAAATTTAGAGTGTTCTGACTGCGTGGATTTGAAGCTAAAAATGGATGACCTGGATAATTACATTGTGGAACAAAATAAAGCAATATCATGTTTAACTTTGCAAATTCATGATTCTAACTCTACCATCTTGGATTTACACAATCAGATTCTTCAACTAAAAATGATGAACTTAAAAAATAATAAATCAGATATTTTGACTACTGATATTGTAACGTCAGAAACATCAAAAAAGAGTCAAATAACTGTTATTAACTCTAGCCATATTAAGTCGAATAATTCTAGACGTCAAATCTTACTTTTATCAGATAGTCAGGGTAGAAATTGCGGAACTAAATTAAGAGACTTGTCTAACAAAAATTACAATATTTTATGCAATTGTAAACCTAATGCACAAATGGAATCTGTATTAGAAAATGTCGAGAAATTAACTTTAAATTTTACAAAGAGTGATTTTGTTATATTTCTCGCAGGATCAAATAATGCCTTAAATCGAGACCTGATATCAAAATCGTACTTAGAGACCCTACGAGACAACTTGCTACATACCAACATTATTGTACTGTCAACTCTTCTCTGGCATAATCATATTAGTATCAACTCTATTGTGCTGCAAAATAATCTGAATATATTTAACATTTTTAAGAATCTTGCCTGCTTCCTCAACACCAACGCTATTCTTTCCCATAAAGACTTCACGAGACATGGTCTCCATATTAGCAATCGTGGAAAAAGTATTTTAATGGAAAGAGTATATGAGGCAATTTTGTAATGACTTTGAATACACTAGTTTCAAATAATTACTATAAAGTTGATAACATAACTTTATTACAATGACATAATTTTAATTATACACAATCAAAACTGACATTTCTAACGATTGTTTTTCCATCCATGGCTTACTTCATTCCATGCTTTTTCTTTTTCTTTCTTGAATCTTCTTTTCTATCATACCTTCCGGCGCAGGGTATCTTCGTACTGGCTTCGAAGCTCTAGAAGATCTTCGAAGGCCTTCTCTGACACCAATCGCCTCTTGTGATGTCTCATTTGTATCAATCGCCTCTTGTGTCGTCTCATTTGCATTATTAGCTGCATTCTTTGCTTCTTTCACGTTCATAGTTTCTCCACTCGTGGCTATTCCCGAAAATGGCATCACCGGTATACGGCGACGTAGGAATCGACGATTCCTTCTGAATATTCTTCCCGCTGGAGTTTTTATTAAGTAGCTCTGTTCGAACCAACTTCCACGATAACCCCTGGTGTAGCCCAACATTTCGTTTCGGGATGTTGGACCAAGACGTGATCCCCTACTTTAAACTCAAATAACTCGTGAGTATTTTTGTTGAAATGCTGTACCCGTAAATCTTTCGCTCGCCTCGATCTTTTTTCTAATATATCAGAGGCTTTTTGCCATTCAAGAGCGAATGACCTTCGATGCGCTGGTAAGCAATCTCGCACAGGTCTTCCAAAAACGGCCTGAGCGGGGGACATTCCACCTTCACGGGGTGCATTTCGAAATAACAGCAAGGCTTTTGCGAATTTATCTTCATCAAATGACCCTGCGGTCCAAGAACCTTCAATTAATTTCTTCATGGACTTGACTGCCGCTTCTGCCTGACCATTTGACTGTGAAAAATAGGGTGATGATAATCCTGACTCTACACCCCAATTCTTCAAAAATATTTTCATCTCTGCTGATGTGAATTGCCGCCCATTATCAGACCATAATTTAACTGGTGTTCCCACGCTTGTAAAGAATTCTCGTAGAGCTTTTATTATTTTCGCACTAGTCGTGTTTGTGTTCTGAAATGGTACAACATGTGCCCAGCCACTAAATTTATCCACCAAAATAAGAAAATCTCTACCTCTTACTTGCCCTAAATCAATACAAACTTGTTCAAAAGGTCGCGTAGCTTCAGCGTGGCATTTTAAGGGCTCTCTAGGCAATGAAGGCAGTTTCTCGGTACATTTAATGCAGCTTCTTGCGATATTTTCGACATCATTATCCATATTTGGCCAATATACGGATAATCTAGCTCGTTGACGAAGTTTAGTTGCTCCTTGGTGCATCTCTGCCAAATCATGTAAAATATCTACCCGCAACAGCTTCGGTACCACAATTCGAGCTCCACATAAAATCATACCATCGTGATTGTCGATCGACAATTTCTCTCGTATGTTCCAGAATGGCCTTAACTCTTCTGGTAAGTTGCATTTTTCTGTCGGAAAACCATTCATTATTAACTTTCGCAGGTTAACCATAACCGGATCGACTGCGGCTGCCATTTTAACTCGCTCTAAGACAGGATCAATCACGTTATCATTAGATCCTTCAATTGCACATATTAAAGCCGTTCTCGCTCTGAAAGTAGATGGACCTTCAGCAAGTTCATCTGTAGTTTTAGGTTTGTCGACTGGAGCTCTTGATAAAGCGTCAGCATCTGTGTTCTGTTTTCCTGGAACCCAACGAGTTGTAAAACAATACCTTTGCATTTTTATTCTTAACCTCAATAAACGAGGGTTGTCTAGACGATCCAAACTGTAATCGTTTAAGATTGGAACTAATGGCTTATGATCAGTCACTAGCTCAAATGACGGAAGTCCCTCAAGGAAGTGGCGACATTTTGCCATCGCCCATGCAGCAGCCAAACACTCTAGTTCGATCATCGCATATCTGGTTTCAGCATCTGATAAAAATCTGGAGCCCGCCTGAATCGTACACCATCGATTCTGATTGCTGAGTTGTTTTAAGACGAACCCTAATCCGTGCAATCGGGAGGCATCGACATGCAGTGTTGTGGGTTTCGTTGGGCTGTAAAATGAAAGATCAGTACATTTAGACAATTTTAGTGTTGCTTCTTTGAATGCTTCGTGATGTTGTGGTGTCCATAACCATCTAACGTTTTTCTTCAACAGTGGTGCTAACGGTTTCAATGCTTCCGATATTTCATCTGAAAAATTTCCAACTTGTTGACAAAGTCCGAAGAATGCTCTCATTTCTGTTATGTTTGTAGGTGCTGGGAACTCTCGAATAGACTTCGTCAGCGTCGGATCTGGCTTATACCCGTTTTTGTCAATTACGTACCCACCAAACACTACGCTTGGTTGTGCAAACTTAACTTTCTTTATATTTAAAGCAATGCCGTGTTCTGCTGCACGCGCGAACAGTTTTCGTGCTAATTTAATATGTTCATCGTACTCTTTGGAAAAAACCACAACGTCCTCTACAATTCTGCGACTGGATGGGAAATCATCGAATACTTCTGCTAGGCGACGACCATATTCATCCCCGGCGTGAACAATACCAAATGGCAGTCGTAGATAACGCCATCGTCCAAATGGTGTGCTGAATGTGGTTAATAACGATGACTCCTCATCTAGTTCTACTTGATGATATCCTTTCAGGGCATCGATTGTTGTGAAATATTTCATTCCTGCAGGGATAGTTCGTACTGCCTGGAAAGGTGTTACCAAACTAAATCTCGGTCTGATGATGATCTTGTTCAGCGCTCGGAAGTCAACACATAGTCGTATTGCACCACACTTCTTTGGTACGATAACTATTGGATGCACCCATTCAGTAGGTTCAATAACTTTTGTGATAATGCCCTGTTGCTCCAACAACTCTAGTTCTTCTTTAAATTTTGGAAGCAGTGGTTCCGATACAGGTCTTGACCGTCTGATGGCCATCGGTATAACACCTTCTTTAATGACTATGTGATGCTTCTCACCATGCATTGGTCTGCATTCACCATCAAAAATTTCCGGATGTTCCTTCATAAGTTGTCTGAGGTCCGGTTCTATTATTTCAAGCTCATCATTATTCTCCACTTGACAAATATCAACCTGACTCATCTTTTTGCTCAATACTCTACGAAAAGCAGTTGCATCAATTGAATTTTTATCTAAAATATCTGCCTTCACTTGCTGTAATTGTCGAGCTTCAGGTCGTGTTCTAGGATAGCCTTCATGCAGCATCCCTAGAGCTTTCTGCGTATTTTTTGAAATTATAGGCTGTTTCAAATTTTTCAAAACATGTATAGTTGCAACAGCCTCTGACTTTTCACCGTCTGGTTCTGACAACCAGTGTATTTTAACTTTGAATGCACCCATTGATATGATAGGCTGCCCTGTGGCCGTCTCTGGTGATCCTGATCGATAGAGCTTAATCTTGTTAAATTTCTGAAAATAAGTTGTATCAGGGATAGCATCAATCTCGGCTCCAGAATCTGGCATCGCTAGTAGATTAACTGGTTTATTTTGCTGACTGGCGGGTATAACTTTTATAGTAATTAATTCATTATATGTTAGGTTGGAAACATTTCTTAAGCCTATGACATTAATTATATTGACAGGTTTCTTACCCCTGGGTTCACTTCTACATACTACGGCAAAATGACCTTTCCTACCACAATTATTGCATATCTATCACATGCCGGACAGTCGACTTTACTATGGCGACCGCTTGACCCACAGTTCCAACAACCAGTCTTTTCTACCACTTGTTTCCCAATAGGTTTTTCAAACGACATCCTTTTATGTGTTCTTTCTTTCTCAAATTTTGTTTGTTGTATTGATAAGGATGTCCCTTGTTTAATGTTCACTGACTCATTCTCAGTCGCCTCAAATGTTCGCAAAATTACTAAAGATTGATCTAGACTTAATTTATCCCCATGTTCCAAAAGTTTTCTTCTTACTTCATCATCCTGGACCCCAAAGATTACTTGGCCTAGAATTCTTGATGATTCGCAAGATGAGCAGCAATCGACATTAAATTCGCATTTCCTGGAAATGTCTCTGAGGTCACATAACCAATTGTCAACTGTTTCGTTTGGTCTCTGCACTCTTAAAGCTAGCTGCCTTCGCCAAACATGCCTATTTCGGCCAGCATTGCATCTCTCACGTAATTTATTAATGATAATTTCATAAGATGCTAATTCTTCCTCGGATAGGCCCATCGTCAACACTGTTTGTAAGGTTGACTTTGACAAACATGATAACAAGATGTTAGTCTTGTATGTGGGCCGTTGTTCTGCTGTAAGGCATGTGTCGATAGTAGACAATGCCAAAAATATATTCCACTGTTTGTACCATAGCTCAAATGTGTCTTTATATTCTTCAAGGTCAAACAGTGGTGGGGTACCATAAGGTTTAAATGGCTTACTAACGTGGTTTGTATCACCTCCAGACTGCGCCATGTAATGACTTTGAATACACTAGTTTCAAATAATTACTATAAAGTTGATAACATAACTTTATTACAATGACATAATTTTAATTATACACAATCAAAACTGACATTTCTAACGATTGTTTTTCCATCCATGGCTTACTTCATTCCAAATTTTAAATTTTAATTTTCCTGACACAGAATGTATCCAATCTGTGGACCTCAGCTCAATATCAAGCACCGACATAACTTCACAATCTACACAGGATAAGCAGTTTTTTCGTGCCGGATAATATTTTTAATATAATGTACTTGAACGCTCAGTCCATACGCCCTATTAAGAATGAAATTGAAGCTTTCATCTTTGACAAATCTTTCGATGTACTGTGCTTTACTGAACACTGGCTAAGAGAAGATGAATGCGAAGTATATTGTATAGAAAATTTCCATATGGCATCATATATGGCACGTAAACATATGCAACATGGTGGGGCTATGATTCTAGTAAGGAATACGTATGATTACATACCTATAGACAAAATCAACAGATTTAGTGTTGAATTTCACTGTGATATTACTGCTACACTGCTTACTAAATTAAATACAATAGTTTTATCTTTATATCGATCCCCTGATGCGAATTTTCAAATATTTATTAATTCTTTGGAAGATATCTTCAATCATCTTGATTTCTCCAAAAATGTAATAATATGCGGCGATTTTAATGTAAAATTTAATTTAGATGAACATAATACAATTGAATTACTGGACTTTATGAAAACATATAATCTAGTACCTTCTGGAAATTTTCCTACTAGAGGGAAAAATCAGTTGGATAATATTTTTCATAATCTCGATATTAACAATGTGTCTACTTGTCAACTTATTTGTGCCTTATCAGACCACTCTGGCGTTAATCTATCAATTTCTCTTCCTAAGTTAATAGACAAGAACTTATTATTAAATAAAACGTATAGACCCATTACTAAAATAGGACAACACGTGTTCTACAATTCCTTGGAAAATATGGACTGAAATTTTTTATACAATTCTAGTGACGGAAATCTTTCATTTGATATGTTTTTCCAAACTTTTCATACGGCTTTTGTTTCAAGTTTTCCTCTAAAAAAGGTCAAGACATCTCCTACGTCAAGAAATAAAAATTTAGTGTCGTGGTTCAACAAGGACATAAAAATTATGCGTGATAAACTTCTCATCCACCAAAAACAATACTTAAAAAATCCCAATCAACAATCCTACACAGAGAGAAATACGTTTAAAGCTAGATATAGAATGGCAATTAAACATGCTAAACTTACGGCTAATTCTAATTTTATCAAAAATTCAAACAATATTCCGAAAGCAACTTGGCAAATTATAAATAATAACCGGTTAAAAAATACACGGACCAATTGCGCTTCAACACTTACTGCAAACAAAATTAATTCTTTTTTTGTAGATATTGCAAGCAATATAATTAATTCTTTGCACACTACTGACATTTCTCCGTTATCTTTTTTTCAACCTAATCTTATTCTTTCAAATAAGCCTTTCACATTCGAAACTGTTTCTTTCACTACTGTAAGAGATATAATTAACTCCTTGAAAAATAGCAACTGTAAGGATGCATACGGTTTAAGTATGAATGTTGTGAAACAGGTTAAAAATATTATAATATATCCTTTGACAAGAGTAATAAATACATGTATACTATCTAATTCTTTCCCTGACTCTCTAAAACTGGCATCAGTTATTCCATTACATAAAAAAGGCGAATTGAATGATCCGAATAATTACCATCCTATATCATTGCTCCCTGTCTTCTCTAAAGTGTTTGAAAAAATTCTTTTTAATCAGATAACGTCTTATTTCGAATCCAGTAATCTCTTTAGTGAGTCACAGTTTGGTTTTATAGGTATAAAATAGGTCCACCACACAAGCTATTTTGGAATTTATTTTCGAAATATCCAGATGTTTTGAAGCTAAAGAGTTTTGCTTATCTACTTTCTTGGATTTAAGCAAGGCTTTTGACTGTGTATCGCATGATATATTACTTGCTAAACTCGCTATGTACGGTTTCAATCACAGTAGCTGTTCACTTATAGAATCGTATCGAACAAACAGAAAACAATTTGTATGTATAAATAATTCCAATTCCATTCAGATTCGCTCAATATTATTTAGGGGGTACCGCAGGGTTAAATTTTAGGTCCATTACTATTTTTAATTTATTTCAATGACTTCTCTTCTGCTATTGCAACGAAATCTATTTTATATGCCGATGATACGACCCTTATAACAAGATCATTGTCCCTGGAACACATGCAATATGTTTCTAGTGATAATTTATCTAAAGCAAAAGACTGGTTTCTATCAAATAAATTATCATTAAATGAGGAAAAAACACAAAATTTACTCATAACAACAAAAAATCATAGCTATCATAACCCGCATTTCATTAAATTTTTAGGAGTCCATATTGATCCTCATTCAATATGGGACCATCACGTTGCCCATATATGTGGGAAATTGTGCAAAACTATATATCTTCTTAGAAACCTACAAAAATCAGTTACAAGAGATGTTTTATTAATAACGTATTTTGCGTTATTTCAGTCGCATATAGCATACGCTCTTTTAGCATGGGGACACTCTGCCTCTGCTGAAAGAGTTTTTAGACTACAGAGGCGTGCAATAAGAGTGATGGGGAGTGCATCTTATAGAGCCGATTGTAGGTTACTCTTTAAAGAATTTAGAATCATGACACTACCATCACTTTTTATCTATCACTGTTTAGTATATGCCCATCAAAACCTAAATTCTTTTGTCTCTTATGAAGACGTTCACAACTACAACACACGTAATAAATCAAATATTTACCCCAATTTTACACGAATAAATAAATCAAGATATAGTATTAACTATTATTCCATAAAGTTTATGAATTTGTTACCAGTTTCTACCAAAGAATTAAGTTCAGTACAATTTAAAAAAAACAATGAAAAACTTATTGACTGAAAACCCAATGTATAGTTTTAAAGAATTTTTTGAACTTAATTTATAACTTCTGTGTATCAATTATCATTTGTCATGTTATTGTAATTTATCTGATGGACTGTCCATTAATGATTATGTATTGTATGTGGACAATAAATAAATATTATTATTATTATTATTATATTATTAATTAATTTATTGACAAATTTGTACACTTCACACACATCAATTAATTGAATGTCAACTTTTTCAATTAATTGATCAATAAATTAAATTGTGTAAAACCCACTTAAGAGTATAACATAAATGAACGTTTTTTGATACGTTCTAACCATTAAAATGTATACTACCTGGAACACGCGTAGAGCGCATGTTACTGCAGCTATTTGAATGAATAGCATTGGATGACTCGGACGAATTAGCGTATCTTCGTGTTTCGTCGGATGTTTGAAATCGCCCGCTTTTTTGTCTATATAGATAAGCAAAGTAAACCTATAATTCACGAAAAAAAAAAATGTTTTTGACGTCCGTGGCGATTTATTTTATATAGGAGGAATATGTATTTCGTTAATCAAATAAATAAATAAAAATATGTGCATAATACAACTATTGTGGCGCCCGATGCGTACGTTTGGGAAAGAGACGTTGGCGTCGTGGTGCTACATTGGTCTACGAATGAGATCATAGAACCCGTCACACGTGATGACAAATAAACGTTTCTGCAATGATTATAATTAATGGTTATTTGACCTACAGTAGTATTGCAGGTAAATTGGGAAAATAAGGGCACGTTACTCCAGAGCAGATATGTACTTACAAACACAATAAAAGACAGGCAGGGTTTAGATATATTTCTTTCCGGGGGGTTATTCCCGAAGACAATTGGTTGGTTGACCCTATGAGTAAAGGTATTCGAAAGGACCCACACAATGGTTCTGGAGAAATAATAACTTAAAATTCTCCTCTTGAAGCCCTAACCAGCCGTTGATAACGAAGATCTGCTCTGAGTAACTCGCGAACAAATTGTAAATAGTATTTGTTGCAGTAAAATTTACTACAAGATAAATTATTGTTGAATTAATTAATAAACAAAATATAGCGTGGATACATGCGCAATATGCGGTTGCAGAACACAAATAAATTGAAGCGAGGTGTAATTCAGATAACCCGGTTGACAGATAATTACATATAATTTACAAATAAGAATAATACATGAACACAAATAATATTCACTAGACAAAAAAAAGTGCAAATAGCATTGCACTTAAACTGTAATAAGCTGTATTACTAGTGTTAGCCCTTAATAAATGATTAAATATTAAATGCAAGTTACAAAGGATTGTCACTGCCAAAATACAGTATAACATTATACAAAATGTTATGAATTAAATTCGTAACAAAATTTGCAATAACTAAATTAGTATTATCAAGAGTCGGGAAAGACATATAACATAAATTAACTAATTCTAATATACAAAAAATATCAAAATATAAAGAGTTAGAATCTAGGTTAAGTTCATTATAAATAAACCAAGTGACAACGCAGCTATGACAGAACCGCGTGACGCACAAATAGACAGTTAATTTGTATTCAAATGAAATTGTTACTCACGCTTAGTTGACGACGGATCTCCGGACAGTTAACAACTTTGACAGTTATTTTGTCATTTTTTAGATAACCTAAAATTTAACATTTAAATTTTTCTTAGTAATTTTTTGAATCAGTCTCGTGTGATGTTGACCTGATTTTGTCATTTATGGCAGGCAGGTCGGCCGGCACCATGTCTGGGGTTATGACACCCTCATAGAGACCTCCATAGTGCAGAAAAACGAATTCACTGCTGAAGAAATGGAGCAGCTGAATAGAATTATAGATACTGCGATAAAGACGATACTTGTGAACAGAAGGAATAAACAAGAAATTCAATTAATTGATACTGGTTTCGCAAGAATCCTTATCAGTTGAACCTTCTTCAACTGAAGGGGAAGAATTCACCATTCAAAATGGTAAAAGAAAAAGTAGAAGAGGTAAAACCGCTTCAAAGCGAAGTAAGAAAATTAACGACTGCGATTTGAGTCAAGATTCCAGCGAGGAGGATGCAACGAATACTCCTTCAAACTTGAACTCAATTGTGGAAACTAATAAAATTGTACAGGACAAGATCCAACCAACTGAAAATGCGAAGAAGGTAAGAATTACTCCTCTCTTAATAAATAGTCAGACAAATAAAGGCATGAAATGGAACGATATACGCGCCATTAAAGCAGATATTAGTGAAGCTAAAATCGTTAGCAATGGCGATTTTAAGATTATCCCAGCCACCAGCGACGCACATAGGAAGTTCTCTAAATAACTTGAAAATAGGGGTGTAAAGTACCACACTTGCCTCTTTTTGAAGACAAAACCTAAAAGTTGTCATCAGAGGAGTAGACCCTAACCAGGAATCATTAGAGATTCTTGAAGAATTGACGAGACTCCAATACCCAACAATAGCAGTCCAACGCATGACATCTAAAAGACACGGAATAAAGAAAAACTTACCCCTTGTGAAGGTTGAGCTGACAAATAACGCAGCTGGAAGGGCCATATACGATCTTAATAAACTCCTTTACTTAATAATTACAGTGGAAACCCTGAGGAGAAAGAGTGGGCCCGGGCAATGTCACCGCTGCCAAAGATTTGGTCATGCAGCTAATTGTTGTAGATTGCCTTTCCGCTGCGTTAGTTGCGGCATGGAACATCCATCAAAATCATGTCCCCAAGATAAAAAACAAACACCACCAAAATGCGCTAATTGCAGCGAGGCTCACCCTGCAATCTACAAAGGATGTAAGATGCATCCTAAAGGATCTCCTAAGAGAATGGCCCTAAATGAGAATACCGAACCCCGACAGCGCCGCATTGAATCTCAGCATGTCCGTCAGGGTTTCAGTTATTCCCAAGCAGCACAAAGTAACAGCGAGAAAACGACCAACCAGCAAAACCAATCAACAAACGAGCAACCAGCTCAGTCAAGCGGCGAGCAACCAACTCACCATCTAACGATGTTGCTGAGCCTACTAAATAAATTAATGACAGTGAGCCCAGAGAGCCTGAAGCTCATAGTAAACGTTTTGAGTAACTCAAAGTGAACCAAAGCCTTACTACAAAATCAAAACCAGCGATACTCAGACTATGTTTTTGGAACGCCTACAGCTCACGGCCAAAAAGAAATGAATTAGAAGAATTTATAGAAAGACACGATATAGATATTGTCACAATTAATGAGACTCACCTTAACCCATGTTTTGATGTTAAAATAAAAAATTACCAGTGCTACAGACAAGACCGGAGAGGTGAAGGAGGCGGTACTGCCATATATATTAAAAATAATATTACCCACTATAATGAAGGGGGAGTGGAAGGACTCATACAACTCGAGGCAAACTCTATCATAGTTACTATGGAAAACGACGAAGAATTAAGAATAATATCAGTATATGACAGACCAGAACAGACTTTACATGAATCTGACCTAGACATACTATTTGACACTGGCATACCTACTATAGCCACTGGTGATTTTAATGCGAAACATCCAACATGGAATAGTCGCAGAGAAAATAAAAGAGGAACTACATTATTAAATCACGCCACAAAAACTGGACTAAGTGTAGTATCTTCGAACTCGCCAAACTTCTACCCCAGAATAAAACCAGATGCTCCTCCAGACTGGCTTGACATCAGTGTTAGCAAAAACGCAATAATCAAAATGGAAGATTCTGTCACTGACCTCAGTTCGGATCATATGCCTGTAATTGCAGAAGTATATGCAAGAGCTAAAATCAGTGAGAATCCAAGACACAAAAGAACGGACTGGACAACTTTTTCGGAGTCGCTAGCTAATACCATTGGCGCACTTCCAAATATCCAAAATAAAGAACAACTTGAAAATGCCACTAACAACTTGTGTGATAAAATAAAACAATCCATTTACGACTGCACAACAGAAATCGAAAATAGACCTCCTAATAAACTAGGAGTACCAAGATGGCTACAAAATCTTATCAAAGATAGAAATAAAACCAGAAAAGAATGGCAACACACAAGAACACAGGATGCCAAAAGAAGGTACTATTCACTGATGTACAGAATTGAAATGAAATTAAAAACCAAAAATGGAACGACACAATTGACAGTATGGAGGATGACACCAATATCATGTGGAAAGTATCAAAAGCCCTTAGATACAAAAAATCTAATTTTCCACCTATTCATTGAGAAAATGGCTTAGTTTACTCCAACTTTGAGAAGGCCGAGGCTTTTGCAGACAGCATAGAACTGCAATGCACACCAAATTATTACACAGATATGGACACAGATCATGTGAACTGTATCCTCAAATTTGTAAAAAATCGACTTCAATTAGAACATTGCCACGAGGAAATAGATTTCACAACACCTGAAGAAGTCCTTCAAGTGCTTAAAAATGTAAATACATGAAAAGCACCAGGCCCTGACAGTATCCCAAATATAGCCCTCAGAAAACTACCGACAAAAGCAGCAGCTGCTCTATGCAACATCACAAACTCCTGCATGAGACTTGGACACTTCCCGACTGAATGGAAAACCGAAAATGTGGTTGTCCTACCGAAGCCTGGAAAAGATCCAAAATTCCCACAAAATTACAGGCCCATTAGCTTACTGAGCAACGTAGCGAAAGTAGTAGAAAAAATTATATTGACAAGATTACAGAAATATACAGATTCGCACAATATTATTCCCGAATACCAACATGGTTTTCGGAAGCAATACTCCACGACTCACCAACTTCTACGTGTAACAGAATATATAACTGAGGGCTTTAACACAAAACGGGATACCGGTGCGATTTTCCTCGATGTAGCCAAGGCCTTCGACAAAGTCTGGCACCAAGGGTTGATTTATAAAATGATATCAAATCATTACCCCTTACATCTCACTAAATTAGTAGCCTCATATTTGAAGAAAAGGAAATTTAGAATAAGAATATTAGACTCTCTATCTGAAAAGCGCGAAATGTTGGCTGGAGTACCACAAGGCTCATTATTAAGCCCGTTGCTATTTCTAGTTTACTGCAGCGACCTAGAGATCAACCACGGAGTGTTACTAGCGATGTATGCAGACGATGTGGCAATATTATTTAAATCCAGTCATCAAGAAACGATAAATATAAGATAGCAATTCGCCGCCGAACAACTCCACAGCTGGTACACAAAGTGGTGGATTAGTATAAACGCCGAGAAGAGCCAAGCAGTTTACTACAGTAGAAGAAGACAGGGCCAAGCAGAACCAATAAAATATAACGATACCACAATACCATAGAGAAATACAACAAAATACCTTGGGGTTACACTATATAGAAGACTAAGCTGGAAGCCGCATATAAAGGACAAAAGAGCCACCTCATCGGGGATCATATACAAAATGATGCCTCTTATAGGGAAAAGGAGTAAATTGAGCATAAAAAATAAATTACGATTATACACAACTATATTAAGACCACATATGCTATACGCATATCAAATATAGGGCCATGCAAGCGAGTCGACTATTAAATCTTTACAAAGAAGACAAAATCGAATACTAAGACTAGTTGTATCCGCACCCTGGTTTTTGAGAAATTCGCTAATCCACAGAGATTTTAAAATACCACAGATAACGGAATATATTAAAGAAGGAGCGACAAAATTCTTTACAGTACTAGAAGACCATCCACATGAAGAGATAAAGAATATACTATCATCATATAAAGAAAATACCCGTATGAAATACAGAAGACCAAAATCTATCATCTGGACTTAACAAAAAAAACAATAAGATGATCAATTACAACATGTCATAGAGAATGAGGTAAAACTCTGAAAAGAAGACGCACTTTAGTGCGGCCACATTGGCACCATAAAAAAAAAAAATAGAGATATTTAATTGCGATTAAGGAGGTATGAACATTTGTACGGTACTCCAATAATCAAGAGAATCCAAGTCAGTACTCACGCTTATGTATGAGAAATACAGAGTGATTTTTAACATGGGATACAGATAAAGTTGCTGGTTTTATATACCAAATTAGAACTTCCATCTGGAATAGCTGATGTTTGTAGAATACTGGCACAGCTACCCTTGGATTGATTGATTTCTATTGGGTCACAACGGTTTGGCACCTCCTAAACGTATGATACTCTAAGAACAGCGCACTATTATTTTTGCTGAATGAAAAATATTAAAAGATACTTGAAAATTACGTTTTCAAGTGGAGTCAAAATCTTGAATCGGCAAAACGTAACGGGTTTTTTTGTAGGAAAAACGATTGCTCCCGTTGACTGGTGAAGTGATAATTGTCGTTTACAAAATGGCTATCAGCCTCGTCTTTGAAAACGTCAAGCACTCTACACCAGGCTCACGGCCTTATTTATCAAGTACAAACTCGTGAGTCTACTAATGCACTTGTATTGTATTTTTCTAGCTGAAAAATACTAAAAGAGGCTTATACGTTTACAAACGCTGTAAAACGTAAAGCGGTTTCAACTGCAGGAATGTACGTCTGTTCTCCCTGCTGGTTGAACGAGAAATCTCCGTTTTTAGCGAAACAATTCATGTTAGAATTGGTTCGTACTAACAAAAAACATGAAATATGTTGCGACCATTTACGTCGAAAATGAAATTGAAAATTACCAAAGACGGTAATTACAAATTAATTTGGACGTGAATAGTCGCAACAACTATTATTATATGTTACATTTAGTAATACGTAAATATCAGGCAAAGTTCATTTTTCATGTTGTATATTTACAATACATTTATAATATTACTAGCAGTGTACCCGCTGCTTCGCTACCGGAAAAAAAAACGTTGCCCGCTTAAATCGGGCCTATTTCGAAATCAGTTCAAGACTGGTTGCTGCGAATCGTTTTACATTCAAATATATTTATTTGTTTTAATATTGTATTAATATCTGCTTCTTATACAAATAATTTAAATTAGTTAATTAGTTAAAATTTTTGGCGCACAGCAACAAAGGCTATTTGCGCCTAACGCAGCCCATTTGAATGACTAGACTATATATTAAAAACAATACATTAGACAATTAATTTAAGTTAGAACTTCTTTGTAAACATTGGTAGTACAGACAATTGCTAACAACACGTATGAATGTCCCGTTGTGCTAACCCAGGAAAATGCCACATGAAAGGTAACCGACGAGTTCATCGAAAATCAATTAATCGAATATCAATTCATCGAAAATCAATTCATCGAAAATCAATTCATGGAAAATTAATTCATCGAAAATCAATTCATCGAATGATCAATTCATCGAATGATCAATTCATCGAATGATCAATTCATCGAAAAAAAATATTTTGTAAATATTTGAGAGGCATGCCGAGGGCATCGGAAAGTCAAAAGAGCAGTGGTCAATAAAAGTAGACAGACTAAGAAATAATTGCGTAATTTTTTTTATATGGTTTAAAAAAAGGTAAATAAAGTGACTTAGTGTTTGAATATAAATAAAGAAATATAATAAGAAAACTTATATAATAAAAGAAATAAATGTTTTGTTTATAAGGTTTAATAAGACAGGTTATGGGCAATTGCACGCAATTAATATTTATAAATTCATACACAATGATACGCATTTTAATTGGGCTAATATGGGGGAAAATAAAGTACTATGCGCCTAAAAACAAGGTAATTAGGTTAGGTTTAGTTAGTAAAAGTCTAAAACCGAGCGGAGCGAGTTACCCATCTTCTAGTTTAAGGACAAAGCACTATTTTAGGTTAGGTTAGGTTAGTAAGGGTTTTGTTAGAAGAAGCCGAGCGAAGCGAGCTACCCATCTTCTAGTTTAATGTCAAAACACTATCTTAGGTTAGGTTAGGTTAGTAAGGGTTTGGTTAGAAGAAGCCGAGCGAAGCGAGCTACCCATCATCTAGTTTAATGACAAAACAAACTCACACTAACATAACAATGCCACCTGTTTAGAATCACCGTACATTGAACAAATCATGTGTGGTATAGTAAATATGAATAGTAAAACTATGTACATAACTCAAAACGCTTAAGACTTAACAGATGGGGAAATACCATTTTTATAATCCTTTAAGAATGGGTGTATTAAGTACATTTATGATCCCATTAACCGGGTTTTTCTGATCTAAGGAGCCCTGTTCGATTTCAAAATAATCCAACAGGTATCTTTTACCTGGCGTATTTTCTGAATGGAAAATTTAAAAATTATTAATAGACCAAGTATGATAGTTATTTAATAAGTGTAGTCTGTCAACTTTTATTGACCACTGCTTTTTTGGCTTTCCGATCCCATCGGCATTCCTCTCAAATATTTACAAAATATTTTTTTTCGATGAATTGATCATTCGATGAATTGATCATTCGATGAATTGATTTTCGATGAATTGATTTTCGATGAATTGATTTTCGATGAATTGATATTCGATGAATTGATTTTCGATGAATTGATTTTCGATGAACTTACCGTGAATCCACATAAAATGCTTATGTGAGAATCACTCAACGCCAAAGGCGGCACCGAAAACGCGAAGCATTTTGTGTGGTACCTTACGAAATTATTTATTATAATTATTCGGTAAAACACGAAGCTTTCAGAGTCATCCAATTTTTGAAGCCTTTTGATACTGGGTTCAAAAGGCTTCATTTTATTATATGCAGATAGTCATGCGCCTTTCATATAAACTAGGTAAACGTTTTCTTTAGCAAGTTTTTAATGTAAATTTGTATTTAGTTCAGCCTGGAATGGACAAATTTCATTGCGTTCCTGGTGAAGAATATCCAGGCCTTTTTTCATATATGGAGTGTAATGCTTGCAAATGTACATTAGACGGACGAAGCATAACTTGTGATTTTAACAAATACACTTATGTTAAATGCAAATTAAGTCGTGACAAGTAAGTAGATTTTTTACTTTTTGTTATTTATAATTAGAGACGCACCAGAGTGCAGTTATAAGCGTCTATTTTACAATTACATAGGTTACAATTCTTTGGATTTACATTAATTGCATTTTGTAATGAGTACATTTACTTTTTATTCAAATATATTTTTCTAATTGTGGCTTTAAGAAAATTAAGGGTCTTCTGTAACTGCACTTGGTCGTTGCTCTTCGTCATATTGATAATGTTGTTGTAGCGAACCGGTAATGTTACTTTATAACGTACCATTTATTGTCCACTAGGTAGCGAGCCTGTGGTATAATATTACGTCTAATCTCAAACTTAAATGAGATTTCTGTCTAAAGGAGTTCGGTTAGTAGGCATGAGTGTTATCCAGGGCTCATCATTACGATATGTGAATTAAATGATATGTATTTGTACTTACCAACCGACTGAACAGGCGTCTGGATTTAAGCTGTTCACTAAAGTTCTTAAAGGGGAAAGTTTACACTCGTTAAGACGGTTTAAAATTAATAAATTAAATTTATTAAAAGTAAAATTTACAATTAGTTAAGATAATTAAAATGTATTCAAAATAAAAATGTTAAACAAACAGAACCGAGTTGTCCACCATAATGCCGAACCAGTCCCTCTACGAATGCCACTACTTAGATGTTACTACTAACAAGACCGAATACTCTCTGATCTCTTCTCGAGAGAGATAGGGCTTTTTATGAGAAGTCTTTAGGTATTTCGTGAAAAAATGGTAATAAGGTTATTCAAGGAACTGTTAAAGTCATTAGATAATAACTTTGAACAAATGTCTCCTTGAACAAAGAACCATTTAAAAAATATATTTCTAAAGATACGTGCTTTGAAATAAAAATTTCTAATTTTTATCTTATTATCTGAATTTTAAAATATACCCTTGTAAAAAATCATAAAAACCGATGGCAACCCCTTTTCTAAGAAATTCTCGCGACGGGTGGTTGTGAAAGTTTCTGACGGACTACTTTTAGAAGTGAGGACCTTTTTCTTTTATGTCATCATTTTGTATTTCCGAAGCGAGGACCTTTTATTTAGATCATTACTTGAAATTGTTAAATAATTTTGTCTTCCGGGCCCTCCTCCAACAAAAATTCCTGGGTGCGCCACTGGTCTATATGATATACTAGATCGTGGGAGTACTATGACTACCCCTGTTTTATTGTCCACGCTGGATCCATCTGTATATATTTTTGACCATAAACAATTTTACTAACCAATAGTACTGTTGTGGCAAAGTACTATTTTTTGGGAACTTTAGAAACTCAATGTTACTAGTCGGGCGTGTAAATGTCCAAGGCACGTATTGAATGGTATACTTAGGTAGTATTTGTGGGATATTAGAATGTGTTTCGCTGAGAATGTGAGCAATTTTTGCTTGAAGTGGGTATTGATTGCCAAGCTCTGTTTGGAGTTTGGAAATATGTAGGGTGATATGACTTGCTAGCAAGTTTGGCGACATAACTCACTGTAAACTGCATCCTACGTCTTTAAAGAGATGGTTTACCAGTTTCTGCCAGTATACTTTTAACTGGGCTAGATCTGTATGCTCCTGTTATTATCCTAAGTGCCGTATTATGAATGATATATTACACTATCGTAATCTATTTTCGATCGTATTAGGGATTTATAAAGGGTAGTTAGCGTATATCTATCTGCTCCCTATTCGTAATGTCCAAGCATTTTAAGTATGTTAAGTTTACTGTAACATTCTATTTTTATGTTTTGAAGGTGTTGCTGCCACGTGCCTTTGTAGTCAAAGGTCATCCCCAGAAACTTTTTTGTTTGCACAAAGGATATTATTTCATCTCCTAACTTTATTGTTGGATCATCCTATGACTTGTACAATCTACAGAATTGCATTGATTGCGCCTTAGAAGGTGAAAATTCAAATCCGGTTTCACAAGACCACTTCTTTAGACCACTGAAGGCTCTTTGTAGCGTTTCTGGTAGCGTATTAATGTTTTTGTTTTTGCACAGAATGACAATATCATCTGCAAATAAGAAAATTTTAACAGGTAGTGTTATATGTTCTGTTACTGCATTAATAGCTATCAAGAAGAGGGTGACTGCTAGGACTGAGCCTTGAGGAACCCCATTATCTTTCTCGTATACACTGGATACATGACCTTTCATATGAACTCGAAATTTTCTGTTCGATAGAAAGTTTCTTATAAAGCGCAGTGTATATCCCCGGATGGCCGTTTTCGTTAATAAAGTTATAATATAATGGCGCCAAGTCATATAAAAGGCTTTAGTGATATCGTAGAAAAGTGCTACCATATACTGTTTGTTGTGAAAGGTATTTCTGTTTCTCATATGATTTATTAGTCATTTGTCGATATCCATTTTCTAAATCCGCATTGTGTATTACTAAGTAGATTGGACGATTCAAGGTAGCAGGTTAGTCGAATATTAATAATTTTTTCTATTGTTTTGCATATGGTAATGGAACGGGCAATTGGTCGATGGTTGATTGAATGTTTTTTAACTTTGTTGCGCTTTAAAAGAGGTATGACTGTAACCTCTTTCAATATGTTTGGAAACTGGTGACGTTCCCAATTTTTGAACCAGCATGTATGGTTTGTACGGTTTTGGAACGTGTTTCAGCATGTCATATGTAACAATATCAGATCCTGGACTTCTTTTATTCTTGCAGGTATTTAGCGCAAATTATAGTTCTTTCTCTGTAAATGGATTGTTTAGAGGGTATTTATATCAGGTGGGATTTTTATTTCTTCTCTTTCTTTGATAGACTATCTGATTCTAAACTCTTCGCTACAGTTCTGATTACTGGAGATACGTTCGAAATGTTGAGCGAAAGGAGACATCTCTTCAATACATACCGTCGTTGTCCAACAAAGGAAAACATGATAGCCTTTCAGCAAGCAAACGCTCGTGCTAAGAGGACTGTGAAGAAAAGCAAAGTTACCTAGTTGAAGAAGCATTATTATTACTTCAATAGTTTATTGACAAGAATAACAAGAAATTATTGTAAATTAGGCCTTCTATACTCTCAGTGGCAAATATTCCTTTCGTCTCCACGTGGTTTTGGCTTCAAAACATTGAATGCTAAAGTATAGTCTATAGTAAATGAAGACCATGCCGGCTTCCACGGCGTGTTGGCAGCCGTGGAAGCAATTATGTAAACCCCATTAGTTTGTATTATTCTTAGGAGTGAAACAAATGACACGTTATGGCACTTTTTTTTAAGCTTTACTTTTTTTAACTCTCACCATAAGCAGGCATTTTATGCACTAAAACAAGTGAAATATAATACAGTTTTTTAACAGAAGTAGAAAAAAGATGTTACTGAATGCTGTCTGCAATATCAAAAAAGTTGCCTACCCCTGCACTGGTTACTATGGTGTCCTTATTTTATATCAAACATCTTGCAAACAAAATTCGAATAAAGTAACACGTTTATCTTCTTAAACACCTTGTACCATAATCACAATTTAAATATGAAGCATCTGGTTAACTAATAAGTCATAAATTTACTGTTTTTAAAATTAAAATTTACTGTTTAGGATACCAGGTCATATTCGAAGGACATTGATCAATCTTGCAGTTGAAGAAAAGAATAGGATCACAGAAGAAGAATTCCTTCGTGAAATAAGCATGATGAGTAATGAAAGCATGATGAATGAATTTGAAGAATAGCACTGATGGTTACAATTACTTAAACATGTCATGTTAAATATTATAGTGGATAAATAAAATGGCACTAATAAAATAATTTTGGGCAAATTAATTTTAATTTTATCTTATAAAAGTGTTTCTCCCCTATGTTCTTCCTTATCTCCTAATTTGTGCACAAAAGTTTAACTACAGTCTAAAAGTGGCTGTTACATTGCTGGTTACAAAATAAAAAATTTTGGTCTCGCAAAAAATGGTGCAATAAGGAGTAAATTTTAAGTTCAGACAGCGCTCCGTTGTCATTTCGGTACTTAGAACCGACTGGCTTGGCCTCAGAACAAATAAAACAGAGGTATTTATTCAATATTAAATTTTGGAAACACTAGCGATCGCGTCATCCGTGGCCTCTGATGGTACTTATCGACGATTAACCAAGCGGGCGGATATTTCAAATAAATATTTTTATATTTTAATGCTTTCAGTCTGAAATATGATTACATATAAATAATCTTTTATTTTATTTCACATAACTAAAGTACTTACTAACATGATTAATCAAATTTAAGTATACATTTTAAAAATAATATAATACGCCCTAAATTTACATATTAATTTAGCTTTATTCAGAAAATGTTATGCATGGTTTCGAATTATTTGGTTCTCATCAGCGCGATGTATCCTAACACCATTTTTATTCATGGATATTGGGAAATCGCAAAGCATGCATGTCTGTATGACATAAAACAATGTCTACAATAGTAGATGCATGCTAAAATAAAAAGTTATTCGAAAATAAATTTTTTAAAATGTATATAATTAAACATAAAATAAATAGGAATTTCTGTTTCCAAATGTAAATTAAATAAACTATATATAATAAATAACAATTAACTTAATACAAATATGTACACTATTTACAAACAAAAATCATGACTAGTTGTGAGTAATTTGTCTCATGTTTATTTGATTACGTCTTTTCCTATTGTTAATTTGAAATTTTTTCTGCATATCATTGTAGTATTTTCTTATCATTAAAAGAGAAGAATAATGCAGCAATTGATTTCTAACGTACGTCTGATGTACTGTACAATTAAACCACGAAAAATCTATGCTATTTAACTGCAAATTATATTCTGTTTAATATTTTTTATAATTCCATTCTCCTTAAAAATTTCGTACATTAAATCGCGAATTTTAATTATAAATAAGATCACATTTTTAGTGACTTCAATCGTAGTGCATTATCATATTCTTTGAACATTGTAAATATGTGTGCCTGTTTCACAGTGTCCAAGAAAAAATATGATCTGCAAATATGACGGTCAATACCTTTTTATTTATTTAAAAGAAAACCTGAGACGTATGCCACTGCCTAGACACTAAAATCATTCAAAGAATAGTGGGTTTGTGGATTTATGCAAATCGAAAAAAGAGTTGGATCCATTCTCTTGTTTTAAATTTTAAAATTCCTGAAGATATTCAAGAACAGTGCCATCATCTTCCTCGCAGTTTGCTCCTAGACTATGTGGCGGAACTAACCCATTTAAAATTGCCGTTTTCAAAGATGAAATAAATTGGTAACAATTTGGGTTTGTATTAGCTGCACCACAATTCCAAATAAATTCTCCAACGGGGCCTGGTTTAAAGCACGAGTTCGTAAATATTGGAAACCGGTAGAATGGCACACTTTCCATATTTCCAGTACCCCTCGAATTGTACGGAACCAGCCCCGTTTTACAGGCAACCAATTTTTATTTCGACCGTTTTTCCATGATTGACATTTTCACTGCATTTGGGAGGAGACAGTTCAGAGAAGCCGATTGTAGGAATAGGCTTATCTGTTGTCTCTTTTATCTCCCACTTAAATTCCTACCCACGTGTTTGCCGTGCGTGGAGACCCGTAACGCCGGAGAAGAGGATCCTGGTCGGTTGAGAGAGACTGCTGCCCGCGGACAGTATGATCCCAACACGCCTTCTTTGGCCTCGGATTCGGTAAAACGGGAGGCTGAGTCTGGTCAGCTCAGTCAATCGGCTGGTGTCACGGTTCATGAATAGAGTGGCTCCACTACTGGATAGTGGATGCCGGGGTAATGCCGTGCCACTAGACAAGTATTCGGGGGTCTGTGGGAGCGGATGCAGCTCGCACGGTTCCAGAGTTGACGACTACTGGTTCTCGAGCGGGTCGAGCAGCCCGTGACTACTTCCTCCGATGCTATATCATCCTGACATGTCTGGCGCAATGAGCCGGTTTGCGGCCAACGTCCCCGGTGTGGGGCTCCCTGGTGGGTGGGCATGGCAGGGTGATGAAACCTATTATACGGGTATGGCGACTACCCGGAAGGATCAAAACTTTTTAAATTCCGCCAAAGTTGAGAGTAAACTCCGTAAAAAATCAAACAAGAGACCTCGTCGTGATGCTCAGTCATCCGATGAGGGATGTGTTAGGCCAGCTGCCAAGAAAGCAGAAGGTAATAGGAATGTAGAATATTGTGCACCAGTACCACGATTTCTCGTCGTGAAGGTACAAGAAGAGGGTAAATCTTTTAAGGAGATGTCCCCCTTCTTTGTTGCCCGAACGTTGAGAAATACGTGCTCTACTGGTATAAAGTCGGTGCTTAAGTTGTCAGACGGTACATTGCTTATCGAAGCAGAACCAGAAGCGTCATCTGCACTACAGAAATGTGTTAAGTTTGGAGAGTTTGGCATTTCAGTTCAGCCGCACAAGGCACTGAATTGTTCGAAAGGCGTCGCAACGGATCGTGACCTGGCGTATGTTACGGAGGAAGAGTTCGTGCAGGAAATGGCATAGCAAGGTGTCATTGAATGCAGGAAGCTCAACCTTCTTAACGGCAAGCCTTCGATCTCCATGGTGGTGTCCTTCGCTGGTACCAGGTGTCCAACATCGGTAAGGGTGGGGTATAACGTTTGTAGCGTTCGCCCCTACTATCCCTACCCGATGCGGTGCTACAAGTGTCAGCGTTATGGGCACACCTCAAGTCGTTGTGGTAAGCACACCATCTGTGCCAACTGCGGACAGGATCAACATGAAGTTGAAACTTGTCCAAACGCGGCACACTGCGTGAACTGCAAAGGGGCGCATGCCTCTACTTCACGCCACTGCCCAACGTACTTGGAGGAGAAGGCAATACAGGTCATTAGAACGCAGGACAGGATACCGTATTTCGACGCCAAGAGAAAATACAAAGAGAGCGCGCCCGGTTACTTTCGCGAAATCTTTCGCGAAAGTAGCTGCAAAGCGAACTGCAAGTGTCCAAACTCAGACAGAGTTAGTGCCTCGTCCGACAACTGCAGCAGCAGTATCAGTCGCGACAAATACTGCGAAAGAAAAGGTGGTATTGGTCCCAGAGACCAAAATTCAGACCTCACAACCTGGGCGATCGGGTCTGAATAAATCCCCCTCCCCTAGAGGAGAACGCACTCAACCTCAGTTCTCCCAACCACCTAAGGAGAAGACCCCACAGTCTTCTCCACAAACTAGAAGCGACCAGAGAATGGTCGCTTCTTCAAAACCCTCATCAGTTACTCCTGAAAAGGAAACTGATAAGGGATCCGTTGGTTCTCACTGGATACCAGTGACAGCCAAACAATCAAAAAAGGAGTCCAGTGTGTCCATCAAAACACCTGGACTACCAAATGAAAGTGTAGCCGAGAAAATGGCTGTAGACCCGCAACCTAAGGGTAAACCAAAAATCATTAGGTTGCGGGGTAACTCCTCTAAACAGAAATGAATGGTCCACTAATCCAGTGGAACTGTAACGGTGTATACCAGCGCTACGAAGAACTGCGACTTTTATTGTCAGATTTTGCGCCTTCGTGTGTTTGTCTGCAGGAAACAAACTTCAACGAAACCGACACATTCTCTCCTCGGGGATACTCCGTGTTTCGCACGGATTTCCTTACGGGGTTAAGAGCATGTGACGGCGTGGCAATTCTCGTTAGAGACACATTGTACCACGATCCTGTAGACATTGACACTGAGTTGCAGGTCGTAGCAGTTCGTGTAGCACTTCCCCTCCAGGTGACGATTTGTTCTATCTACCTTCCCCCTGGTGTTCGGACTGACATCCGAGATGTCATGAACATCATTGATCAACTTCCAACACCCTTCATACTACTAGGCGATTTTAACGCCTACAATGTGTGTTGGGGATCGGTGCGGAACGATCGACGGGGACGTCACCTGGAAAATATGTTGAACGAATTGAATTTGAGCTTTCTGAACGACGGCAGACCCACGCATTTTTGTGCAGCAACGGGTACATTTAGTGCTATAGATCTTAGCGTTGTTTCAGGAGTCATCGCTGTTCGCATCGTTGTTCAAATGGGATGTGCATCACGACCTGTGCGGTAGTGATCACTTTCCAATCCTCTTAAAGCCTCTGTTTAATACTGTTACCGAATCCCGCTGGCCACAGTGGGTTCTTCGGAAAGCAGATTGGACCAAGTTTGCGGAATCATTCTCGCATGAGGATATTCCGAACTTGACCGTAGACGAAGAGGTGAATCATTTCACGGACTCCATCACAAGCGCGGCTAAAAACAGCATACCGCTGTCATCCACTCAGCCCCGTATAGTTCCCGTTCCCTGGTGGAACGGGGAATGCGACTTGGCGCTACGTGAAAGGAGACACCTCTTCAATACATTCCGTCGTTGTCCAACAGAGGAAAGCATGATAGCTTTCCAACGAGTGAAAGCTCGTGCTAAGAGGATTGTGAAAGAAAGCAAGCGCTAATCATGGCGTAAATACGTGAACACCGTTACAGTTGCCACTCCAGTGGCCAAAGTTTGGGAGAAGGTCCGGAAAATATCCGGTCTAAATACAGCTACAGCCATTGCTGGTCTATCGGTAAATGGTAACGTAGTTACCTCAGCGGTCGAAATTGCTAACACTTTGGCATCTAATTTTGCGTTCAATTCTAGCTCTGAACATTATTCACCCGAGTTTTTAACTCGTAAAGCAGGCCTCGAATCTATACCTCTAAATTTCTTTTCTAGGAATGACGAGGTATACAACCTGCTTTTCTCTCGTGAAGAGCTTGATAGCGCGATGTCAAAGTGTAAGGATAGCTCTCCTGGTCCAGATGCGATACATTATCGTATGATCCGAAATCTTCCGGAATCATCTAAGTCTAGGCTTTTGAATGTATATAATAGGATATGGACTGAGGGCAAGTGCCCGACCAAGTGGAAGGAATCTCATATTATTCCTATCCCCAAAGTCGGGAAAGATAAACACTTGCCCTCTAGCTATAGACCAATATCATTGACCAGTTGTCTCTGCAAGCTCATGGAGCGAATGATCAGCAAGCGTCTGATTTGGTTTTTAGAATCAAACGACTTGCTGGCCAACACACAGTGCGGCTTTCGCCGTCACCGCTCAACAGCAGATCATCTAGTCAGACTAGAGACAGCTATCAGGAATGCTTTCGCTGAAAACAAACACCTGGTAGCTGTGTTTTTCGATATTGAGAAAGCCTATGACACTGCATGGATTTATGGTATTCTCCGTACTCTGCATTCCTGGGGTCTCCGGGGACGCTTGATGTTCTTTATAAAAGACTTCATGTCGAACCGGCGCTTCAGGGTGCGGATCGGAAATACCCTGTCACAAATGTTCGCACTGGACAATGGGATCCCACAGGGCTCCATACTGAGCGTTACGCTATTTTTAATTGCCATTAACGGTGCAGCTTCATGTATTCGATTACCTGTACAGAGTTCTATATTTGTCGACGACATTGGTATCTTTGTCGCCGGACAAAAGACTAGTACAATCGAACGTCAGCTTCAGCTGACTATCAATCGTCTCGACCAGCAAAACTGTATGTGTCCATTTTAGTAGGAAAGGGGCTGTACATCCCAATCCTACACTCACACTAAATGGAACACAGTTACCATTTGCCGATACTGCCAGATTTCTGGGTCTCGTGTTCGATAGTCGTCTAACTTGGCGGGCACATTTTTTGTCCGTCAAGAAAAAATGCCAAAAGTCGCTCAATTTGTTGCGGGTCCTCAGTCACAAAACATGGGGTGCAGACCGCACTGTCATGTTGCGTTTATATCGTTCTCTAGTGCGCTCTAAGCTGGACTATGGATGTCTAGCTTATGGGTCAGCTAAACACCAAGAGATAAGAATTCTTGACACTGTACATCACACTGGGGTTAGATTGGCCACAGGTGCATTTCGCACCAGCCCAATACTAAGCCTGCTGTGTGAAGCAGGCGAACCGTCATTGTACAATCGTCGTAAAATTCTATCCTTGCAGTATATGGCTGCACGCAGTGCCAAGCCAGATCATCCCGCGTGTGACCCTATTCTACAAAATAGGCATACAGAGATTTATGACAGAAAACCAAGAGCCAATAGGCCTTTTGGTCTGAGGAATTTCGACATTTTGGGCGCTATTGATTTTAATATGCCTGAAATGGCAAGTTTCGTTTTGTGTGCTGTTCCACCATGGACGCTACCGCGTCCACTTGTGAACCTCACATTAACTAGGTTTGATAAAGATACTACGTTGCCTATTGAATACCAACATGAGTTACAAAGAACACTGGTCCCTAGGTTCGAGGATACTGTCATTTTTACTGACGGATCAAAGTCCGGAACCAGGGTTGGGTGTGCGTTCGTTGTTTTGAATCCACGCCAACAGTTTCAGTACTGTCTGCACTCTATAACGAGTGTGTACAGTGCTGAGCTGTACGCTATTTTTAAGGCCCTGTGTTTTGTTTCGTCAGAGCAAAGTCGGTCAAGTGTTATCTTGACGGACTCGCTGAGCGCTCTGAACAGTATCCAAGATCCAGATCCAGTGCATCCTCTTGTACTAAAGATCCGGTTGCTACTCTACAATCTGAATGCTCAGAATGTGAGGGTAGAGCTGTTTTGGCCGGGACATGTTGGTATTAAAGGCAACGAAGCGGCAGATGCAGCTGCAAAAGCCGCCTCTCACAGACCTATGATTGATGTGAGTTTCGTTTTTCCAGATGACGCAAAGAGTCATCTGAAACATCTGGTTTTAGACATGTGACAACATGAGTGGAGCCGCACACAGAACGTTAAGTTACGACAGATTGAGGGAGACGTTAAACCATGGGGTTCTTCCTGCAGGATTGACCGCAGGGAGGAAACCGCCATCACACGCCTCCGTATAGGTCACTGTTGCTGGACCCATGGACACCTCCTTCGAGGAGAAGAGTCCCCTATCTGTGAGACGAGTAACACAGATTTGTCTGTGTTACACTTTTTAACTGAGTGTATACAATTCGAGGATGTCAGGGAGAGGTTAGGCCTGTGCTATGACCTGTCAGTTGCTTTAGGTGACGAGAGGGTACTCATGGACAGGCTGATACTCTTCCTGAGAGAATCGAACTTATTGTTTTATTTGTAAAGTCTTGCACCTTATTTTAATGGTTTCTAGTTATTGACTGTGATATTCGATGGTAATTGGCCCCTTTACAGCCTCTTACCATCAACCTGAGTCGGTTCAAATTTTCGAACAGACTTTTTATATTATTTATTTGTGTTTGTCAGTGCAAGATTTCTTTTACTGAGTATGCGTATTTTTAATGATTTTATTTATTTATTTATTGTCTAATATATTGTTTTTAATATATAGTCTAGTCATTTAAATGGGCTGCATTAGGCGCAAATAGCCTTTCTTGCTGTGCGCCAAAAATTTTAACTAACTAACTAACTAACTAACGACATTTTCACTGCTCAATAGTATTCAAGGTGTCAATCCAAAATTTACTGTGTTGTGAATTAATGGTAACAATATCTTTGAGAAAAATGTATTATTCCTTCTTTTACAACTATCTACATTGTTCGAATTTAGGGTGTCAGAAAGATTATTAATAAAAACCACAAATTCAGCAGTGAATACTGCTTCTGCTGGCAGATGATGGCCAAATGAAGACATGGTATTGATGCCAGCAGCAAATGTTGCACTTAAAGTTTTAGCAGCAACTGAAACTTTGATTTTAATGGCACTATTGTCTAAATTTAACTTATACGGTTTTATCTTTCTGAGGGCTTGACATGTCATTTTTTCATCAATTTTGTAACAATCAACAATATGGGAAAATTTGGCTGTTTTATTCTTATCGAAAATTATATTATAGTTTACCATGGTATTTCGGGTGTTTTTTTAATAACTGAGGTCAATAATTTTTTGTTCATTTACAAAAAAATATACATTTGATATATCTGAGATATTTTCCTCAAGAAGACGGTTAATAGCAGAGCAAATAGTTGTGCTCTGGTCACAGACAGTGCACACTATTTTCAAACCACAACGCTGTAATTCACTAATTACTTCTTTAATCACTACTTTTAAATTTGATGTTTTAACAGCATCTTTTGTAAAATAGTATGCTACTGGCTGCATCCAGCTTTTTCTTAGGCCCTGAACCATGAACACTAATGCATGGTTAGCAAAATCATTCTGTCTGCCTTATACACCTAAATCGACATATCCAATAACAGTGTCGAAAGAAGTATCAAATGTACACCCTGTAGAGAGAGATACCTCATCTAAAAATTAAGCTGCAATATTTATCCTAGCAATGCATATTTTAATTCTTAAACGCGTGTATTCCATAAGAAATGCGTTAGAATCAACGTCAGGTTAATATTTTTATTTTAACACCATGTCTAACGCCATTATCCAAAAATGCTATTCTGTAAGAGCATTTGTTAAGGTAAGCGTTAATACAATATTTGTTAACGCGAGGTGCTAACTCACCTTGTAGAGAGAATATAATGACTGCACGCGCATGCGCTGCTACGTTGAATTTGAACCTTTTTCACAAGAGTGTCAAATGCCAAGAGAATCTTAACCTAATATTTCGGTGTTTAATTAAATATTCGTTGGCGAAATTTATTTTAAAATTGGAACAGAAATGTTTGGTCCTGTGATACTCATTATACCTGGTTTCAACAGTGTATTAAATAAAATTATAACTTAGTTCAACTTTTATTTAGTCAATTTATATACTACATTGTATTATAACAGTTTATCTAATTTTTGAATAAATTGTGAATTATGTGTTCATTCTATTTTTAAAAAAGTGTTCGGTGATATTAATTATTAAATAATTAATTGATTTATTACGCTATTCTAACCTGGAATAATATTGCTGTGACCTTCATTATCATTCTCATCAATTGTTTCTTCAAATAATACACCATTAAAATGTACTGCGATATTGTGAAACACGGCAGAGGCATAAATGATTTTTGTAGCTTTCAGATGATTATAATTTTAAGTTCTGTGTCTCAACAAAAACCAAAACTGCTCTTCAATACTCGATTTACTTCCTTTCTATACAATTACTTGAACTTGTGTCTGGGTTACTTGTATCACAAAAATTACGAAGCGCCATTCTTAGCTCTACTGTAAAGAATTCACCTTAAAAAGTAATAGAAAGTTTGGATTTTGGATATTCCTACCGTCTTGGGTTTTATTCAATTTTTTTTGAATAACATGTCATTTACTTAAATAAGATCAGCCATTTTTGCAAACTAAACACTAGCGTTAACTTTTAAAGCCACCATTGTAGTAGGCGTTTATTGTAGAACGTTAACTTGGTATTTTAACGCCACCGCGCTATAATTTTAACACATTTATGCTTAGCTAATAGCATTTACGTTAAAAATGGTGTTAAAAAAATTAATGTCGGTTAATTTAGACGTTAAGATTTTAACATCATGCTTAGAGAATAGACCTTTCGGGTCTATTCTCAACTTGTCAAAAAACATTTTATTCACATCACAATCAAAGGGAATGTCAAGATTTGTAGTAGAATTGTCCGCTACCAGCGAACACATCACTATATGCAGGTTCAAAACCAAAAGAATTATTCACCGGGCATACGTATTATTTATTACAAGAAAAACACTTTTAAAAAAACATAATATAAAAAAATAATAACAAAATTAAGAAGAAAAATAATAACAAAATTAAGTCAAAAAATTATTTATATCTATATTTATAGCAACATACACATCCAGAACCACAGCAAACACAGATACAATCTTACATGCAGAACACAACCATAGCAACCACACACGCTATCTTATGTTCCCAACACACTCCCACCTGAGAACTTTAAATTCACTAACAAAATTGAAAGTTCTCACAAAATTAAATACATAACCTAATTAACAAAAGAAAATCTATCAGGCATTTTAATTTTACGCCCATATTTAGACACTCGGTCTGTCTCTTTATTGACACTTGTGTCCACTGGGTTCTGTAAAGAACTTGTTTAGGGAGGAGGACTGTCTGGTTCCACTGTTGTCACAGCGGGTTCGGCATCCAGCGTTGAAACGTCGTTCACCATCTCCAGCGGATACAGCTTCTGAACTGGTCGGAGCAAAGTCCCGTGTTGTCTTTACGCGCACCAACCGAACTTTATTGTCTTTGCCCGGCATAATTTCAATGACGCGCGCTCTAGGCCAGTCTAATCGTTTATTGTTGTCGTTACCGATCATTACAATGTCACCAACGGATATATTGCTGGACTTTTTATGGTTACGTGAAACCTGCCGTAACTGCTCCAAATATTCCGTACGATGTATAGTACGGAATATTTGGAGTTTCGTACAAAATCTGTACGAAACACTCACGAACGCGTTGCAGATACTGATAACGTTTTGTTAGTTTATTTGAGTCTATCGCGTCACAATCCGGTAAGTTACTTTCAGAAAGTTCTTATAAAAACATAACCGGTGTTAAAGTCTTAAAATCACGCGAATCAAAAAACACATAAGTTATTGGAATTTGACTGGCGCACCTAATAAAAAAGGACTCACATTTACACCAAATACAACACGTTTATTTTTTCCAGTCCATTATCATCTTTCCACAGAAAACGAAGACAGTCTCGGTCTCTTTCGTTAACCTCAATTTGAAGGAACGCCTTTCTTATATCGGACCTTATACCTATACGTTCCTTTCGAAATTTTAGCAATAATTGAGGTATTAATTCTATAAATTTGTTACCTTTATCAAGGCAGTCATTCAATGACGGATGACCCTTTTCTTTGGCCGATGCGTCAAAAACCGGTCGTACTTTAGTAGTTGAGATTTCTTTAAAAACCGGTCGATGTGGCAAGTAGTGTATCATGTCCCTGGCCTCCTTTTCAGGTAACTCTTCAATGATTCCTTCTTTCAACTATTCTGAAATGAAGAGATTACAAATTAAGATTCTAGGAATATCAGAAACAAGATGGACGGAGTCAGGAAATATAAAAATAGTTAGTTAGATTGTTAAAATTTTTGGCGCACAGCAACAAAGGCTATTTTCGCCTAACGCAGCCCATTTAAATGACTAGACTATTAAAAACAATATATTAGACAATAAATAAATAGATAAAATCATTAAAAATACGCATACTCAATAAAAGAAAATTTGCACTGACAAACACAAATAAATAAAATAAAAAGTCTGTTCAAAAATATAAAAATAGAAGGTGGCAGATTCATATACTCGAGAGGAAATAAACATGAAAATGGTGTAGGAATATTAATTTTAGATACAATGGAAAATCAAATACAAGGATACTGGCCAGTTTCCGACAGGGTATTATTGGTAAAAATAGGCGTCAACAAAAGAATAAATATGAATTTAATACAAGTGTATGCGCCAACTACAGATTACACAGAAGAAGAAATTGAAGACTTCTATGCACTAGTTGACAGTGCTCTAGGATACTGCAAAAATCATGAAATAAACATTGTGATGGGTGATCTGAATGCAAAAGTGGGAAAAGATCAGATAGAAAACATTGTCGGCAAGTGTAGTATGGGAAAGAGAAATGAAGGAGGTGAAATATGGATTGATTGGTGCAAAAGAAATGAGCAAAGCATAGTAAACACCTGGTTTAAAAACCACATTAGAAGAATTTGGACATGGAAGAGTCCCTCAGGTAAAATCAAAAACCAAATTGACTTCATAACAATAAATAGAAGATACATGAATGCCATAAAGAGTGCAAAAACTTGCCCAGGAGCAGATTGCAACTCGGATCATAACCCAGTAGTCAGCAAGATTGACTTTAAATTGAAAATTGTTAAAAAACATTTGCAACGACAACATATATTAAATTACGAAGCAGCAAAAGAAGATAGTGAAATTAGTGACAATATCGCGAAATCATGTAAGATGATAAAACTAGATACAGAAACAGACAATATAAACAAGTTATGGGAGAAAATAAAGAATTCAATAATAGGTATAGTGAATCAAAATATCCCAAAACCAAATTCAAATAACAAGGATAAAGCATGGATTACAAAGGACATAAAATATATGTTAGAAGCGAGAAGAAAGAAAAACAAAAACACCCATGAATATAAGACAATAAATAAAGAGCTGAAAAGAAAAATAAATAGTGCGAAAGAAAAATGGCTAGAAGAGAAATGTAAAGAGATAGAAAGGTTTAATTTAGGAAACAAATACAGTTGGTTCAAAAAAGTAGAAGATCTGTGTAATCGGAAAAAAATGTATACACCAGGATATCTTGAAAACAAGGAAGGATCGAAAATGTTCGAAATAAATGAGAAACTTGCACGTTGGGAAAAATATATTACAGAGCTGTACGGTGAGGAAAATATGGAAATAGAAGAAATAGAATCGCATAATGAAGGACCTGTCATACTGAAGCAAGAAGTAGAAAAGGCTATTAAAAATTCACCAAGGTCTAAAGCTTCAGGGCCAGACACAGTAACAACAGACAAGATACAATTACTGGGCATTGATTTGATAACTATATTGGCTAATCTAATTTATGAAACAGCTCGAATACCAGACGAGATGACTAAATCTGTATTTGTGCCTTTGCCGAAAAACTCAAATGCCTCAAAGTGTGAACAATATAGAACCATAAGCCTTATGAGTCACACTATGAAAATAATTCTTAAGGTAATATTAGACAGAATTAAAAACAAAACACGCAATGAAATATCAAGTACTCAAACAGGATTTTTTCCAGGGAAAGGGACCCGAAATGCTCTATTTATACTGCGAAATATTATAGAAAGCAATATGGAATTAAACAAGGACTTGTATGTGTGCTTTATTGATTACTAGCTGAGTACCCGTTCTTCGCTACGGTATACTGACGGACGCATTAGTGTAAAATCCTCAGTTTGTTTTTAAACATGTGTATGGGTAACCTTTGTAAGCAAAAACCTAGTCGATATCTCATCTGTGCTAAGAGATATTGAGGAAACCATGAAAAAACATTATACCCTTTTACAGTATATAGGGCTCGAACTACTGAGTAAAAAAAAACTGTCAAACTTTATAAACATTTTAGAAAGACATATATATGTTAAAAGGAATATTATAACTCAACAAACGAAGAAAATGCGAAGAGTTTTATAATTCTTCTCTAGGGGTTGATTAGGGTATAATTTTGACATAACTTTATATTTTTATGGGTAACCTTTGTAAGGTAAAACCAAGTCGATATCTCAATGGTCCTAAGAGATATTTAAGAATCCGTGAAATCACATTTCAGCCAATTTCACCCACTTAGGGACCGAATTTTGAAAAATTCCATATTAGTGGGTGCTTACGTCATGGAGGGAATATATTTCCCGAATGTCTGTATGTCAAGGGACATTCTATCGAATAAAAATACCAATTTACCCCGTTACAAATGAAATTAAAAAAACTGTAAAAACGCTTTCTAAATATTTTGAATAGAAACCTATGTACCAAAATGAAATGTTATAACTCAGGAAATACAAAGGTTTCTATAATTCTACCCGAATGTAGATTCACCCGTTTAGGGGTTGATTAGGGAAAAATCCTGAATAAAAAAAAAATGTATGGGTAACCTTTTTAAGCAAAAATCAAGTCTATATCTCATTAGTCCTAAGAGATATTGAGGAATCCCTGAAATCAAATTGCATCCCTTTTCACCTCTTAGGGCTGAAATTTCATAAAACCCCTTCTTAGTGGGTGCTTACATCATGGACGGAATATAATTACCGAATTTCATGTCTCTATGTCCAAGAGATGTTCTATCAAAAATGAGTGTTATAACTCAACAAAGATTGGAACTAAGAAACTGAAAATACGAAGGGTTCAATTTAGAGGTTAATTAAGACAAAATTCTGAATTCCTATGTTATTTAAACATTTGTTTAGATAACCATTGTAAGTAAAAACCAAGTCGATATCTGATTGGTCCTAAGAGATATTGAGGAATCCCTGAAATTATATTTGACCCCCTTTTTAGACCCTTCGAGGTCAACTTCGAAAAATCTCTTATTAGTAGGTGCTTACGTCATGGAAAGAATATACTTTGCGAATTTCATGTATCTATGTCCAAAAAACAATCTATCGAATAAAAAAATACCCATTTACCCCTTTAAAGGTGAAATTTTAAAAAACTGTCGAAATTATTTCGAGGTATTTTAAAAAGACACCTATATGCCAAAAAGAAACCTTATAACACAACAAACAAAGGAAATACGACGGGATGTAAAATTCACCCCGATTGTAGATTCACCCCTTTAGGAGTTGATTAGGACAAAATCCTGAAATAGGTTTTTCGGCATTTTGTGTGAGTAATCTGTGTAAGAAAAAACCAAGTCGATATTTTATTGGTCCGAAGAGATATTAAGAAATCCTTGAATTGACATGTCACTCCTTTGCACCCTTAAGGGATGCAATTTCAAAACACTGTCAATATTATTTGGAGATATTTTAAAAAGACACTTATGTGCCAAAAAGTAATGTTACATCTCAACAATCACAGGAAATACGACGGGATGTATAATTCACCCCAATTGTAGATTCACCCCTTTAGGGGTTGATAAGAACAAACTCCTGAAATTAGTTTTTCGGTATTTGTATGGGTAATTTTTGTAAGCAAAAAGCAAGTCGATAACTTATTAGTCCTAAGAGATATTGAAGAATCCTTGAAATCACATATCACCCCTTTTCAACCTTTAGGGGTGAAATTGAAAAAAAAAGTCCAAACCATTTCGAGATATTATAAAAAGACACCTATGTGCCAAAAAGAAACCTTATAACTCAACAAACTCAGGAAATACGACAGCATGTTTAATTCACCCCGATTGTATATACACCCCTTTACGGGTTGATTAGGACAAAATCCTGAAATAAGTTTTTCGGCATTTGTATGAGTAATTATTGTAAGAAAAAACCAAGTCGATATCTTATTGGTCCTAATAAATATTAAGGAATCCTTGAAATCACATGTCACCCCTTTTCACCCTTTGGGGCTAAAATTTTAAAAAACTGTCAAAACCATTTCGAAATATTTTAAAAATACTAAATCTGAAATAAGTTTTACGGCATTTGTATGAGTAATCTTGGACCTAAGAGATATTAAGGAATCCTTGAATTCACATTTCACCCCTTTTCACCCTTTAGGGACGTAATTTTAAAAAACTATCAATACTATTTCGAGATATTTTAAAAAGACACTTTTGTGCAAAAAAGAAATTGTATAACACAACAAACACAGGAAATACGACGGGATGTATAATTCACCCCGTTTGTAGATTCACACCTTCAGGGGTTGATTAGGCAAAATCCTGAAATAAGTTTTTTGGCATTTGTATGAGTAATCTTTGTAAGCAAAAACCAAGTCGGTATCTTATTGGTCCTAAGAGATATTAAGAAATCATTGAATTAACATTTCACGCCTTTTCGCCCTTTAGGGATGTAATTTTAAAAAACTGTTAATACCATTTCGAGATATTTTAAAAAGACACCTACGTGCAAAAAATAAATTTTATAGCTCAACAAACATATGAAATACGACGGGATGTATAATTCACCCCGTTTATAGATTTACGCCTTTAGGGGTTGATTAGGACAAAATCCTGAAATATGTTTTTCGGCATTTGTATGAGTAATTATTGTAAGAAAAAACCGAGTCGATATCTTATTGGTCCTAGGAAATATTAAGGAATCCTTGAAATCACATGTCACCCTTTTTCACCCTTTGGGGTTGAAATTTAAAAGAACTGTCAAAACCTTTTCGAAATATTTTAAAAATACACCTATGTGCCAAAAAGTAATGTTACATCTCAACAATCACAGGAAATACGACGGGATGTATAATTCACCCCAATTGTAGATTCACCCCTTTAGGGGTTGATAAGAACAAAATCCTGAAATTAGTTTTTCGGTATTTGTATGGGTAATTTTTGTAAGCAAAAAGCAAGTCGATAACTTATTGGTCCTAAGAGATATTGAAGAATCCTTGAAATCACATATCACCCCTTTTCAACCTTTAGGGGTGAAATTTTAAAAAAAGTCAAAACCATTTCGAGATATTATAAAAAGACACCTATGTGCCAAAAAGAAACCTTATAACTCAACAAACACAGGAAATACGACGGGATGTAAAATTCACCCCGATTGTAGATTCACCCCTTTAGGGGTTGATTAGGACAAAATCCTGAATTAAGTTTTTCGGCATATGTATGTGTAATCTTTGTAAACAAAAACTAAGTCAATATCCCATCGACCCGAAGAGATATTAAAGAATCCGTGAAATCACATTTCACCCCTTTTCGCCCCTTAGGGGTTGAATTTCGAAAAATCCCTTAGTGGGTGCTTACGTCATGGAGGGAATATACTCTCCAAATTTCAAGTTTCTAGGCCAAAGGGTTCGGGCTGGGCGGTGATGAGTCAGTCAGTCAGGACACTTGCTTTTATATATATATAGATAGTAAAGCCTTCGATAGTGTCAGTCATGAGAAATTAATACAGCTATTAAAAAACTTAGATATTGATGGAAAAGACCTCAGATTGATAACTAATTTATAAAGCGTGCAATCGTCAGCAATAAAAATAGAATAACGTCTGTCAAATTTTGTGAAAATTGAAAAAAGGGTCAGGCAAGGATGCGTCATGTCCCCTGACTTTTTTAACCTATACAGTGAACAGATATTTGAACAAATTAAAGATATAAGAGGAATTATAATTGGAGGAAAAATTTACAATAACTTAAGATACGCCGACGAAACAATGCTTATGGCAGAAACAAGAGAATACTTAATAAAATTAGTAAATAAAGTGAAAGTAATTAGTGAGGAAGGGGGTTTAAAAATGAATATGGCAAAAACGGTATTCATGATAATTTCAAAACGGAGCAAAGACGATTGTAGGGACTTAATAATAGAGAATAATATTAAAATTAAAAAGGTAAATAACTACAAATACTTGGGTAATATTATTAATGCAGATGGCAGGGTGAATATGGACATAAAGAAAAGAATAGCTCTAACAAAAGTAGCATTTAATAAATTAAGACCATTTTTGGTGAATAATAATATAAATTGTGGGCTAAAAAATAGGGTATTTAGTTGCTATTTGTGGAGCGTACTACTATACGGATGCGAAAGCTGAGCATTAAACAAACAAATAATCAGCAAACTAAATGCCTGTGAAATGTGGATACTAAGAAGAACATTAAAAATAAAGTGGAGCGACAAAGTAAAAAACGAAGATGTATTAAACAGGCTAAAAACAAAATGAAAAATTATGAGCAAAATAAAAAGACAACAATTAAATTTCTTCGGACATATAATCCGCCAAAAGGGTATAAAATGGGATGTTTGTAGTGGAAAAATAAGTGAAGGAGAGAAAGAGGACGTAAAAGAACAACAATTATTGACAATATAATAAGTGACACGGAAACAAAAACATTTAAAAGTTTAGTGAATTGTGTGGACAACAAATTTGAGGTGTTCCATGGTTGCTGACGTCTACACCAGATATGGCACATGATTGATTGATTGATCAAATTACTCAATCTGTCCTTTAAGGTAGTGTTTTCATTCTGTCCAAAATGAGAACGTTGCCAGACTCGCAACAGGTCCTCTGGCAAACAGGATTCTACAAGAGGGTATAACATGGCTGTACAGGTATCGGTGGTTATACCCAATGTTTCCAGAGCATGTAGTTGCGTTTCAATTTTGTCATACAAGTTAACAATACCCTCCTTTGATTGTTCGACATGGGTTTTACTTAAAACTAGTTTTAATAATTCCCTAATATATACCTCTATAAGTAAGTCTTCTCTGCCAAATCGACTCTTCAGAAGGTCCAACAACTTGGAATAATTCTCTGCTGTAGGGGGGTAACTTTCCACTCGATCTCTCGCCCTTGTTTTTGGTATCGTTGCTTGTAACAAATATTGAAATTTATCTTCTGGTGGAATTGCTGGGTCTTCATCAATTTTTCGAAATTGGCTCCATAATTGAAGCCATTCACAAACGTCACCACCGATTTTTTTAAATTCAATTTTGGGTAATTTGAATTTTCTAACGGCGAGACTATTATTGACCGCAGAATCGCTCCTTCCTAAACTGGCTGTTTCATTTATAGAATTACCCAGTTTTTTTACAGGCAGCATCTAATCTCTTGATTGACATGAGATATTCATCAGCAGATAACATCTCTGTCTATATATCTGCTTCATAAGCACGATCACTCATCATCTGTTCAAGAATTTCTGCATCCACAATTTGTAGTCTGTCTACTTTTTCTTCACACTGCAGCTGATATCAATTTCCGAAATATCTTTCTCTTCTGCTGTTAATAAACCTCTCAGCTGATTGGTTAACCTAGTAAAGGTACCGCGGAATGCCGACCGATGTGTCTTTAGTAGTTCCATTTTTGCCGTTTACGATAACGAAAAGAGAAAGAGAAACTTACTTCACCTCCAAGACCGCTGACAATACGTACCCTCTAATGTTTGTGCTCACACAAAAAACATTTTATTCACACCACAATCAAAGGGAATGTCGTGATTTGTAGTAGAATTGTAGGGCATACGTATTATATATTACAAGAAAAACACTTTTAAAAAAACACAATAGAAAAAAACCAAAAACAAAATTGACAAGACTGTCAAAAAACTATTTATATCTATTTCTATAAAATGTATTTATTGAAACGAACCTAAAATTATAAATATAAAATATACCCAAATAACATAAATTTAAAAAAAAATGACTTTTAATCTTTTAGAAAATCTTCTTCGTCTAATATGAAACAGGGGTTTTCAAACTTATATTTTTTTATATCAAAAATCAATCTCTTTTTTTGTAAAGCTGTAAATTCTTTTATGGCTACTGAAATACTGGAACTCACTTCCAAAGTCTTATCCAGAGAGCTCATTATTCGCCCACTTATTTGGTGTAGTGGCTTCAACTGTGGTCGCTTTTCTCCCATTCGCTTTGGCCCGTTAGCCTTCATTATATTTTCAGCTATTTTAACTGGTTCCGGAATTTCCTCTACATTCTCCTTATCATCTATAATCATGATGTGCGTGTCGTCCATCTCATTAGAGTCGCTGCAAATTTGGATATAATTTGAAGTGCTGGGTTGTGGTACACTAGTTACCGTAACACCTTTAATCCCAGCAACGGTTGATTTCCCCCACACAGATAGACCTCTTTCTTCGAAACTGGACATCTGCAGTGAAATTTGTGGACCTCCGCCTGTTGCATTTCTGCTACTTGTTATTTTCTTGTATTTAGCCCGGGTGGCGTTCTTCCAGTCTTTGAATCTCTGCAAAGTGATTAAAAAAATTGCTTAGTCATAAATGTCAAAATTTGAATAAAATTTTTCTATTTATTCTCGGACGTTAAGTTTTGACAAAGAATTACAACTGAATTTTTGTGAGGTTGCACGGTACTCCATATTACACTTATATGTTATTCTCTTTTGTTGTATATAGTCAAAGAATTGAAATAAAGAATTATGATTATAATTATTTTGGACTATGTACTATCTATGTCTGTTTCTTCAGTTTAGGTGAATTTAAATAAGTAATTTAAAGTAAAATTAATCAAGTAAAAAGTGAGCTCTTGCCAACTTATATGTAAAAATTCTATTTAGTTCCGCTTAAACATTTGGAATGGCCTATACTTGTATAATCAAACAAATAATAAAAATACCCTTTTCCATTCTTCAACTGACATCTGTGGTCCATTTGCTGTGCAATTGAGTTGATCAGCAAGCGATGTCCACTTTTTTTAAAAATAATTTTCACCTAATCTGGGATTAATGATTCTACTGCGAAAAAAATAATCTTCCTCCATCGCATGCAGATATAGTTCATACTGCTCACTGTTTGTTTTCACTCTTCGCTTTCGTGATTGTCTATATAGAAAAGTAAATTTATTTTATAAGCTTAAGTACTCTCAGTACCGAAGTACAGAATGGAATTTTTACCAAAATAACATTAAGTTTCTTTTAACATGTAAAATACTTACTGTTCGAACGATGCATTTTGAAGCGATTCACTCATTTTTTTAAATTCTGGAACTTTGCAATATATACTGTTTTCACGTAACTCAACGGTGTGACATCTATTTTTGCAAACTATCCTATTTATGTAGGAGATCTTTGGTAGGAATTACCGGGGTTAAACAACCCCTCAATCCCTGTGATTACATATGTTACAGATTAGAACATTTTTCTGAGAAAGTACTCTCATTAAAAAGGTTCGAAATTACCTGAATTGTAAAAACCCATGTTGATTTACAATTCAAAACAAAAGAAACATGTTTTGTAGTAATATAAATGACATCAAACACTGGAATTCCATTAATAATTATAACTAGTACCTAATCCTGCAGTAACATTTGGTTTAGCCTTCAAATTAGATTTTTCTGCAATAGTAGTTACATTTTGAATGTCTTCTGTTTTTATTTCTAATTTATAAATAATTATTTAACTCTTTTAAATACGTTAACCCAACAAAACATAATTCTTACACGGCTGTCAAAACGAACGTGAAGTTACCCCAGTGTTAATTCTACACCGGAAACAAATTATAACATTGGATTTTACATCGGGTTGTTCAGAATACTGATTTTTTCAGTGATGTTAAATCTGATTTAATAGAGCAGTGTTAATTTCATTGGTGTTAAGTTCACGGGTGTTACGATGGAAACTTCCGAATACCGCCATATAGCAACATACACATCCAGAACCACAGCAACCACAGATACAATCTTACATGCAGAACACAACCATAGCAACCACACTCGCTATCTCAGGTTCGCAAGAGGGAACATCTTTTAAAAATTTGGTCAAACTAAATTTTGAGGGCATGGTTATAAATTTACGAAGAAATCTATAACATCTTGGACCTCTTTTATACAATGCTAAATAAAAAGCTTTATCTTTAGCAGCGTAAGACGGAACTTTTTTTGCAGCGTTTCTAAACTGAGACTCAAAAATGACACTGTGTCTCTATTGAAGTTTTGCATCAAATTTTCGAAATATTTATTGTTCTTAATACTATTTAAATTTTGTTTATGAATGATTTTTTTAAATTAATAAATTTGAGCCTTTTGTTGCCGATTAATTAAATAACAAACTTTTTTTAGGACTTAATAGTGCATTTTTTTTAAATGTAATGATTGTAGTAATGTTTTTTGTTTTCTAAATTTATTTTGCGGAGTAGATTCTATGTTATTATTAAATGAATTTTGAGACGTACCGGATTGTGCTTGATCAACGAAAATGTTAGCAGGGCGAATTAAGATATTTGAAATTATATTAATTTTGGGTTTTTTTTTAAATTGAAAATTGTTGGAACAGCAAACTTATTAAGTCTTGTTTTAAGAGTTTAACTAACTAACTAACTTGTTTTAAGAGTACTTTTTCTTCGAAATGACATTCACAAACGTACACACGCTTGGATTTTATTTCAGCTTTATTCTACAACCTTCCTCAATAGCATCACGCCAGGATTTATTTCTGTCTGGATTACTGGGTAATGAATGAAACATTTTGTTGAGATACTCGGCATCCCTTAAATCACTATTGTAACCGACTAACTACTAGTTCGGTCACTTGCCACCAACACGGAGGGGACTGTTTTACCAACAGAGCAAATAGTCAGTCAGAAACGGTTTCACAGCGTAAAATGGCGCTCACAATAGTTTTCTCTAGTAAAATATGAAATGTAATTAGTTTATATTAATAAATTTAATTTGTGAAATAACTAAGTGTTATATCTGGCGTCCCAACTAGTGGCCGAGAACCCGGCAAAGTAAATAAAGTGTTTAAGTGCGAACATGAGGTTAGTGTCCGTTAAACATCGTGTTTAAGATAAAAGATTGTGCGAATTTTTACGTCGTTGTGACTAGTTCAGCACACAAGTACTGCAGTATGTGTGAATGCGACACCGTTGTGCCTGTCATACGTATTTTTGTTGATTAACTGACTCTAAAACATACATAGTGCATTGTGTGTGTGAGTGACTTGCACAATCCACGCTGTGTGAGTCCGTCATCTTTGTGACCATCGTACAGAACTGTGCTGGTGCGCGTTCGCGATATTGAGACAAAATCCTGTGAGAAATGCCACCAAAGATGGAAAACAGCAAAATGTACTTTTCAATGAACAATTCCAAGAATTGATCTCGCAAATTATTAGTGCAAGAGTGCGGGAAGATGAAAATGCGCAAGATCGCAGTGTATCTAGCCCGATCAACGTGCATCAAAGTGCGGGAAGTTTCGCGAAGTACACATCACGGTTTTATGGTGCCGAAAATGCAGACGTTGACGCGTTTTTAGATGCGGTTATCACCTATAAGGAGTGCTTGAATATAAACGATGAGAACGCGCTTAAAGGACTAACGATGTTACTCGAGGGCATAGCTGCCACTTGGTGGAAAGGCGTGAAAGACTCTATTACGAACAAACTGCCGTTCAGCTCGATATGGTGTACGGACTTTTGCATCGTGACGTATGGAAACGCGTGACTCGTAGCGATTATGATTCATACAAACGCTTGCTAGAACTTGCGCGTGACGTGGAGTTAGCATTGCGGGAGACCAAGGAATGACCGGCTAGGAAACCAAACAAAGCTGAAGAAAAGAAGGAATCTTGTATGAAATACAACTATTGCAAATTATATAGCGTGAGAAGAAAAGTTCGAGCGAGACAGGCGAGAATGAAAGTAGATCAAGAGCAACCATTCACTGCTATGGGTGTAAGGCACCTGGTGTAATTAGGTCCGAGTGCCCAAAGTGATGACCAAAATCACAAACTAAGACATCTGTGCAGGATATAACCGCTGAAGGAACAACGAACCACACGGTTAGACCGCTACTGCGCATATCCATAAATGAATTCCAATGCACATGCCTTGCTGACTCTAGAGCGCAGATCAGCATAGCCGGTTACAAGATGTATCAGCTTCTTATGCAATGGGGATTCACCTTCAAAGGGGAAACTATGCGGCTGACGTATGCTGATGGACGATCGAGAGAAACGGAAATTCTCAAAACCAAGGTCAACATCACGATTGGGCACAAAAAAGTTGAAACAAATTTGGTTGTGTTACCCGCGGAGGTAAACAACAAAACGCTACTAGGAATGGATTTCCTGAGGAAAGCCGGAGTTACATTAAATATGGGCTCCGCCATCTGGTGTTTTACAGAAGATGCTGACACGTCCTATCAATTTTTCGTGCCGGACGATATTACCCAGAAGATGGATGTTGCTGCAGTATCGGCTGAATTAGCACTAAGGGAGAATGAAGCGATTTCTCTCTCAGCTGCTGGAAGGGAGCAAATGGATGCGTTGTTTGCTGATAATCAAAACATCTTCCGTCGAGGAGGAGAGCCGACGCCATACGCAGAACACTGCATCAACATCAAACCAGGCTGCGCTCCGATCGCAGTTCCGCCATTCAAAATGGCAAAACAGAAGAAGGATATGCTGCGCCAGGAATTAGACACACTTCTTTCAGTTATAGAGGAGTGCGAATCGCCTTGGGCTGCACCAGTAGTCTTGGTCCCCAAAAAAAAAGGTCAAGTACGCCTCTGCATTGACGCCGACTTAACGAAGTCACTATCGGAGACTCTTATCCGATGCCCAGAATTGATGAATTTTTACATGCCGCTAAACGTAGTAAGTTCATGTCAACAATAGATTTGCGTTCAGGATATGATCACTTGAATATTAGAAAAGAGGACCGTGATAAAACCACTTTCACGACGCCGTTTGGAACCTACCGATATATGAGAATGCCATTCGGGTTTAAGAATGCCCCAGCCACATTCCAAAGGTTGCTTGACTGGTTCAGGGCTGGTCTAGACGTGGAGATATTGGCATATCTGGATGACCTGATAATTATCTATGAAACCTTCGATGTAACCTACAAAAGAAAATTTGGGCTGCGTGCAAACCGCAAGAAATGTGTGTTTGCCCGTTCCGAAGTAGAATATCTAGGACATGTCTTAACGACAGATGGGATTCGTGTAAACCCAAAGAGAGTATCAGCTATCAAAGAAATGCAGGAACCACGAAATGTCAAACACTTAAAGACATTTCTGCAAACCTACTCATGGTACAGGAAGTTTATCGAAGGATTTTCTGAACTTTCCAGACCTTTGAGCAACTTTACCAAGAAGGACGTACCATGGACATGGGGTGCAACGCAACGTGAGTAATTTGAACGCTTAAAGGCCGACCTTACCACAGCACCCGTGCTAGTACAGGCAGATGAGAGCCGACCATTTGTATTGCGTACCGACGCTAGTAGTTACGCTCTAGGGGGGGCGCTTCTGCAAGGAGAGAGTCAAGAAGAACGACCAGTGGAATATGCAAGTCGTCTTCTCACCTCAGCAGAAAGGAACAATACTACAGAACTCGAGGCCTTAGCAGTCGTTTGGGCCCTAAGTAAATTTAGAGGGTACGTAGAGTGTTCCGAAGTTGTTGTACACACTGATCGCCAACCTCTACGCTAGCTTAGATCAGTCAAGTGGCCCACAGGACGAATCGCCAAATGGGCGCTACAAATACAAGCATTCAACCTGAAGATCCATTACACTCCAGAGAAAGCGAATGTGGTTGCGGACACTTTATCCAGACCTAACTGCATCACCGATCAAAGTCCGAGTTGTAAGGTCTGCAACTTCACGGTTGAACTGCCACAGAGAGGAGATAGGGAGTTGCGCAATGAACAACTAGAAGATCCGGGGACAAAGAAGATAATAGACAGATAATGCTGCCCTGTAGGCACAGATGGATATTAATCATAGAAGATGTCGCCACCAGGTGGGTGGAACTCTTTCCGTTGGTCCAAGCTACAGCTGATGCTTGTGCCAGAATATTAACTGACGCGGTATTAATGCGTTATGGGACCCCTCGTAAGATAATTTCGGATAATGGCGTACAGTTCGTCAGTGCCATTATGCAGCGTGTAATGCATTGTATGGACGTGAAGCAATGACTCACCCCATACTGACATCCGGAGAGTAACCCGGTTGAGCGAAAAAACCGAGACGTGAAGACTCAGCTAGCCATCCTAGTGAAAGACGATCATACGGATTGGGTAGAAAAGTTGCCAGCCATTCGGTTGGCCATGAATACGGCAAAATGCCAAGCAACCGGATATTCGCCGGCATATTTGACGTTTGGAAGAGACCTTCGAACGCCTGGCGACGTCAATCGCGATTTACGCTCTATTGTAAACGACGAGAACTTCTTGCCGCAGATCACCCCTCATCTTCTTAACATGGCAAATGTTATGCAGGAGGTACGAGACATTCATGAGGGAAATCAAGACAGGAATAAGAAATATGCAGACCAGCATCGACAACATGTTCCAGTGTATAAGACAGGTGACCTGGTGCTCGTGAAGACTTACTTGTTGAGCCAAGCTGGCCAGGGAATCACGTCCAAGTTAGCACCAAAACGCGATGGCCCTTATACAATTAAACGGGTGGTGTCTTGTCACGGGGGGAACCTTCGGAAAAGTTCCGCAGGTACACCCGCAGGTGGACGAGACAGTGGTAGTGCAAAACCGTCTCGGTGATGTCCTCACTCGTGCGCACTTTACCCTAGACTAGCTCAGTCGCGGGTTCCGTCCACTATGCAGCTCGGTGTGAAGCACCGGTCAAACTTAAGCGCTCTGAAAAGTAACGATGACGAAGGTGTTGACAAAGATAAAATGCATGTTAATGTTAGACGACATTTATTAAACAAGTTAAGATATAGAAAAATGGAATACAAATAGCCAGGTAAACGGATTACCGGCGCGTAAATAAACAATTGTGAAAAACATGAATAACGAATGACAAAATATAAACAAAACAGATAATGAAATATGAGAACAATAGAATATAATAAAGACGATTTGAATGATTAGAGAGTAAGTCAGAACTTCAGACGTTTGCGAGACGTCTGAGGTAAAGACTGAAGATGGGGATTGAGAAGGGAAAAGGAGAAGTTGGAAGCCGGCGAGGCGATAGGTGTCGCCGCGTGTCTTCGCGTCTTCTTCCGTTTGGGCGTCTCGGCGCCGAACAGTTCTACGAAGAGCCGTGCGATCTTCTGTCGTGTAGATGTTGCGACGCTGGACGTCGTTGTTTGTACGGCACGTACAGGGGCCGATGAGAATGTTAGATGGTATGGTGTTGACGGTGTTAGGCGATAAACCGTCCGACAAAGCGTAGGAGGCGTCCTCGGCGGTGAAAATATTGATGGTGGCCGAATGGAAGTCTCTGGTGGTGGGTATTGGTTGGCGGCGACTCGTTCCCACGAATTCTCACAAGGAGCTGAGAAAATAGAGGTGCGACAAGCACTGGTTCGATCGGCGTCGGGACGCCGAGCGTCGTTTTTGCGTTGGGCGTTGATTTGGATTGACGGCGGGCGTCTCTGTGGATGGACGGCAGGCGTCGTTGTGTTTGGACGGCGGGCGTCGATTTGGTAGGCGTTACGCTGGGAAGCGTCGGGACGTCAGGCGTCGGATTGGTAAGCGCCGGCTTTATGCGTGGAAATAGCCGAGCTCTGGGGTCCGCACGTTGATAGAGGTACGCCTGTACCTTCTCGCTGACGAACGCGTACGGTTTAACGACGTCTATCGTACATAGGTGACGGCGGTAGTAGCATCGCTCGATGTAGCGGCGGTGAGCCGCCCTGCCTCGATGTCGGATTGGTGCCAGCGTGGGTGGCGTCGGGACGGCGAGCGTCGTATTAGTTGAGCGTCGGAGCGGTAGTCTTCTACGAAGCGTCGCGACGGCGGGTTTTGAGACGTTGTAGGATTCGAGGTAGGATGACTGAAGTTAAAGATTTTCCGTTGTAAAAATGATTCTAAGTCGAAGATAGCAAAAATGATTCTAAGTCGGAGATAAAAATAACAAAAATGATTCTAAGTTATTTTTATTTTCGGAAAAACAACAAACACAATTACAAAAACATACACAAAATAAATATAAGTCCCAGAATCGGGACACACTGAACAGTTCTTTCGGCGTATAGCCAGAGGCAGAAAGCCTATTGATGGTTTTCGGCGTATAGCCAGAGGCAGATAGCCTATTGATGAGGTGAGCTTGTTAGAAACTGAGGAATGATTGAGAATCACTCTTCTTTTATACAATTTGCGAGATTTGGTAGAGAAAGGGAAAGTTACGTGATTGGTTTGGAAAAATATGGTAGTGGCAGCGGAATGCGCAGTTCAAAGTGCGCAATTCGCGGTAAAAACCGTGAATTACGCGGAATAAAGTTGATCCGCGGGTCTCAATCGATGGCGCGAATCATGACGATTCCAACGATAGGTGATAGTGTGGGGTGGGAGGCACCCCACACGAGATATCGCCAAAAACGCGAGATATCTCCTGCAACAGTCTCCCACCACGAGATCAGCGAACCGCGAAATCCACACATCTCGGTGGGTAAGTACCACATCTCCGAACTAACGACGTATGTCGCAGGAAACTCAGACGCCCCAGAGCCAGCCTATCCGAAGAGAAGGAGAGGAAGACCCCGTAAGTCCAGTCCTGATCTCTCGGCGAGGTCGCCATCTCGAGACCAGAGGGGGAGTGTGTAACCGTCATATTCAAATGTCCCGCCGCTTGCGCGCCAACGCCTCAAACTACTAGTTCGGCCAATGTTTTTCTCTAGTAAAATATGAAATCCAATTAGTTTATATTAATAAATTTAATTTGTGAAATAACCAAGTGTTATACTATAATATAAGTTATTGCAATTAGGCACACAACAGCCATATAAAACACGTCCAGGCAGTGACATTATTAATAACTATCACAGAATAAACCTGATAAATAATTAAACACTAAAAAAGAACTGTAAAATGCTAAGAGTGCGCTCTATGTTTTCGGGGTTTTAAGACCGAGCATATGGAGTATGATTTAAAAAAGTGGGGGAACGGCGGGAAAAAGTACGGCGGGAAAAAATATAAGTTTAAAATTAAATAAAAAATAAAAATAATAGGCATAGATAAATAACAATGGACAAATTATATTGTTATTTGTCAATGGCTGCAGAGTACGGGCGTTTTGTGTATTTGTAACGTTTTGTAAACAACAACAAAATTATTAAAATACACCGTGCGTAAAATTAAAATGGAAGAGACAAGATTGTGTACCATTTGCAAATTTATTGGACCTCTCCATGAAGTTCACGAACATTTCCTTCATGTAAATAATGGTAAGTATAGCCTATTTCTTTGATTTAAGCGGAACTAGATTATGAAAAGTAGTAACTTGTAACGTTAAAATTAGGCTTTTGATCATATAGTTAAATAAAAGCAAACTAAAATAGTTAAAAAATCAAGTCGTCACAATAAACTACTTACGAATATAAAAATTCCATTTAGTTCCGTTTAATCGTATGGAATAGCCTCTATGTGATATCTACCTGCATGTACCTTATAATATGAATGGTAAAAATGCGTCTTATACTTTTATAGATCAAGCCGAAAACGTTCCAATTGAGACGCCTTCAAAGGGCTCTGAAGCACCTCTGGGCACTGATGCAGGAGACTGGACGATATGGGCTCCACAAGACGTTCTGTTACTAATACGTCTTGTTGAGGAAAATGTCTCCAAATTTCAAAATTCGATGAAAAAAAAAGTATGGATGCTTATTTCAAAAAAAATAAATAGTATGACTGGCAAAAATATTACCCAAGAGCAGGCAGATAGCAAATGGAAGGGTCTGAAAAAGACATACAAAAAAATTAAAGACCAGAACAAGAAATCGGGCAACGGAACTGTTAAGTGGGAGTTTTTTAATGCCATGGACAGTTTTATGGGCACAAGGCCTGAAGTGACTCCATTTGCGGTGTGCGACACCAACAGTGGTTTGTTAATTAATGAAGGTAGGTAGTTAAAGTTTTACGTGTTCTAGAGGTAACTTCAAATTTTTGTTGTACTGTTTATAGCCCATGTTTCGGTTCCAAAACCGAATGCTGCAGAACCTTCTACATCCAGGTCACCACCCATGGTCCAAGTCACAGATCACCCAGAGGTCCGAGTACGAAAAAGAGCTGCAAATGACATTCAGAGGCACCACGATGAGAAAATGGCGCGGTTTGATGAATTTTTGAGCCTCTTCAGGCAATCCGTTGAACATCAGATTGGTAAAAAACCTGAATAAACCTGTTTTGTTTGCCAACCTGTTGTTTAAACGAGGAATGTATATGCACATTCTATCCACTTTTCTAGTGAATATTTGATATTTTCTACTTTCACGAAAGTAAATTTTTAAGATTTAAGAATGTTTATTTTTATATATATATATATAACTAGCTGAAAACCCGTGCTTCGCTACGGTATATTGACGGTCTCATTGGCATAAAATCCGCAGTTTGTTTTTAAACTTGTGTATGGGTAACCTTTGTAACAAAAAATCTAGTCGATATCTCATTTGTCCTAAGAAATATTGAGGAACCCGTGAAAAAACATTTTACACCTTTTCACCAGATAGGGGTCGAACTTGAAAAAACCTTTCTTAGTGGGTTCTTACTTCATACTGAAAAATGTACTCTCCGAATTTTATATTTTTAACAAAAAAATACTAATTTACCCTTTAGGAGTGAAAGAAAACTGTCAAACTGTGAAAAATATATGCCAAAATGGAATGTTATAACTCAACAACCGCTGGAAATACAAAGGGTTCTATAATTCACCCAGAATGTAGATTCACCCCTTTAGAGGTTGATTAAGATAAAATCCTGAAATACATTTTTCGGCATTTGTATGGGTAATCTTTATAAGCAAAAACCAAGTCTATATCTTATTGATCCTAGAAGATATTAAGGCGTCCTTGAAATCACAATTCCCTCTTTTCACCCTTTAGGGGTGATATTTGTTAAAGGTAAAAAACTGTTAAAACCATTTCGAGGCATTTTAAATAGACACAGGAAATACGACGCGATGTATAATCTACCCCGTTTGTAGAATCACCCTTTAGGGGTTGATTAGGACGTAATCCTGAAATAAGTTTTTCGGCATTTGTATGGATAATTTTTGTAAGCAAACACCAAGTCGATATCTTATTGGTTCTAAAAGAATTAAGGAATTACTGAAATCATATTTCACCCCTTTTCACACTTAAGGGGTTAAATTAAAAAAAAAATGTCAAAATCATTTCGAGATATTAAAAAAAAAACACCTATGTGCCAAAAAATAATGTTGCAACTAAACGAACACAGTAAATGCGACGGGATGTATAATTCATCCCGATTGTTGATCCACCCCTTAAGGGGTTGATTAGGACAAAATCCAAAAATTGGTTTTTCGGTATTTACATGGGTAGTTTTTGTAAGCAAAAACCAAGTAGATATCTTATTGGTCCTAAAAAATGTTAAACAATCCTTGAAATCGCATTTTACCCCTTTTTACCCTTTAGGGGTTAAATTTAAAAAAATTGTCAAAACATTTCGAGATATTTTAAAAATACGCCTATGTGCCAAAAAGAAACCTTATAACTCAACAAACACAGGGAATACGATGGGATGTATAATTCACCCCAATTGTAGATCCACCGTTTAGGGGTTGATTAGGACAAAAATCCTGAAATATATTTTTCCGTATTTGTATGGGTAATCTTTGTAAGCAAAAAGCAAGTCGATATCTTATTGGTTCTAAGAGATATTAAGGAATCCTTGAAATCACAATTCACCCCTTTTCACCGTTTAGGGGTGAAATTAAAAAAAAACTGTCAATACTATTTCGAGATATTTCAAAAAGACATCTATGTGCCAAAAATTAATGTTGCAACTAAACGAACACAGGAAATACGACGGGATGTATAATTCACCTTGATTGTAGATCCATCCCTTTAGGGGTTGATTAGGACCAAATCCTGAAATAAGTTTTTCGGTGTTTGTATGGGTAATCTTCGTAAGCAAAAAGCAAGTACAATACAATACAATACAATATTACAATACAAGTCGATATCTTATTGGTTCTAAGAGATATTAAGGAATCCTTGAAATCACAATTCATCTCTTTTCACCCTTTAGGTGGTAATTTAAAAAAAATGTCAAAACTATTTCGAGATATTTTAAAAAGATACCTATGTGCCAAAAAGTAATGTTGCAACTAACCGAACACAGGAAATACGGCGGGATGTATAATTAACCCCGATTGCAGATCCACCCCTTAAGGGGTTAATTAGGACAAAATCAAAAAATTTGTTTTTCGGCATTTGCAAGGGTAGTTTTTGTAAGGAAAAACCAAGTCGATGTCTTATTGATGTTAAAAAATATTAAACAATCCTTGAAATCACATTTCAATCCTTTTCGCCCTTTAGGGGTTAAATTTAAAAAAGTTGTCAAAACCATTTCGAGATATTTTAAAAAGACGCCTATGTGCCAAAAAGAAACCTTATATCTCAATAAACACAGGGAATACGACGTGAAGTCTAATTTACCCCGATTGTAGATCCACCTTTAGGGGTTGATTAGGACAAAATTCTGAAATATATTTTTCGGTATTTGTATGGGTAATCTTTGTAATCAAAAAGCAAGTCAATATCTTATTGGCCCTAAGAGATTTAAGAAAACCTTGAAATCACAATTCACCCCTTTTCACCCTTTAGGGAAATTTTAAAAAACTACCAAAAACTTTTGAGATATTTTAAAAAGACACCTATGTGCTAAAAAGTAATGTTGCAACTAAACGAACACAGGAAATACAACGGAATGTATAACTCACCCCGATTGTAGCTCCACCCCTTTAGGGGTTGATTAGGACAAATTCCTGAAATAAGTTTTTCTGTAATTGTATGGATAATCTTTGCAAGCAAACTGTAAGTCCATATCTTATTGGTCCTAAGAGATATTAAGGCATCTTTGAAATCACAATTCACCCCTTTTCAACCCTTAGGGGTGAAATTTTAAAAAACTGTCAAACCTGTTTCGAGATATTTTAAAAAGACACCTATGTGCCAAAAAGTAATGCTGCAACTAATGAACACAGGAAATACGAAGTGATGTATAATTCACCCTGATTGTAGATCCACCCCTTTAGGGGTTGATTAGGACAAAAACCTGAAATATGTTTTTCGGTATTTGTATAGGTAATCTTTGTAAGCAAAAAGCAAGTCGATATCTTATTGGTTCTAAGAGATATTAAGGAATACTTGAAATCATAATTCACCCCTTTTCACCCTATAGAGGTGAAATTTTAAAAAACTACCAAAACCTTTTCGAGATATTTTAAAAAGACTTCTATGTGCGAAAAAGTAATATTGCAACTAAACGAACACAGGAAATACGACGGAATGTATAACTCACCCCGATTGTAGGTCCACCCCTTTAGGGGTTGATTAGGACAAATTCCTGAAATAAGTTTTTCGGTAATTGTATGGAAAATCTTTGCAAGCAAACAGTAAATCGATATCTTATTGATCCTAAGAGATATTAAGGAATCCTTGAAATCACAATTCACCCCTTTTCAACCCTTAGGGGTGGAATTTTAAAAAACTGTCAAACCCATTTCGAGATATTTTAAAAAGACACCTATGTGCCGTAAAGTAACGTTGCAACGAAACGAACACAGGAATTACGACGGGATGTATAATTCACCCCGATTCTAGATCCACCCCTTTAGGGGTTGATTAGGACAAAATCCTGAAATTGGTGATTCGGTATTTGTATGGGTAATCTTTGTAAGCAAATAGCAAGTCGATATCTTATTGGTCCTAAGAGATATTAAAGAATCCTTAAAATCACAATTCACCATTTTTCACCCTTTAGGGGTGAAATATCAAAAAACTGTCAATACCATTTCGAGATATTTTAAAAAGACACCTATGTGCCAAAAAGTAATCTTGCAACTAAACGAACACAGGAAATACAACGGGATGTATAATCCACCCCGATTGTAGGTTCACCCCTTTAGGGGTTGATTAGGGCAAAATCCCGAAATTGGTTTTTCGGCATTTGTATGGGTGTTACTTGTAAGCAAAAACTAAGTCGATATCCCATCGGCCCTAAGAGATATTAAGTAATTCGTGAAATCACATTTCACCCCTTTTCATCCCTTAGGAGTGGAATTTCGAAAAATCCCTTCTTAGTGAGTGCTTACGTCATGAAGGGAATATACTCTCCGAATTTCAAGTTTCTAGGCCCAGGGATTCGGGCTGGGCGGTGATGAGTGAGTCAGTCAGTCAGGACACTCCCTTTTATATATATAGATTACGGTTTTAATAAATTGACGAATATACAAGATAGTGTTTTATTTATATATATATATATATATATATATGTAGGAAATAAGCACCGCCGACGCCCATGGTCGGGAGTTCGGAGACGTCAGTCGGAGAGAGTCGAGTCGGGTGTTCGGAAGTAGTATGTGTGTGCTGATGTAAAATGTTATAGTTATTGTATATTAAATGAATTGTTAATAAAATAATTGTTGACCAAGGTGTGTGTGAATGTACTGTACCCATGATGTTCTACAATTTGGGGGCTCGTCCGGGATTAGTGTAAATTAGAGTCAAATCAACAATAAAACTGACAAGTGGCAGACATTTTTATTTGTGACGTCAGGCGGTATTAGTACATTCACCCTAGAGTTGTTTGTAGCGAGAACCGTTGTGTCGCGGGCAGTGTACATTGCGCATATCGGACTAAAGTAAATGTTGCCAGTGCCGTGTTGTGAAAGGGGGCAAATAAAATAAAAGACGAATAAAATTAAAAAAACGCGGATAAAATCGTGAGTAAAGAAGTGTGAAGTAAAGAAGTGTAAAAGTAAAGGTTTATTAAAGAAGATTTATAAAATAAAGACGTGTGAATTAAAAGAAACTTAGAGACGTACTAGTTGAAAAGAGTTTAAATATAAACATTGAGAATTAAAGACGGGTAGAAATATTCTATGAACTGACGACGATTTAATTGGCTAAAAGACGTGCGAGAAAAGACCTATAGAACAGTGACGTGCGAAATAATAGTGAATAAAAAGTAAAGAAAATAATACACAAAATGGAGGAAGAACATGAAATTACAGCACAGGAGTTCAATGCGGAGCTGCCTCGCGGAGAAAGCACCCCTTTTCATCATCTTGCACCCCAAGACGCCAACGCGATAGCTTTGGAAAGAGAATACCTGATGAAAGAACGCGAATTACTAAGGCTACGGTTACAGTGGAAGCGTGTTCGCGCGAACAGTAAGTCGCGCGTACTCGCCCGCATTCGCGCGACTGATTAAAGTGTGTAGAAATACACAGGTTTTTAGGTACTGTAGAAGCTTATCAATCGCGCGAACCACGCTCGTACTCGCCCGCATTGAGCGACTAATTCTAGCGTGTAGAAGTACACATCTGTGTATTGTAAATCGCCCGAATAGCTGAATTCAAAATTGTTTGTTTTGTTCGCGCGAGTATGCGTTCTACCTACAGTTCTTATCTCCGTACAGTCCACTTGTTTTACTTGCTTTGCCGTACAGTCTGTGTATACAAAATGAATATTGAGAAATTGATATTTTTAGTTTTTGATCGAAGATCGTTATGGGATCAAAAATGTAAAACTTACCATTGATCAATCACGTAAATTATGGGATGAAGTGGCGACTGAATTAAAAGTTAGCGATAAGGAGAAATATTTAATTTTTCCATGTTCTAAACATAATAAAAAACAAAACAACATATTAATGGTTTACACCAGTGGTTCTCAACCACTGGTACGCGTATCACTAGTGGTACTTGAAATAAGACTTGGTGGTACGTGAATAACAGTGACGTATTTTTTTAATTAATGTAATGAAGAAAAAATATATATAAAATTACTCAAATGTGAATTGTGTCAAAATAAACCTGCTTTATTATGCAAACATTCTTGATATTTTCTATATTACTAAGAAATTGGAGCATTATAGGCTATTTCAAACGTTTAGGCGGAACTAGATTTTGCAATCTAGTTACTTTCATCGTTTGAATTGTACTTTTTGGCTGTTTTGTTTAAGGTTTGTGATTCATACTTCCAATAAAAAAATTTTGGTTAAGATTAATATAATTTTAAAATGTCATTTTTTGTGGCATTCTTAATACAAATATCCCATTTATTTATTTTTTTGTCATTAAAATAACTGCTAGAACTAAACACCACCTATCTAGTCGCTCGTATACGCGCGAATATGCCCGTTTACGCGCTAATACGCCCGAACTGTACTTCGGGCGAACACGCTTCCACTGTAACCGCAGCCTAAAACGGGAGCAAGAACTAATCATGCGTGAGCGCGAATTGTTGTCAAATACGCAAGGACGAACTACTTTTGTGGGACCGACTTGGAGGAAGGCGGACGAAAGGGCAATTCCCGAATTTGCCCCATCGAAGATGTCAGGTCTCACCGCACCTCAGTGGATACAAAAAGTAGACGATTTAGCGACATTATACGACTGGGATGAACGTACTTGATTGTACGATGAACGTAAGTTATTTTATGCTACCAGCCGACTTAAGGGAGCAGCGCGATACTGGTACGACAGTGTACCGAAAGCAATTGGATCCTGGGCAGCATTTTCAGAAAAATTCTGTGACAGTTTCCCAACATTAGTGGACCAATCAGACGTGCAGCTGCAACTTACGCGTCGCACAAAGAAACCTAATGAATCGTACGAGATTTACGCATACGAGATGGCCGCCATAGCTCGCCTTGGGAAAATAGAGACCAGGTCAGTTGTAAAATATATTATTGCTGGTTTAAATGACAGAGAGCTTGCTAGAATTTTGTCGCTGAGTAATTTGAACACCATACAAGAATTACTTGGCCGAGTAAAAGACTATGAGAGCATAATATCACAAACACAACAGCGAAAGGAATTCTCAAAAAGAGATTCTGGATTTAAGTCCGCTGAAACTCAAGATGCTAATTCATCCAAACAAAATAGATACAAAAGAGAGGATGGTTCATCAGTACGATGTTATAATTGCGGTACCGTGGGTCATTCCGCTAGAATGTGTCCTGATAAAGGTAAAGGTCTAAAATGTTTTGAATGTAATAAGCATGGTCACAAGGCCACGGAATGTCCAGATAAAGGTCAATCTAACAGAAACAAAAATTCTGTGAGTTTAATAGATGAAAAATATGGAGATTGTGTTTACGCCGACGTAACCATAGATAGGCGACAATTACACGCCTTGATAGATACAGGTAGTTGCGTGAATCTGATGAAAGCAACTGAGTACCTGAAGCTGGGTGCTCCTAAAATCAAACAGGATGCTCTCAAGCTGAAAGGTTTGGGCTCGATCGAGACCCATACGCTTGGAAGTTTTCGGACGAATGTTGTGGTATTAGGCCAAAGTTTTGAGGCTACCATACACGTGGTATCAGATGGTGTCATAATGCCAGATGTAGTTGTTGGAAATACTTTACTAAAACACGCAGAGTTAGTAATTAAACGAGGAAAATTAGAAGCTGTAAAGAAAATTCGCTATAACGACAAATGCGATGAAGTAAACGAAGATGACGACGAAGCAAAAGACGATGCCGACACTGCCAAAGATGATGATGATGCCGAAGACGACGTAAACGAAGATGACAACGAAGCAAAAGACGATGGCGACACCGCCAAAGACGATGATGATGATGATGCCAAAGACGACATAAACGAAGGTGTATACAATATCCTGGAAAGGAGTACAGATGACTTATGGCGTGACGATAGATACGAAGAGTATTTTGACGATAACGGCAGTGGCGTTGGAAAAGAAGACGATGCAGTGATTTATGAAGAAGAATACGACGAAAATACAGAAGAAAATCAAGAAATAGGACTACTAAACGTACTTACTACTGAAGAAGATGACGATGATGAGTTGGACTTAGACCACCTGAGGAATAAAGTCCACATACAGAAGATTAAGCAGCTTTACCGAAATTATGATTCGATAAAGAACAAGAAGAAAACTACCACAGTGAAGACTAAAATAATTCTAAAGGATGTCGAACCAATCTACCAGAGGCCAAGATGACAATACGAACAAGCCGAAGTTGAAAGACAGATGAAGACGTGGTTGGACGAAGGCATCATAAGACCTAGCTGCTCAGAATTCGCTAGTCCCATCGTGTTAACTAAGAAAAAAGACGGGTCGGTTCGAATATGTCAAGACTACCGACGAATCAACTCTAAAATCGTAAGGGATCGCTACCCTCTTCCTCTAATCGAAGATCAGTTGGATAAGCTAAGAGGAACTAAAATATTGAGCTCCATAGATCTTCGGAATGGGTTCTTCCACGTTCCAGGAGATGAATCAAGTCGCAAGTATACGTCATTCGTGACGCCATCAGCCCAATATGAGTTCTTACGAACCCCTTTCGGAATGTGTAATTCGCCAGCCGTTTTCCAAAGGTTTGTGAACGATGTTTTTAAGGAACACATTTGAGATGGAACTGTTTTGGCATATATGGACGATGTGGTTATTCTGGTCAAAGACTACGAGGAAGCTTTACAACGACTAGAAGACGTACTAAGAACAGCTGAATCATATGGCCTACAAATTCGATGGAGAAAATGTCAATTCCTTCAGTTAGATATCGAATATCTGGGTCATCAGGTTGGATTCAATAGAATCACTCCTTCCAAATTGAAGACCAAAGCTGTAATGGCTTTTCCTCAACCCGATACGCTAAAGAAGGTACAGAGCTTTCTCGGTCTCACCGGCTACTTCAGGAAATTTATTCGGAGCTATTCCACAATAGCTAAACCGTTAAGCGATCTTCTTCGAAAAGATGCCAAATTACAATTTGGACCAGAACAAATTAAAGCCTTTGAAACACTTAAAATAATGTTGGGTGAGCAACCCGTACTTAGGATTTATTCACCTGAAGCCGCAACTGAGCTTCACACAGATGCAAGCAATTGGGGGTATAGAGCTGTCTTGTTGCAACGAAACGAAGAGGATAATGCAATGCATCCAATCTACTTTATGAGCAAGAAGACAACCCCCGCAGAGCAAAACTACGGGAGCTATGAGCTCGAAGTGTTAGCAGTGGTCAACGCTCTTAAAAGATTCAGAGTGTACCTCCTTGGTATACAATTTAAAATAGTGACAGACTGTTCAGCCTTTACACTAACGCTGAAGAAAAAGGACGTGATACCTAGAATAGCTAGATGGGTTATGTACCTAGAAGAATTTAACTATACGATCGAACATAGGCTAGGAAGCCGAATGAAGCATGTGGACGCTTTGTCTCGGAATGCAGTGATGGTGGTTCAAGTAAGTTAATTGCTGCATAACCTCAAAAAAGCACAGAACGACGACGAATATGTGAAGATGATCAAAACGATTTTAGAGGCAAAAGGAGTGTATGAAGATTACTTTATGAAAAATGGTTTACTGCACAAGAAGTACGAAGACGCCGACTTACTGGTGATACCGAAGAAGATGGAAGAACACGTTATCTGTAACGCGCACGAAGAAAACGGACACTTCGCCTTGAAAAAACTCAAGAAGTATTATTACGGGAATATTGGCTTCCACAGATGAAGGAGAAGCTTGAAACTCAAATCAGAAATTGTATTCCATGCATTTTATCCAATCGAAAAAAAAACAAGAGGGATATCTCCATCCCTTAGAGAAAGGAGAAGTTCCACTGGACACTTCTCTCTGGATCATCTGGATCATCTTGGTCCACTGGCACCCACGAAGAAGGGATATCAACACCTGCTTGTAGTGGTGGATTCCTTCACTAAATTTGTATGGATTTACCCCGTGAAGACACTTACCTCAAAAGAGGTAATCGAGAAGCTAGATTCTCAGAAGAGAATATTCGGAAATCCCCGAAGGTTCATCACGGACAGGGGAACTGCTTTCACCTCCAGCATTTTCAAGAAATACTGTGAAAGCGAAAAAATCGATCTAATTCACATAACCACTGGAGTCCCACGTGGCAATGGTCAGGTGGAACGTATAAACAGGACTAAAATCCCAGTTCTGACAAAACTATGTCTAAAAGACGAAGCAAGCTGGTACAAACATACCGATAAGGTACAAGCTACGCTTAACAACACATTTCAGAGAAGCATCGGGCTAACCCCCTTCGAACTCATGATAGGAATAAAAATGAAACGTCCCGAAGATATGAGATTACAAGAACTGATAGCAGAAGAATATATCGATAGCTTCAGAGAAGAACGAGAACACCTGAGAAGACATGCAAAGAAACAGATAATCAAGGTACAGAATGAGAACCGGAAAACATTTAATAAGAAAAGGAAGAAAGCCCTAAAGTATGATGTAGATGACCTAGTAGCCATTCAGCGTACACAATTTACGGTCCAATCTAAACTTAAGCCGAAATTCTTAAGCCCGTACCGAATTGTGAAGGTCAAACCCAATGAGCGATATGATGTCGAACGAGTGGGGTACGGTGACCCTCCTTTGGTCACCACTACCGCCGCTGATCACATGAAGCCTTGGCGATCACATTCTGCCAACACCGTAACAGGTAATCTAACTAATTTAGATGTTACAGCCCACCAAAATCGCGAGGACGCCGATGATTGCAGGAAAGGCCGAGATGTAGGAAATAAGCACCGCCGACGCCCATGGTCGGGAGTTCGGAGACATCAGTCGGAGAGAGTCGAGTCGGGTGTTCGGAAGTAGTATGTGTGTGCTGATGTAAAATGTTATAGTTATTGTATATTAAATGAATTGTTAATAAAATAATTGTTAACCAAGGTGTGTGTGAATGTACTGTACCCATGATGTCCTACATATATATATATATATATATATATAAATATACGAGTAAATAAGAATTTTTATTTCTCCTTATATATATATATATATATATAATGTTTATTTTTAATACACATGTAGTTTATTTTATAGTTAGTTTAAATAATAAAATTATTAATTTCATGCTCTTAACATTAAAAGATTAGCTATATTATTTCTTTTTGCAACTGCCAGTGGGTTGTTGCCTAATTCCTCATTCAAACCATTCCCTGTATTCATAAGTCTCTCCTATTCAATTTCAGCATTCAAATCCAGGTCGTGGAGATAATATTCTGCCCTGTGAGCAATGTTGTGTAAGAGGCAGGCACTAATTATTATTAGTGGAATTTAATTCAAACTTGACTACTTCTAACAGTTTTAGTCTCCTAAATCTTCCCTTAAGCAAAGCAAAAGCTTGTTCAATAACCACCCGACATTTTGATAATTTGGTGTTAAAATTTCGTTGTACATTAGTAAGATGTCCATTATCTTTGAAAGGAACGAAGAGTTTTGTCGTCAAGGGATAGGCTTTATAGTAAGTGCCCATTTTGTGGAAATTCCATTATGTGCAGTGTTCGCCCTGTTTGCGATCTTCGAAACATACAAGCATCATGTATCGATCCTACTTCACCTGCATAACAATCCACAAATAGTTTTTTATCATCACATAATCCTTGGAGCAAAACAAAATGAAAACCCTTCCGATTTATATAGGAAACGTGGTTTAGTTTTGGAGCAATAATGGGAATATGGCTCCCGTCGATGGCACAAACAACTCCTTAAATAAGATAAAATGGATTAGAAGTAGTTATTAATAAACTATTAATACTAAAAATATACCTGGAAAACCTGTTTTTTTGGTAAAACCTATTAATAGTTGCATTTTGGTCATCTTCACTACGCATAGATATTATTTTATAGGTGTTATTAATAACCAGAAGTTTTCTGCAAATTCTATACAAGCAGTGCCAAGCGGTTGAACTGCTGACACCGAATCGATCAGCCACACCTCTGAAATTTTTAATTTTAGGATTATGTTAAATTAACAAATGTGGAGATAAATACCGAAAGCTCTCAATGTTGGCAAGGTACCACAATGCTATCATAAGCTGTTTCGCGAGTATTGTTTCGGGATTTCCCCCTGGTCTCAGATGAACTTCGTCTGGCACTGCTTTCAGTTTTCCGAGAACATTTTCGAAAACTGTAGGAGATACCCGAAAATGTAATTTGAACTGACGATCAGTAAAATTTGGCACCGTAACTTCTGCATACCCCCACACTTTTTCTAAAATAATTTGTTTAAATTCATCATCTTCATCAGTGAAAAAAAAAATCAACGAGAAACCCATGTATATAATTTTGATTCATGACTGACGTGAACAAATCTGACAATAAAAAGGCCGCCTAAAATTGAATGGCTAGATTTTATAAACATTACGTCACAAGAACGCTCGCTCCGTGTTCGAGTTGCTGCGCTCCGCCAGTGCTCTATTCATGACGTCACCAACAACTGTTCGCTCAGCGCTCACTCTACTCTGTACAACTCGAATGCACCCCGTATCTAGTATCCGTCATTTTAGCCTGTGTTTTGTTCTTGATCTTTTCTAACAAGTCAGCTCTGGATGTTATGAAATTGCATAGATCATCCAAGGTAGGTTTTTCAACTGGCATATGGATTTCCCACTCCTTTATTGCTTGCGCATCTAGTCTTTCTGAAATTAAAAAGTTTAAAATTGTGTCCCAATTTTTGGGAGTTTCACCTAGTGTTTCTAGAGACCTGATAGGTTTCATTATGTCGTCAAGCAATTTTCGCAGGGATATTGCAGTGTCATGAGTACTCACTGGCAAATAGACTAATGCTTTTACATGGTTGTAAATTAAAAGGCTTTCTTTGTTGTACCTATCGCATAATAGTTCCCATGCTATTGCATAATTAGTTTCCGATAAACGAACAGATCGGATAACACCGGCTGCATCCCCCTCCAATGAGGCCTTAAGATAATGGTGTTTTTGTATGTTGTCCATTTCTTTATTTGAACGGATCATTGAAATAAAAGTGTCGCGAAACTCAAGCCAATCTTCATATTTCCCGCTAAATTTAGGAATATCGATTTTTGGAATCTTGTAGGATCTATTACGGTTACTAGTAAAAGCTATTTCAGACCGATTCGTTTTAACCGAAATGTTGTCAAGATCATTTTTAATTTTGTTAGTTTTGAGTAACTTTTTAGCTTTATCTAGCAATGAAAAATGCGAATTTTCGAGATTCATACGCTCACTGAAGTCAGTGTCAGATTCACCCATAAGGCATTCAATCTCTAATTGAACATTTCCAAAATCTGACACACCCTCAATTTTGTTAACACACAACTGTAATTCGCTAAATTTATCCGATTCGCTTTTTTCAGACGTTACTGCATCGACAAATCTTTTAAACAGCGTTAAACGAGTTTTGTATACACCGCGTTTATAATTCAATTGCTTGAATGTATCGTCTGTCGACTTTTAAAATGTGTAATGAATAAGGAACAATCTCACCAGGAAATAAATAGGAAAAGATCCTTTTCTTAATGTTCGATTTCTTCTCGGCTTCTCACTGTTGCTAAGAAGCTTGAGCAGGTATGTAGAAGATGTGCTGTTGCTGTGCAGGTTATCCTCTACAGTAGATTCCACCAGACTTTACTTGTATGTGTGATCAACCAAGAATATGTTGATTCTATCTAGTTTCTTGAAGGATGAAAAATATGTAAAATTCTCTCCTGCTTCTTAACGGACTAAGAATATGTATGATTCTATCCGGCTCGGTGAAGGACCAATATATATGTATGACTTTATACTGATTTGAAAAATATGATTTTATTTTGTATATTGACATTAAATTGTTCACTTTTTTTGTTGATGTTAGATACATGGCATTATGCATAGAAATAGCATAGTAGGTGTTGTATTGTAAAAAACATTAGGCTCTTAGGCGCAAACAAATATCATGCTGAACTACATCTTTATTTACAGGCAGAGCATTATTGCTTGAACCCGTACGCTGCCTGGTTTCTATTCGTCCAATACAGTTCGCACAGTTCCAAATTTTTTTCCCTTTTAACAATTTGTTGTAGCAATTTTCCGAAACAGAACAATCAAAATGGTACGTATGACGACATTCACCACATGTCGCAAATTCTTCCGAAGTTATCTTTGAATTGCACCTTGCACATAATTTCGACATTTTTTTTTTGTTTTTTTTTTTTTTTGTTTTTGTTTTTACTTTTTATTTATTATTATATTTACTGCTTATTATTTATTAACAGATTTATTTGCATTAATATAAATATTCAGTTGTTGGCAGGGTTCGGATTTTTAGCCTTCTTACCGCAATTTTGTAACCGTCTCCCCAGGGGTTTTCGTTTACTTCTTCGTATAGTCTGGCCCCAGCAATCGCTTTTTGCCTTTCTGATTGCGTTTCAGAGCCTTTTTCTCGCCTCTCTGGCTTCTTCTATTTCGTTTTCGCAATCTTTCTCATCGTTTTTTTTTGCTCTCCTCTGGTACTGTCGCCTTTGGTAGTGCGCAGCTCTTCGAAGATTTGCTATTTCTTCGTTCCACCACTACACGGCTTGCTTTTCATTTCTTCCTCCTTTTGTTTAGCATTTTATTGCATGCTTTGGTTGTGGCATCTGAGAGTTCTGTTTCATTTCTCGGTTTGTTTCGTTGAAATGTTTCTTTTATCTCTCTTTTGTAACTTGGGATATTTTTTTCTGAGAGACTCCACGTTTTCCTGTTTCCTTTAGTATTGATGTTTTTGTTTTTGCACAGTTCATAGACGACGTACTTGTGCAGACTTAGGAACTCCTCATTTAGGACTTGCCAGTTTTTAACAAAGGATTCAGTTTTGTTATCCGCCATAGTTGCGTCGATTATGGATGCCGACGCTGCCTCTTTGGAAGGTAGGGTCTGTCCCCTGGTTTAGCACAACTAGATCCAGGCTTTATATCCAATCTACTAAGTTGTTTCCTCTAGCATCCATTTGCGTTTCACCTCATTTCGGGGATATTCTACTAGTGTTCTATTTGGGGAGAAATAGCAGCTGACAATGGTTCGTTCATTTGTCCTGACCCACAATATCGTTATTGTTTAGTATCTTTATGGCAGCGTCCGTCCGGTGGTCCACGTACCAGTCTCTGCACGCTGCTAGATTTGGTTCGCTCACGATTATTATGGTTGCCTGTTGTTCTTTGGCATTTGCGTAAAGCAGATCGTGGGCAACCCTCTTCTCCCCACGTTTACTTAGAGTATTTGCCTGCGCTTCCTTTCTGCCGTCCTCCAAGGCTTTTCTATACATATGGCAATTTGTGGTGCCGCTGCGGTTGCCTTCCTTTTTGCAGATCAGGCAAAAATGTGTCTAATTGTAGCTTGTGACCTTGTGTCCTGATTTCCTGCATATTAGGCATCTGTCGCTGACATCTTCTTCTTTACAGCCTCTGGCGATGTGGCCTATACCTTGGCATTTATAGTATTGAAGAATGGTGACCCATCTTCTGACTCGGCAGTTTACCCAGCCAATTTTAATGTTTTGCCTGGTTAGCAGCTTTTCTGCTGCTTCTTTAACCAGTTCGACAGTTGCAGTTTGAGTGCCGATTTTGGTCTCTCGGAGGCTTTTGCAGTGTATGTAGGCCTGCTATATGCCTAACACCTTTGTTAGCTATTCTTTTATTTCTCCTGCTGCGTCAGGATTTCTGCCCCAGTACCTGCAAACGCAAACCCCCGATAATAGCCCGCAAGCGGCACTCCTTTGGTGGGAGTGCCGCTTCCTAAACTCCCCAAACAGTATAACGTATATTACGGCCAGACTCCCGCATTATATAGTTGGCGTATGCTACCGTCCGCTCAGATCTCCGGTCGGTCGCTAAAAACCTAAATGAGGAGAAATATTGTTAGAATTGCATACAAATAGAAATGATGATTTCAGAACTATAGCAACCAGATATGACAGATTAATTTTGACAGAATGTATAAAAATCATATACTAATATAAAAACATTTTGGATGGATGGACTTTTGGATGCCTTGCTTATGCGTGGATACCAAAACAGTTTCGCAAAAAATTTAATGCGAAATCAACACCAGCCATCATGATAGGATACGCTGAAAACATGAAGGCTTACAGATTGTATGATCCTGTTATTAAAAAAAAAATTACATCTAAACTTCCAACACTTTTTGAAGATCAAAGGGGATACGAGACTATAATTAGAAATATGGAACCTACCGAACATGTTACGAAACCAGAAACTGAAAATAATTACATTTTTGTAAAATTTGAAAAAGTGAAACAAAAAGAAAACCCACAAGCAAATATACTTCCAAATGATCCAAATACGTTAATAAGATCAGAGAGACAAACGAAAAGAACAGATAAGTTAAATGTAGATCCAAAACTAAAATCATATTGTAATAAGATAGAGGAAGAGGAAATAGAGGAAGTATTTATTCCTAAAAATTACAAAGAAGCAGTAACATGTGCGTTTAGTAAGGAATGGGAAGATGCCATGGACGATGAAATATAATCATTGAGAGATATGGAAACATAGGATATCGTAGAGAGAAAGAAGAATGAAAATGGTGAGGTAGTAAAATTTAAGGCCAGGCTAGTAGCAATTGGATATAATCAGAAAAAGGGAATAGATTATTATTATACTTATTCACCAGTAATGAAGCTAACATCACGAAGAATCATACTTGCTTTAGCCTTTGACATTGAAATATAAATTATACTTAAGGCAATTAGATATCAAAATGGCATATTTACATGGTACGCTAAAGGAAAATGTTTTCATGAAGTTACCTGAAGGTTATTATAATGAAGAAACGAGATGTGGACAGGTATGTAAACTAAAAAAGTCACTGTATGGATTGAAACAATCTGGAAGGGAGTGGAATTTAACCTTGAATAAAAAATTAAAATAAATGAGTTTTAAGAGGTTACAAACAGATTTATGTATTTATATTAAAAGGGAAAATGGAGAGAGTCTAATTGTTGGAATATTTGTGGATGATTTTATATTGGCAGGAACAAATGAAGATGGAATTGCAATGGAAAATAACATTAATTTTGAAAGAAGATTTAGGTGAACCAAAAATTATGCTGGGAATTAAAAAAACAGGATTCCAGATAAGCCAAAGTCATGTAGTAGAGGAACTATTAAAAAAATATTATATGGAAAACGCAAAAACAGTTTCAACTCCTATGGAGACAAAATTAAATTTAGAAATTTCATAAAGTATTAAAGAAAATTTACCATATCAAGAATTAATAGAATTTTAATGTATCCGACACAAGGCACACGACCAGATCTAGCATATCCCGTAAGTTATCTAAGTAGATTTTGTAATAATCATAATAAAACACAATGGAGCCATTTAAAAAGAATTTTAAGATATTTAAAAGGTACAAAAGATATGTCTATAACCAAAACAGATTACAAACAGATTTATGTATTTATATTAAAAGGGAAAATGGAGAGAGTCTAATTGTTGGAATATTTGTGGATGATTGTATATTGGCAGGAACAAATGAAGATATAATGGAAAATAACATTGCAATTTTGAAAGAAGATTTTGAAGTGAAAGATTTAGGTGAACCAAAAATGATGCTGGGAATTAAAATAAACAGGAGTCCAGATGAGCACAAGAACACAAAAAGAACTAAACATATAGAGCTTAAATATTTAAAGATACGGGATGAAATTTTAAAGGGAAGATTTAAAATAGAATATATTGAGACTGAAAAAATGGTTGCTAACTACCTGACTAAAAGTATAGGAGGAATGAAAACAAAAGTTTTCAATGAAATTTTAGGTTTAAAATAATCTTTTCTATTTGGTGCATAAAGGAGTCTTGTTAGAATTGCATACAAATAGAAAAGATGATTTCAGAACAATAGCAACCAGATATGACAGATAAATTTTGACAGAATGTATAAAAATACTGTGTATGTGCTATAATTAAATAAACTTATTAAACACTATATTCTATTAATAACCAGAACAAGGTTATCAGCTGTCCAGGGCAAGGTAGAAGGCCGCCAGTCACTCCACTTCTATTGGTCTAACTGCTGGATGAAATAAATCCCCAAGGGAAAGTAATAGAGTTCTCGTAACAGAAACACTCATGTACTTAATAACAAAATTTTGTAACGAAAATTAATAGCAAAAAAAATATACTCAATAACAAACTTTAATGACAAGAAAAATAATAGTTAAATATTCTCAATAATAGACGTTGCTAAAAAAAATTAATAGTTAAATATACTCAATAATAAAAGTTAATAACAAATGAAAATTAATAGTTAAATATCCTCAATAGCAACATTTAATAACAAAAAAAATAATAGTTAAATATACCCAATAACAAAACTTGTTTAACTCAAAAACAATTATTAATTATGACCAATGACATTCCCTGTTCTTTTCAAATACAAACTAAACTTAACTAAATTCTATATATAAACGTGATATATATATATATATAAGGTATGTTGAAGTTTCTCGACGAATTTAAATATTATAAATAAAACACTATCTTGTATATTCGTCAATTTATTAAAACAGTAATTAAAACATTACAGATACATTTCGTGCATAAAGTTGCACATCTTCAGTCTGCAAAGAGAAAAAAATCAGTGAATAAGAACGTCGTGCAACATTACGTATCAATGCACACGTGAATACAGAATCACAAAAAGTTTTTTACAAATGCACATATATAAAAGATAAAAACTATAAACAAAATTATTAATAATAAAAATATATTAAACAAACTAAAGATATTAACAATAAAAACATGTTGTAAATGCACTGAACAAGTCAATAGGATAAAAACTGTAACAATGTATCAATAATTAAAATAGAGAATGGTACCAGTAAAAAGAGAACTAAACAAATAATTTAAAAAAACGTTTAAAAAAAAATTTTTAAAAAGCGTTAATAAGAAATGAGTAAAAATTGTAAAAAGGCTAAAAACATATCCACAAAAACGTATAGAAAATGTATAAAACTAAAAATCTAAAAAATATAAAAATATAAAAAAATATGAATATAAACAGGTATTTAGAATACACAATATTAACAAATTTAAAAAAAATGTTTTAAATGATAAATTACATAAGATAAAAAACATTAATAAAAACTAAAAATGTCAAACTATACAAAAAATATTGAAAATATAAAAATACTTGTCAAAAATTAATAAAAACATAATTTTACAAATAGAACAGAAACAGGGAACAGGTGATGAAACAAGGCAGTGTACTTAATAAGAGAACAAACGCTTACCATGTAAAAAAACAGAAAAATAATTTTTGCAAGCATGGCAGGGCCACGTCACATCACAATCACAAGAACACATGTGAGAAACCTAGACAGACAAGCGACATCCACTGGCCACAATGACGTCAGAGGTGACTGACCTGTAGACAGGAACAAACCAAATTTTGATAGATAGAAAAAACATGTAACTGTTGAAGAAAACGCAGAATTTCAAACAGTAAGAACTACAACAATGTTTTATAAATCGGATCTAACTCCAGTGTGTCGGCTTTCTTGTTCACACATTCCTTTCTTTCCGTCAGTATGAATAGCATCTCCGATATTAGACGTTTTTCCCGGTGCTTTTCACTATCTAAAATTTCCACATTGTTGTAGTCAAACTGGTGCTTTTTCGTGTTGGTGTGTATAGCCAGAGCCGTACTCTTCGGTTTATGCGTGCAATCTGACTTATGTTGGCATAATCTTTTTTTCAAAATTTGATTGATCGTTCCTATGTAGGACAATCTGCAATCCTAACACCGTATTTTATATACCACGTTAGCTTTTTCCAATTTAGGGATTTCCGGTTTTAGTTTGGAAAAATTCCTTGAATTATTGCTACGGTAGAAAAAGCCACGCCAATCTCATGTTTTTTTAAAATTTTCCTAAAATTTTCAGAACTTCCATTATGATACGGGAGACTGACGGAACGTTTTTCGTCTTTGTTAACGGTTACTTGGGGGTGTCTTTTATTATAAGCCGCCCATGTTCTTCTCCGGATCGCTTTATTGATCATGTGTACAGGATAATTGTTGCCAATAAATGCTGTTTTTACTTTTTTAAGGTTTTCACATCTGTAACGCGGGTGTGAGAGCCTAATGCCTCGGTCTAACACATTATTTAGCGTGTTTATTTTCGTTACGGGGGTGGTTGGACGGAAAGTTCAGGTATCTCCAACTATGGTGGTCGTTTTTTGGTGCCAATTAGTGTCGATAGTGTTGTCATTTTCCGATCTTACTAACTTGACATCTAAGAAGGCCAACTCCCCATTTTCTTCTGATTCTACCGTAAACCGTAGTCTCGGGTGAAAATCATTAAAAATGTGCTGTCGAATACACGGAAGGATAACGTTTTTCTGTGTTTGTTTCGCAAAAAAAACCGATCCGTGTATTTCACAACTAAAATTAATAATTGTGAATTGAATTTTAATGAAAAAACACAACTGTCATGTTTTACTAATTTATTGTCAACACTAAAACAAAAACAAACTCACAGCACACTACTGTCCCAATACATAATATATCGATAATAATTACATCATTCATTAAATCTATTAAATAATTTGAGTAAGGACTCAACATGTGCAACAAAGTGTGGATCAGAGCTTTGTGGTGCACCAACACTATGTCGTTCTAAACAGGTGGTCTCCAACTCTTCCATAATTAGATACGCTGGGACGCTGGTGAGAGGACTGCCCATTGCACATCCGTAATTTTGTGCGTAAACCAATCCCTGGAAGTCAAAATTGGTGTTGTTGAGGCAGAATTGTGCACCAGCTAAAAATTCCAATTTAGTCATGGCTGTATGCTCCTCTAAACTATCCCACTTTTTTTTCAATGATTTCTAATGCCAGGTTTATTGGTATGTTAGTGTAAAGCGACTCTGCGTCAAGCGATAACATAACATGTTCCGTAGGAACCAGAAAGGATACCAGAATATCAAATATTTTTTATCTTGTGTAATTTATCATTTAAAACATTTTTTTTTTAATTTGTTAATATTGTGTATTCTAAATACCTGTTTATATTCAATTTTTTATATTTTTATATTTTTTAGATTTTTATTTTTTTACATTTTCTATACGTTTTTGTGGATATGTTTTTAGCCTTTTTACAATTTTTACTCATTTCTTTATAACGGTTTTTAATTTTTTTTTAAATGTTTTTTTTTTTTTTAATTATTTGTTTAGTTCTCTTTTTACTGGTACCATTCTCTATTTTAATTATTGATACATTGTTACAGTTTTTATCCTATTGACTGGTTTAGTGCATTTACAACATGTTTTTATTGTTAATATCTTTAGTTTGTTTAATATATTTTTTTCATGTTTTTATTCTTAATAATTTTGTTTATAGATTTTATCTTTTATATATGTTCATTTGTAAAAAACTTTTTGTGATTCTGTATTCACGTGTGCATTGATACGTAATGTTGCACGACGTTCTTATTCACTGATTTCTTTCTCTTTGCAGACTGAATATGTGCAACTTTATGCAAACGTATCTGTAATGTTTTAATTACTGTTTTAATAAATTGACGAATATACAAGATAGTGTTTTATTTATATATTTATATATATATATATATGCATTTATGGTTATTCCGTTCCAATAATGTAATTATGAATGTTTTTGGGAATAGCGGTGGAGAAAAGTAAACTCAAATTTTACTAGTACCCGATATTTCGGTCTAATTTTTTAGACCTTTTTCAAGGGCTGGAAAATTTATTAAATCAATAAATATAAATTACAGACAAAAATGTTTAGACTTACAGTAAATACTAAGAGTCTCCTCTGATGTGCATTAATAAAATAATTGAACATATAGTTTTAAAATTAAACATTAAAATAAATAAATATCACATAAATCACAGTCCAAAATCACAGCTCATAAAAAAAATTTATTTAAAATTAAAGTAAAGGGTTCTAATTGGTAGATTAAAGGGATTAGTACGTGTCTCTTCTTCGTTTAGTTTAAAATATGGCGGGATTGCTTCATGGGTGTTTTTTCATGGTCGGTAATGTAGAGTTCTTCTTTTATCCGTTGTCCGTGGAATGTATGTAAACAAACTTAACCTGTATCTTTTTTAGTAATGTGTAGTAAATAGTTGTATATGTTGTTTAAGTCTTGAATGTCAGTTTTTGCATTTAAGTTCTCCTCAAATTGGTTGATGTAACACATTTCTAAGAAAGTCCTTTTATATGTATTGGGTTCAGTCGCTAATATTTTGGTTTCTTCAAATTTTGGTACATGAGACGTAGAAGATAAGTGTTTACTCAATGCACAAAAATTTGGTTTGCATTTTGCATCTGACTTGTGTTGGGTGATGCGGTGGCCCAAACACTGCGACGTTTGACCAAGATACGGTAAGTTACATTGACATTCTATTTTGTAGACTACATCTCTTTTATTTTTTGATTGTAGCTTATCCTTTATAGGGGAAAATAACTCCCTGATGGTCATTAAAGGTTTCTCTGCTAGAATGATGTTCTGGTCCCTTAGTATGGTTTTTAGTATTGGGGTGACTTCTTGTATATACGGTATGGAGAAGTACTTACGGCTCGAATGTTCATCATTGTTGGAGTCGTTTGTGACAGTTGACAAATTAGACCGAAATATCGGGTACTAGTAAAATTTGAGTTTACTTTTCTCCACCGCTATTCCCAAAAACATTCATAATTATATATATATATATATATATAGTTAGGATGTTGTTCTTGACGAAAATATATAGAAGGAAAATAAAAATTCTTGTTTACTTGTCAATAATTTATTAAAATTATTATAAAAACAAAAACAAAAAATTATCAAAAAAACATAAGTGAAATTAAAATTAAATAAATTTGAATCAAAATGATTTGAAAATATATTAAAAACTATCAAAAATAAGAATTTATTAAAAGATTATATCAGATCCGACAATCTTAAAAATATTAAAAAAGCTTTTACTGCGAATAATTACCCCTCCCATCTCATTAAGAGATGTATCAAAAAAAGAATATGGTCAGCTTACAACAGCAATCCTGATAACAAAAATATAAACAACAACCAGTACGTTAGTTTTTCATATTATAATACTGAATTTATCAATTTTAAATACATATTTAAGAAATTTTACATTAATTTAGCCTTCAGCTCTGATAATAACAATAACCGTAACTTTTCCGAACTTAAATCGAATATGCCTAGTCTTGAAAATTCTAATGTTGTATATGAAATACCATGCAAAGAATGCAGTAAAACTTATATAGGGACTACGCAACAGATTTTAAAAAAGCGAATATACCAACACAAGAGTGACGTTAGGATCAAACCTAATTGCACAGCATTAGCGGTACATTCGAACACTACTGGTCACATTTTTTACTTTGAAAATGTTAAGATCTTAGATAGAGAAGCTCATTTTCACAAAAGAATGATATCTGAGATGTTGTGCATACACACAGCTAAAGAAAAATGTGTAAATAAAAAAACAGACACAACTGGTTTAAATAAATCATATTTCAAACATCAGCTGTGAGTCAATCGACTTGTCCAATTTCGTTTTCTTACCTAAATATGTTGTGACGTCTGATTGTCTATGAGTTATATCACAAACGACCAGACAGTCTCGAGCCGTCCAGTTTCTACGATTGCAGAAATGATGCAATCCAGGAGGAAGTGGGATGCCATCCACAAGATGATTAAAGCCATCATGGAAAGGAAGGAGACAGAAGAAAAGAGCAGACAGCAGGAGTCGAATAGAGGGGAGCCTGAATAGACTACCAGGGGGCATCTGACGCTGATATCCTAACGGATGGTTCCGGATGCCTCAAGCGTGGCGAAGAAGGGGAGTTTTTAGCAGTTCCTACTGCCATGTCGATTCTAAGTGTTTGGAATGGATTTTCATTTCCTGCATTTTTTTAAATAATATTGACCACGTATCTATATAAGCTGTCGAGTTAAGAACACTTATTTTCAATACCTTTTAAAAAAAAAAAAAAAATTTAAATTATTTTATTAAATTTTGATTTATGTATAATTTTTCTAAAGAACTTTGTATAAGCTGTTCACTTTTGTAAGAACACACTAGATCTGGTTATTTTGGTTACTTTTATGGTGTGTTACTGACTTTAAATGTCAATTAAAAATATTCCTTACGCTGTAAAACTGACTTTAGGTTGATAAGGTTATGATCATTATAATTAAGATATCATTTTTCAATATGACATATGTCAAATGGATCAACATTTTAAAAAAGTGACATTTTTTAATACCAACATGAAATACAGCTTCAAAGGTGCAAACTATTGAAAACAAAATTCCCTCTTAGTTTGTTCTTGCAAAAGTGAACCGTCTATAATAAAATCATGTAGTTTCACAAAATGGCGCCTCACGCCATTTTAATAAATTCTTATTTTTGATAGTTTTTAATATATTTTCAAATCATTTTTTGTTTTTTTTTTTTTTTTCTATAATAATTTTAACACTGTAATATTTATTTATAGACAGAGGATGACTGGAATTACCAGTCGAAACGTCTCTAGAAACTATTTAATAAATTATTGACGAATAAACAAAGGTTTTTATTTTCCTATTGTTTGTATATGTATATATATTTATATATATATATGTGGGATATGCAGGATGTTAAATAAAGTGAAATAAAATACCAGGATTAGATCCTACATATATATATATATACCAAATAAAGTGTAATCGGATTATTTTCACTACAAACAACCTTAGCTCAAAAGCTAGATTAAGCTGTACACGGAACAATACCACAAATGAGTTTCTACGATGAAGTGGTAGCAATATTCTTTGAGGTAATACTGCTCAGAAAATATGGAAGAAGTATAGAACCGGCAGCGAGCGCTGCAACACCCAGTTGAAATTATTACAAAAATACTCTCTTCTTATTCTAATGAAATCCTAGTAAGATCACAGGTGCTGCTGCCGCGACGTATTATGCCCAACAGCGTCCAATAGGTACAAAAAAAATCTGCGTTTCGGCGGAGGTCACGCCACGGCTGGCTTTATTCTAGTCCACTCTCCCTAATAAAAATCAGTTCCGAGCCCTTGGCAAGGTGGTCGGTTTTTGCACGGGTGCGCGGTTAGTACGCACTCCAAGCAAGGATAAACCAGTGTGCGAAAGGTCCCGAAACCACGACCTCTTCTTACCAAGGGAATCGCCGTACCGCCCGGTCCTGACCGCTTTCACTTCCACTTTCCGCTCCAGCCTCTTCTCATATCTGGCGTGAAGTACTTCGGTGATACCCTTGACGTTAACAGCCGCGTCCTTGATGTTACATTTCGTATTACCAGTGATGGCGGTCGTCAAGAGGCCCACCTGCTTCTTGCGCTTGGATATTACTAATATTACTCCTAATATTACTATTAGCTCATCCTTCACCTCAGGCGTTGGTGGTCTGAGCGATAGCTTGCTTTTCCCTCTTGGTTTCTTCTCCGGTGACGTTGGTTTTACCGGCCTGCATTCCACTTTCTTCTTTGTCTCTGTCCGGGTCGAAGAGCAGGTTGACTGCTCTCCCGCCTTATTCTTCGCCTCGCTTGGAGGACTTCTCCCAATTGATACCCTTGGGCTGAAGATCCTGGTGCGATCATCACAGTCCTCAAGTATCTCATGTCCTTCCTTTAGCGTCGATGCTGCGACCACAGACCTCTCCTGTCGTTGCCGCGAGCCGCCTTAGGGACCCTAGATGTTTGGGTCGAGCTATCCATCCTACGCTCAGGGTAGTTTCACCGTATAGGGTGACAGAGAGAACTCCCCATGAAACCTGGTCCGAGGGGAGGTAGAGTTTCCGTGGCGAGAAATCTCTTGATGAGGGGAGGAAGGTGCAAAATAAGAGTAAGACTGGGCTCTCCTAGCCAAAATGTAACTTTTGAGAGGTCAGGGGTAGCCAAATTTTTTTTTTCTTTTTTTTTGAAAGGTTGAAGAAAATTAGGGGTATATATGGACTCACCTCGCCCAAATAGAAGTTTTGACGGGTGAGGGGCAACCAAAAGGTTTTGAGGGGGGGGAGAAAATAAGGTGTATAAACGGTCTCACCTTGCCAAGGCGAAACTTTTGGTTGGTAAGGGGTAGCCCAAACAATTTTGGAGTGGGTGCGGGATTATTTAAAGCGTCGTATCTCCTAGAGGGAGAGTGGGAAATTGATATTGAGGGTATAATCGGACTCCCCTCCCCAACTTTTGCCAGGTGAGGCGTAGACCGAAAATTTTTGGAGGGGAATCTTAAAAACAGTTTTAGCTCGCTAATGGAGGGTGTGAGATGTACTTCATGGATATAATTGGCCTTCCCTTGCCAAGACGAAGCTTTTGTAGGGTGAGGGGTAAACCAAAAATTTTCAGAGGGGCGAATTTGGGGAGGGGAGAACTTTAGGAGTCTCACAGGAGTTGCAGCTCTGTGGGCCTAGGGATATGGTGCCCGCCTATACAAAAGTAAAACTGTGATCACTTTGTGTGATTCTCTAAGTCCGAATTTACCACGTGCCGACAACAAAACGTGCGACCTTCACTCGTTCGGAGTACAAGTCACTGACCTTGAATTTATTCTAGGTGATAGAAACCCTTCTGATGGCTATCGGATCCGGGTTAATGGACTTTCAAAATAAATTTTCAAAATACGCTATATTTACTGGCCTTTTATATAAAATTAAAAAATGTTTGCCTTATCAGTTCTTCTTGCTATTCAAATTTTATTTATCTGATAGATATTTTCAAATAAAATATGACGAAGAATTGTCGAAAAAATACCCAATAAAAGCCGGAGTACCCCAGGGGAGTGTTTTAGGACCAACGCTTTACCAAATTTTCACAGCAGACATTCCAAATGATGAATCTATCGCAATGGCTACTTACGCTGACGACACAGCAATTCTAGCTGTTCATGACAACCCAGTGGAAGCATCTAACCTTTTACAAAAATCATTAAATGATTTACAGGTATGGCTCAAAATATGGCGCATAAAAATAAATGAATCAAAATCTCACCACATCACTTTCACCAACAGAAAAGTCATTTGTTCCCAAGTTTACTTAAATAATACAGCATTACCGCCGACAGAGGAAATTAAATATCTAGAAATGCACTTAGATAAAAGATTGACCTGGAAGGCCCACCTGACAAGTAAAAGAAACCATCTAGATTTGAAAATTAGAAAACTCTATTGGCTTCTTGGTCATAAATCTAGTCTAAGTATATATAATAAACTTCTAATTTATAAAATTATATTGAAACCAGTTTGGACATACGGAATACAAATATGGGGTTGTGTTAAATCATCAAATATTAACAAAATTCAGAGGTTTCAGAACAAAGCTTTGCGTACTATTGCAGGTGCTCCTTGGTATGTGAGTAACAGGACATTACATAATGACTTAAAAATTAAAAGTGTTAAGGAAGAAATTAAAAAGTTTGCATCTAAACATATTATTCGTCTAAATTATCACACAAATGTACTCGCCTTAAATTTGTTAGACAATTCCAGTGACATTCGTAGACTACAACGCGTTAAACCCTTGGAACTTGCCGAGTGACAATATTTACTGTTTTTTATTATTTTTATAAATATTTTATTTGTACTAAGTTTTGTATTATAATTATTATATACTGGAGGTTCACTATTGAGTGACAACTCCACACATGTTATTAGTAGTTATTAAATTTACTGGTTAACCTCTTTGGTTAGTTGTAAATATTATCAATAAAGAAAAAAAAAATACTATATATCACTGAATAAAAAGGGGTTTGCAGTGTGTAAATACTAACTTACCCCTCATGTACAGTTGATTCGTGGTACTTCTGCAATAATCCTAAGGGCCACCCAAGGGCTTACCGACTAAAAACAATGTTTACGCCTCTGATAATTGCCAAGGAACTGACAAGAGTTGTCACGGGCATCTTGACTGCAGGCAGAAGTTTTAATGCTCGTCTCTGTCGTCAGTCCGCTCAGCCGATTGCCTGAGCTGTTCCTCCTCCTCCTTTTGGCTTATTATAGAGAAAAGCATCTTTTCTGCAGCTCTCCAGTTGTCTTTGGTTCTAAGCATAAAGCTGGTGATATTATCTGGTGTCAGCCTCACGTTGGTCTCTGCTTCTTGCTCGTATCTTTGTGCAAATTATCTGTTGCAAGCGATGATGGTGTGTTCCGCGATGTCCAGCTCCCCGCAGTATACGCAGGAATCTTCCGTATCCCTTTGGATTCTCTGCGTATAGGTGCGGAAAAATCCGTGAGCAGTGAAGGCCTGGGAGCTGTAATATCTCAAGCTCCTGTGCTTGCATGTGTGCCACTCCATCACGTCCGGAATCAGCCGCTTGGTCCATTGCTCCGTCCGGGTGTTTCCGTCCCAATTACTTTGCCAGTTTTCCAAGGATCTTTTCCTGGCTCTGTCCTTTACTTCTTTTCCGCCTCCATTTTCAAGATGTAAAGTTTTTCTTCTGCCAGTAGTTTGATTGGAATTGAGCCGGTGATAACCTGGAGGGCTGCTGTGGATACCATTCGGTAGGTCATGGCAACCCCGATCATGGCTTTTCTTTGAGAATTCTCAATCAGATTACAGTATTTGCTCTTTATACTTTATATAAATGACCTGCCAGCAAACTTGACCCCCAAAACTATATTATTCGCGGATGATAGTACCTTCATCATTAAAGGAGTCGACCAAAATGAGGCGATATTAAAGACCAAAGAAACACACAATGACGCATTTACATGGTTCACGGTTAACAAACTGCGTATTTATAAATAGTACAGGAAATGAAGCTCAAAAAATTACAAAACCTCGCAATTTTTTCGTCCAGCATCGATTTGGATAAAAATTTGGAATTAGGCTCATTTCACCCTCTAGTTCATTTTCTACATTGTGCCGTTGTACGCTTTTTGTTTTTTAAGGGTGAAAACTACCCCTAATTGTAAAAAATTATAAAATAACATTTTAAACCTTAATATGGGTAAAATTTGGTTTGGATTAGCTAAATATGGATCGTTTTATGCTTTAGAATACAATTTCATAATGTTTCAACCCTTAAAAATCAACCCTTGTTGGAGCTTAATGTAAAAAAAAAGTATTTATCTTAAAAAATTATTTCATCTTGCATCGATTTGCACCCTCTACTTCAAATTTTATATCATGCTCATGGGCACTGTTTATTTTTTAAGGGTGAAAACTACCCCTAATTGTCAAAAATTATAAAATAACGTTGTAAACCTTAAGATGGGTAAAATTTGGTTTGGATTAGTTGAATAATGATTGTTTCATGCTTTGGAATACAATTTCTAATGTTTCAACCCTTAAAAACCAACCCTTGTTAGAGTTTGATATAAAAAAAAAATATTTATCCTAAAAAAATGATTTCGTCAACAAAAAATTTTATTGGTTTTTTAAACATAGCTCCTTCATTTTTAGTGATAGAAAGTTTTTTAAAAAACGATTTTGTAGGGATTTTCAAGAGCTATAAGACTATGTAAATTAAATTCCTTAAGATCCCTTAGTTTTTAAATGGGGTGAGTTTGAAGGGCTCGAATAAGGTGGTGTTCGCTTGTAAATAGAGGTTTTAAACGGCTATATCTCGCCAAATATTCACTGTACAGAAAATATATGCACAGGGAAATTTAAGTCATTAAAAAAGCTACAATTTAGTGCTCTATCATTTTTTTCGTATCTCCAGTAATTTCGGAGATATTTTGAAGAAAAGGGTGAAAAATACGAAATCGCCTAAAAATCGTTTTTTCTTTAAACTCCAATTTTTCTAAAATTAGGCATTTTAAATTGGTCAAACTTCTTGGGTGTACTGAAAATACATATATGAAGAGAACCACAGAAGGGTGAGGATCAATTTTAATTAGGGGGGTAAATAGGGGGTTGTTTTCACTGATTTTTTCGTAGAAAAAAGTAGGTACCGACCTTATTTTGATCATAAGTCGCTTAATTTTTATGCTAGAGACTTTTTTCTTTTTTTGTTTGAAAGGTCTAATCAAATACTTTAAAAAAGATTCAATGAGTTTCCCTCGAAAAATGCAAATTTTTCCTGTTATTTGACTTTGAATCTTTCAAATTATGCGTTTGGCGAAAAAAAGTAAACCATTAACATGCCGTATCTCGGTTCGTATTGGTCGTAGAAAAATAATAAAAAAAGGATTTTGTTTGTTTTTTTAAAAGCTACAATTTTGCTTTTTACAGTTTTTTTTGATAAAATGCATATTTTTCGAGTTATTCGCAAAAAACTTTTTAAAAACATCGATTTTTTCTTCGAAAAACTGTTACATTCAACCGCGAATAACTCAAAAAATATTAGTTTTACGAAGAAAACGTAAAGAACATTTTTTTCTTAGAATTACTTTTCCCATAGATTCCTATAGTTAAAATGTAGTAAAAAATTCCCACCCCCGAGATGGGGTGGCAACCACCCCCAAGGTTTTAGCGTACAACGGCATGATGTAGAAAATGATCCTTGGGCTATTCCCTACCTTCTGTGAAAATTTCACGTAATTCCATGCTGGACGAAAAAATTGCGAGCCAAAATGCTTCATTTCCTGTACTAAAAGAAAAGACACATGACCTAATATTCAGTCTTAACAGAAATTTTTCTAGAAATTCTGAATATTATGCCTGTACCAACACTAAATTTCTAGGATTTATTTTAGACGCCAGACTATCGAGGAAAGATCATCTTTCTCACATTGCTGGTAAAATAGATTCCTATATTTACATTTTACGCAAAGTCTTGAACCATGTATCTGTGAAAACAGCGAAACTAGTTTATAATTCCCATATACAGTCAAGTATAATGTATGGTATAATACTATGGGGTACCTCCATAGAGTAGAAAAGAATCTTTATACTGCAGAAAAGAGCTATTAGAGTATTAGCTAGGGTTAGTTCTAATACTTCATGTAAACAGCTTTTCGTTGGTTTTAAAATATTAACTCTACCGTATATTTACATATTAGAGTTACTGCTGTATGTAAAAGAAAATCAATATGTCCTTGCAAAAAGTGGCAGCAGTCATGGAAATGAAACCAGAGGACGAGACAAACTCAAATTTCCCTTGGTCATAATAATAATAATTATAATAATAATTTATTCAAGTTTTTTTACGGAATTCGTCAACACTGTATAATGCGCGGTTAGAAAGAAATATCTTCATTCTTTTTTTAAATATATTTCTATTAAGATTTTTGATCTGAAGCGGAAGCATATTATACAGGTTAACTCCGATTACCGACGGTAACTGTCTGGTCGTGGTATATCTACACAGAGGCGTCCGAAAAAGTTCATTTTGCCTGGTGTTATAGTTATGAGTGTTCTGGTTTTTTTTCATAACACTTTCGTTATCTTTAATGTAGAAAAGTACATTTATGTTGTACAATGATGGAAGCGTCAATATGTTTAGCTCCCTGAATAGATCTCTGCAATGTGCGTAGCGTTTAGCTTTCGCTAAAATGCGTATAGTTTTTTTTTTTTTGGACTTTAAATATACGCGTCCATTCAGTGGAGTTGCCCCATAGCTCGACACCGTAGGAGAGTAGACTATGGAAGTAGGCATAATACAACATTCTGACGGTGTCTTCGGAGACACATTCGGTCATTCTCTTTAGCATATACGTAAGTCTATTAAGTTTAATAGATAATACGTGGATATGCTCTTTCCACGTTAGCCGGCAGTCCAAATGAAACCCAAGAAACTTAACGGTATTTTCAGTGTACAGGGTATTGTAATTTAACATCCTATTTAAGCTTAAGATAATTGTTTTAATTTTTGCAGTATTTAAACACAATTTGTTACTAGTGAACCTTGTAAAGCTTGATCTTGGGTTACATTCGCGGCTAGCGTAGGGCGTAGAGCATAGTTATGGCCTGCATATTGTCTGGAAGATCATTAATGTATAATATAAAAATTAAAGGTCCCACAATTGTGCCTTGCCCGACGCCCTATTTATGCTCTTCGTCGACGAGAGAACATTGTTGTGGAAGACACATTGTTTCCAATTTTTTAGGAAACTTGTAACTAGATTGAATGCTTCGCCACGTATACCGTAATAGTCAAATTTATCACGAAGTATGTTGGGACTGACAGTCGAAAGCTTTGCACAAATCCCAAAACGTCCCAACAACGTGTAGTCCCTTTTTGATGCTTTCTAATAATTCGTCGATCAGTTTAATAGTTGCTTTAGATGTAGATCTGAGTTTTCGAAAGCCGAATTGATTATCAGAAAGCACCATGTGTCTTTCAAGGAATGCCAGCATCCTACTTTTAATCGCTGTTTCTAATATTTTAGAAAATGATCGCTTTATTGATATAGGGTGATAATTGTTAGGATCGGAAGCATCTCCTTTATTAAAGACTGGCGTAACTCTTGAGATTTTTAATTTTTCAGGGTAAATTCCTGACTGGAAACAGGAATTGACAATTATAGCCAAGGGCTCGCTAATGGCTACAGATGTACGTTTTAATAATTCGACATTAACACCATAGATATCGAGGCTTTTACTATTATTGAGTAACCTGATTATATTGTCAATCTCTATCTCATCAGTCGGCCTTAAGTATAAACTACTATGGTAACTAATTTTTTTATTATGTAGCAATGTATAGTCCGCAGTTGTGGAGGGGAGGTTAGATACAGTGTTCTCCGCCATAGTGACGAAGAAATTATTAAAATCAGGCGATATATTTTCGCTCTTTTTTGTATTATTAACTCCCCCACACTCTTGCTGGATTATCCTCCAAGAAGCCTTACATTTATTTTTTGAGTTGCATACAAACATGTTGTATGCCTCAATCTTTGCATTTTTAGTGCTTTTTTATATTTGATTTTATATTGTTGCAGCATCGGTTTTACTTCAGGTAAATTGAGACCTGAGAGGAAGATAATATTCTCCCTCATAGTTCTCAGCTCTGGAGTGTACCACTTAATATTATTAGAATTTCGTTTTCGAACTATTTTAAGGGGGAAACAAATATTAAAACCATCCAAAAATTCTTTTAAAAAAACATCGAACTTTTCATTTGGGTCATTGCCGTTCAATAACGCATTCTAATTAATGCTAAATAAGTAATCAATGAATTTTTCGTAATTTTCCCCCTTAAAATTACGTTTACAAACTGTCTCTTTATTTCCATTTATCAAGTGTTCATTCTTCAACTTAACTTTAAAATGAACACCAAGATGGTCTGAAAAACCGGGGTTTATAATTGTCACGTGGTAGTCAGATTCATAAATGTCAGTCAATATATTGTCATATATATGAAATAATTTAAATATTGTTATAAATGAATTTAAATGCAAATTAAACTAAATACAACTCTGTTAATTTACAAATCTAGTTAATTTATAAATTATCAGATTGTCACGGATAGAGGGCATCCACATCTTAAGAATAACTTACTTTGCACTAAATTGACCCGTGTTTTAACACGTAACTCTTGTCATGAAATTCTTCCACGGATTGTTTTTATATATTTCATATATAAGGAACTAAAAGTTCTTAAAGAAGAATTAAGTAAGAAGTAGTAATTAGTAATCAGTACTCTTGTGACTATTACCAATTGTGCATTGACCAACACTGGGCCTACAAAGCCGTGGTTGTGTAAGTACAGTTTAAAATTATATTTTTGTATTTGCTCCAGATGTGTCTCACAACTTTAATGGAATTTATTCGATTTAAGTAAAACTCTTACGATCCGGAATTAATTAGTTAATTCAATTATTGTGTCACTAGGTTGTACCTAAGCCCTACCTAGAGCCCTTATTTTAAGTTATTATTGTTTGTCCAATGATAGGGACTAATTATTATTATGCTATGAATTGTTCATTATAATTTGTCGGTATACAGAGTGATAAATTCAGTCTCGATACTTTAATTTCATTGTTGTACGACAACGATTTATCGACTTGTATTGTAATAAGGTGTTATCTAATTAGTACACCCTTAATCTGGCGTGGCCAGTACTGTTAGTAATTATAAATTGTATTATTTTCTTCCTATTAATAAATTAGTATATAGAATTTATATTCTTTTATTCATACAAACCCCCCAAAACCAACCTAGGCGTGACATATGGTGGAGGCAGCCGGTTTTTAAGGGTCGTGAGGCACATTTTGAGTCAAATTGTATATACATATATTAATCATAGTTAGTAAGATAGTGTAAAATTATTTTCATGTGCTAAAATAATACTTGTATATGGACATGGCTGAAAAATATGGAAAAAAGTGACAGTGCTAGTGACAAATAGCCAATAAAAAATATTAAACTTACACGGGCGAAGAAAGTATTTCCAATTCTTACGCGGAGCCACTCGGTTGAACGTAAGATATCCGCGAGGAACGCGTCGGTCACCGAGAGCGAGGTACGACCGCGGACTAATTCACTAAACTCTTCCAGCGCAGGGCCGGCTTTAGAAATTTCTACGCCAGATTTTTAAGTAGTACTCGAGCTTTTAATAAAAGCGGTAAAGCAGCACGTTCACCATCAACCGAATTAAATTCAGTACCTTCAATTCATAGGGTTACAGACAATATTTTTTCTGGTCAAGAAAAATTAGGCGTGACAATATTATCAAGACATGCCCCGCGACCGGTATACGTGTATCTGGTAGTCTCAAAATGCGTTATTTTGAGGTCTAATCTAGATACGACGTCGAATAAGTTAAAAAACAAACTATCCTTGATCTAAAAGTCAATGTTAAAGTCGCCTGTTACGATGACTTTATAATTTTTGAAATTAATATGAGACATATGGACTGCTCTTTGAAGAATGTCCAAGAAAATTGCAAAATCCCCGACAGGCGACCGATATACAGTAATAACAATTTATTTATGTTTTTTAATTGCTATACCTACAATTTCACAATGCTGTTCTGTAGACATATTAGAAATAAAATGTAACGTCCTAAAATCAGCATGTGATTTGACATATATGGCAACACCGCCACCATCCATATTAATCCGACAATATATATCAGCTCCTATGAAACCGTTAAGGTTGTAGAAGGAATATTCTTGTTCATACAGCCAGTGTTCATTCACACATAGAACAAAATGTCGTTATCAGTGATAAGTGATTCTAGTGCGTTCATTTTATTTCTAATGCTTTGCAGATTTAATTGCAATACATTAAAATGTGCTTTACTGTGTTGAGTGAGAATAGGCTTTTCTTCTAAAAATATATTTTCGGACAATAAGTCCGCTCGGCCAAAACTGTGGTTCAGATATCTCGACTCGATGTCGATAGGGGCAGCTCAACCTGAAGCAGTCGCTGGTGCCGGAGGACGTCACAATCTTTGAGGCGTTGATTTCTGCAGTGGGGATTTTGTTCTTGACGTATTTTATGAGCTGATTTTCGGTAGTACCGGTAAGTACCCTGCCCACAAAGAACCATGCATTTTTAGGTGCTGCTTGTAGCCCGACGGTACTGTCAATTACGCCAACAACTGAGTTGTGTGTTCGCTTTTTAGCTTTCTTATTTTTGACCAATTGGAAGTCCTTATCTGAGTTGTCCAGCTGATTACACGTGCTGGTTTGTTTTTCGCGTAAATTGTTTACAGTGGCGTGGTCACGTGATGTTTGTTTACGTTCAGTATCCTTGATAAGTGCTGCCCTTTTTTCAATCACGGGTGTGACTGTTGATGTAGAAGACTTCTGCTTAATTTGGTGAGTTTGCCCATTTTTGACAGATAACCGCATGTTTTTGACAGGTTCGTTGACAGGTTCATTGACCTTTTCCTCTGGCGGCGGAATTTGACAACTTGTCAAAAAAAATCATTTTTTCTTTTAATAAAGAATTATTTTCTTCCATTTCCCGCAGTAATCTTTTTAATATTTTATTTTCAAATAAAATATATTTAATTTCATTGGGAGACAGTTCATCGGCTTTCACATCGGAAAAGCTGTCTTCTAACGCTTTTTTATTGGTGCAGATGGTACATACCCACTTCTCATAACAAGAATTCTCCTTATCAGAAGAGACATTTGCACATCTGAAGTGAAAAAAATCTTCACAATCACTGCACGATACACCATTCACTACTTTTTTTCCACATACTTTACATTTACAATCATTGTTAGCTTTTTTTTCAGGCTGTGCTCGGAAGAATCGTTAACCGGCGCCATTTTTTATCATGTATATATAATATATCCAAAAAATTACCATATCATATTGGGGCAAAGTTATTTAATAAATTGCCGATAACTATAAAAGAATTGTCTGCAAAACAATTCATAAATGTTTTGAGGAATCATTTCTTAAAGAAAGCTTATTATAGCATTGAAGAATATTTAGAGGATGACACATTCAAATATTATTATGTAAAATAAACATCTCTTTGTAGTACATGTATGTAATAGTGACGTAAATTATGTATATTTTTTTGTACCTTAAATTTAAATAAATTTATTATTACTATTATTATTATTTCTCGTAGCGTAGAAAATTTCTCTAGACTGGAGCCCCGTATAGTAGGGTGGACTGTAGCGTCCCTAGGGGCAGTCGCCTTTTGTTGCTGCTAGCACCGCCAGTTCTCGGCATTAGCCTGATTTGGTTTCCTGCCCGCTCCTCGGCTTTGGCTGTTGTCATTTTTACAAGTTCGGCAAAGGATCTATTTGTTCCAAAGGTGACCCCGAGGTAGGTAATGGATCTCTTAGGGATGATGACTTGATCCCGTAGCCTGAATTTTATGTTATCCCTTTTCCTTTTGCCCTTGACGGTTACTGCATGAATCTTTTCGGGTGCCAGCTCCAGATTATGGTGTATTAGCCAGTTGGCGATCCTTCTACGATTGGCATTGATGTTGTAAATCAGGTCCGCACTATCGTTAGCCGTGGCTACCATCATTAGTCATCTTCAAGGTCTAGCCTTAGGACGTCGTCATATAGGATGTTCCACAGGGTTGAGCCTAGGACAGAGCCCTGAAGAACACCGGCGTTCGTTTCTATAACGATTTTGTTTCGGCCATTTTTAACACATATGTTTCTATCCTACAGATAATTGCCTATGATATTCTGAAGGTATGTAGAAACCTTTGATCGCTCCATTTTCTCCATAATCAAAGCCCAGCTGGCTGTATTAAATGAATTTCTTATGTCCAAAGTGATTAGCACTTGCCTATTGCATTTGATCGTCGAGGTTACTATCTACATGGCGTGTACTATTCTTTCTGAACCCATACTGCCTTTCGCTGAGTATTTATTTTTCCTCTATCTTTAGCTCGAGTCTGTTCCTGATTAGGGTTTAATAGACCTTATTCAGCGTGTTGAGCAGGCATATGAAACGATATGACCGAGGGAGGTCAGGGTCCTTATTCTTCTTCCGGAAGGCGCAACTATCGCTGACTTCCATTCCTTCGGGAACTCTTCATGGTGGAGCAAGTCGTTATATATATTGAGGAGCCATTCTCCTTGATATTCTACAGCGGCTATAATAGCTTCCGATGGGATTCCATCTGGGCCAGGAGCTTTTCTGGTCTTCCTCGAGTTGACTGCCAGGTTCAATTCGTCAAGGGCGAAGGGTTGAATTTGAGGTGTCTCTTGGTGTCTGGGGGTGTCTATCCTGTCTCAATGTTTGGGGAATAGATGGTCTTATAGCTGCAGAGGTTTTTGACAACTTTCTGGTACCCGGTGCCCTAAACATCGTCATCCACTGTCGCGAGAAGTTCCTTCCAATGTTTTTCTGTTGATGAAATGATTGCCTTCTTCAGGGCTTTTTTCTCCCCCTTGAGTTTGTCATTGATTTGTCTAATATCAAGGTAACGACGTCTGACTCTGGTTAGCAGTCTTCTCGTGGAGGTGCAGAGGGCTCTGAGCTGGCTGATTTCGTCACTCCACCAGTAGTGAAAGGTGATAGTGCTGAACCCTTCGTGGTACTAGCACGGTACGCTTCTGCAATGGTTTTTGCGCCCTTAGCGTAGGATTTTTGGTCCGTTGGAGGTAGTGAATCTATCAGCAGTGCCAGGGCTGTATTGAATTCGACCCAGTTGATAAAGTTAGCCCATCTGTCCAGCTGTCTGTTGACTCCCGGCCCCGTTGCAATATCATATCGGTTGTAGTTTTATAGAGACAGATTTTCATCAGCCAAAACCTTCTGGTTGGAAATTTTTCTTGACATGTTGCGAGTCGATAGAGTGACATCGCTGAAGGAGGTGCTATTTCTTCTTGAGAACGTGGGTACGCCGCCTTCATTTAGAACCATCAGGTTCAGAGAAGCAGCCCATTCGGTTCAGAGGTCTCCTTTAGGATCGGAGGTCGGCGATCCCCAGAGCGGGGATTTTTGGTTAAGATCCCCGATGACCGCTTCTGTACATCTGTACTTTTCTACAGATAGCGTCGACAGTTCCTTTGTATGCCTCCATGCCGACATTCGGGGAGATATATACTTTCTACAGGTCATACTCATTTAGGCTAACTTGGAGATAGCCCTTGCCTTCATTAATTCTTTCAACTTTAATAGCTCTATTTGCGATCAGGACCGCCACATCCGCTGTTCTATTCCGGAGCCAAGGGGCTCGCTCAGTCAGGTATATGTTGGGTTCTAAAACCCGTAGGATGTCGATACCCCTTCCCGTGTAGCAGCATAGGCCAGGTCTTGGGCTGCTCGGGATCTTTCCAGGTTTGTTTGCAGGATTTTATGAAGGCCCGTTATGCTGGTTTCCTAAGCCTCTCTTTACGGCTGACTGCAGACGCAGCTTGAGGACCCTTTCTATTTCCTTTCTAAAGAGGGGGCACTTCATTTGGTCCATGTGGTGCCTGGAAGCAGTTCATGCAATCATCCCTTCTAGACTTCGTCGCCTTACAATCCCTGTAGGTGTGTCCGTATTCCAGGCAGTTGTGCAGGCAGATGTGCGTTTCTCAATGAGGTTCATCGTCATACTTCGAGGTAAATCCACGACCACCGTCTGTTCGCCGAATTTCCCCGTCTTGATAATTTTTACCGCCACTTCCGTCGGGTCTTTTATTATAGCCAATTCCTTGGCGATATCATTCCTGACCTCACGTTCCGTCATGGTACCGTCGATCCCCAGGACGAAGATGGAAGCCTTTCTCTGGCTTCCCCGGGCGACTTCCCAGCCTTCGCACTTCGACTTTATTTCCGTCTCTAGGATTTCCCCTTGCTTTGCGTCTCCTCTGATCCTTAGCTCCAGCTTTTCGTCTTTCTGAGCCTGTCTAGGGATATACCGAGCTTTGGATGTCGACCTCTTCCTTCAGAGTTTTTAGCAAGCCCGCGTATGTCTTTCTTCCTGCATTTATCGTAACCGTGCTGGCATCACTCTTAGGAGGATTCGTCCTAGTAGCCAGGGCTTTCCCAGGAGGAATCAGGATTTTGATACTGCAGCCATTGTTACTGCAGAGGCATTCTGCAATCTTCCTGGTGGAGTCGAGGTTTAATCCTGATACGACAAGGCTTAAGAAAAAAGTAGATTTTTCCTTCAAAATTTTATTTTTATACTAGATGTACATTTCGTTCACCACGTGAACATTATCAATAGACTAAATATTCCAAAACGCGGTAGCGGCCAAAAAGGGGCGGGAGTGGCCGGAGGCAGTGAAATTAAAGTCGCTTTCTTGATCGGGCCAGCGAGCCGGTTAGTTTGAGCCCCAGATTGTCTTTTTGGTCTGGGGGCGGCAGTTGTCGGAGCTGGAGGCGGCAGCGCAACCCGGGCAGCTACGGTTGAGGCGGTCCCGGAACGATGTCCCGTTGGGGTCGGAACGATGCTTTGGGCTGCCGGTACGGCTGTAGGCGACTTTGGAGGGGGTGGCAATGCTGGATGAGCAGCCACGGGACTCAGGGCCGTCTCAGCTTACGTTTTCCGCCCGGGGGTGGCAACTTATACCGGAGGCGGCAGTTGGCAGAACCGGGGGTGAGAGTGCTGGTGGTGCGGCCGTCGGCTTGGAAATAGTATTGGCCGGTGTTGTAGCCCTCTGCCTGCAATTCAGACGAGCGGTGGCGGCTGCATTTGGAAGCAGGCGCCTTAGTGATGGTGGCGGCGTTAGTGGCGTAAAACACCGAGCCCTCGGGTGCCCCTGTCGCAGCAGGTGACGGTGGAATGTCCGCAAGATGGCGGCATAGGGCTTCGCCACATCAATGGGTAATAAACGGCGGCGGCGGAGGAGCGCTTGTCGGACGTTATACTTCTCCCTCGACGCCTTTTCTCTGCGGCCGGCCAGGATGTTGCTGTGGTCCGTTATATTAAGGGTATTAATAGGAGGCGGCGGGAACACCTGCCTGGCAGCGAGTGTGGGAGCGGTTACTAGCGCCGCCAAGAAGCGAAGCCGTGGTTGCCGAGAAGCGACCAATTTGTCGGTGAATAGTTCGTAGTTTTTACTGTTTACTTCTGAAGACTTTTCCACTAAGGCAGGCAGCAAAGTGAAATATTCGGCTGCCGCGTAGCGACCGTGTCTCTCCGAGTCTATATCTACTTTGCTATGATGTTCCGGGCTTAATTAACCCCCTCTAAAGTCACTGGATTGAAGCCATTGAAGAAGCCGACAGACCCCGAGGTTTGATTGGCAACATTGCTTCCCCAAGCAAACTAAAGCAGCAATTTTTACGTTCTTAAGTTTGCGTCTGTGCTGACACATCTCTCTTTCTCGCTCTAATGTAATAACCTCCTTTGTCAGCGGTTTGAATTTTTAAGGTTAAGTTTTATTTAAATTTATATATTATATCCATTTTATTTAATAAAAATTAAAAAAATATAAGATTAATAAACACTCGGTAAGTTTCACAAATATCAGTTTAATATCATATTTACTAGGAGTTCAAATTACAAACTAAACTTATTTTTTAACAAATACATTCAGTGGGAACCAATATTATGGTAGGGAATGCAAGTGTAAACCATATTAGCAGATAAGGGAAAAAAGGGAAAAAAGTTATTTACCGATTTATTAGGGGTGAGTTGTAAACGTCAATCTGGTCATTCATTAAGGGAATTCCGAGGAAACTTACCTAGTGTTTTATTTATTAATCTTATTTTAAATATGTTTCACCGAGAATACACGGACTCCTCTGTCAATTATATAATAAAAAAATAATTTAAATTGTACCACAATTTTGTAATAGAGCATCTTTGATTTAAAAAATCGTGATTATAATGTTTAAAATAAAAATTTTGGTAGTACTAGTTTCTTATTTTTTTACTGTTAGAATCACTGAAAATCATTTGTGTTGGCGACATTTTTAGCCCCAGTATGGCCGCCGTTGCGCTACTTTGTATAATCTAGTGACTTTAGCCCCCTCCATCTTCACATGGGATGTATTATGTAAGCCTGTTTAGGGCTACTTGGTTTGTTATTTGTAGTTCATGGACAATCGGTTGGGTGCTCCTCGGGTGAGCTGTCAGCTGTATTTACAACAGCTAGTCATTTAAGATTGATTTGGGCCGTCTGTGTGCCCATCCGTCTTCGGGGTTGTAGTCCAGAGCTTCTGTCACTGCTGAGCTCGGGTGGGAAGAAGCCGTGAGTAATAACTTCACGGCTAAGCTTTTGATGTAATCCTTGACTGTTGACATACCAAGGTCTTCATGGATGTCCACGTTTCTAACGTACCATGGAGCATCGAAGATTTGCCTGAGACAGATGCTCTGGATCACTTGTAGAATGTTGGTAGATGCCTTGCTCAGCCCGTACGCCCAAATGGGAGCGGCGTATGTTAGGGCGGACTATAGCTTTGTATACTCTGAGCTTATTTGCTTGGTTAAGCTCACTTCTTCTACTGATTAGTGGATATATCATGGCTTTGGTTCTGGCGACTTTGTTTTTCACATATCTTATGTGTGCTGCCCAATTGAGCCTTCGATCTAGAATAACTCCTAGATATTTCGCCGAGCTAGTCCATGGCACTTGTTGGCCATTCAGTATTATGTTACCAAATGTTTTGTATCCATTTCTGGACACAAGCATTGCGGCGCTCTTGGAGCCGTTGATTTTTATCCGCCATTTCATAAACCATTCTTCAAGGGCATCCCTGGCTTCCTGTACCTTTTCTGTAATTCTTTCCGGACGTTTATCTCTGGTCAGAACCGCAGTGTCATCAGCATAAGTGCACAGGGTTGTGCCTCTAATTTTGGGGATATGGTATGTGTATAGGTTATACAGCAATGGAGAAAGCAGCGATCTTTGGGGAACTCCGGCCGTGATGTTTTTAGAGGAGGAGCGTACCGTTCCTATTTTGGCTTGCAGTTTCCTGTCCTTATGGTAGGATTTAACTATATGAATTAGATAAGGAGGAAATTTTAATTGGATGATTTTGTATATAAGGCCTTTATTCCACACCTTGTCACACAGGAAGAGAGCACCTGTGTGCATCTTCCAGTTGTAACTATACGTGGCGTTCTCAACAACCCTAAGTAGCTGGTGGTATGTACTATGGTGTTTCCTGAATCCATGTTGCTCATCTGGAATAAAGTTTCCATCTTCGGCCACGGCTTGAAGCCTCTTTAAGATTATCGCTTCGAATATCTTGCCAACGCAAGAGAGCAAGCTAATCGGGCGATAATTTTGTGGGAAGGTCCTGTTTCCATCGGGCTTGGGAATCAAGATGACGTCCGCTTGCTTCCACGGTTTTGGAAAGTGCTTCAGCCGTAGGGCCGAATTGAAAATGTTTGTAAGAGCAGCCGTGGATTTCCGACCCAGGTGTCGTAGGGCCTTGTTGGGGATGTTGGTGACTTTTTCACGTTCACGTGACTTAAAACATCTGCTACCTCCTTGGGTGTGACAAACTCAATTATGGAGTCTTCAACTGAGAAATTTCTGACCACCCTGTTTACCTCGCTGATATGGTCTTAGTCAGTGTCAATGTAGATAGGACTACATTGAAGTTCGAGACAGTCAGCAAAAGCTTCAGCTTTCTCAGTGTCGCTGTATGCCATTCCTCTCTCTCCATGTATAGGGGGGATGGTTGGCTTTTTCTTTTGAAGAGTACGGGTCATTTTCCATAATGAGTTGTTTTCAGGCTTGAGAGATTTAAGCAGTCTCTCCCAGCTTTCATTTTTGATCTCCAACAAGGCTTCTCTGACACGACGGGCGGCATAGTTCATTCTATTGCGGCTGAAGGGATCACGGTAACGTTGCCAGTCTCTCCTTGCTTTTCTTCTGGCTTGTATGAGGTCCTCTACTTCCTGTGGAAGACGTTGATAGACTGGTTTGCTTTTAGTAATTGTGGAGGCTGTGTTCATGGCATTGTGGATTTTGTTAGTGAAGTTTTCAACCTCAACTCCCAGCTCTTGCTTGTTAGCTATTCTTGCTGATGGTTTTGCAAGAGTCTCCATCATTTCTGAAAGCGGCCCAGTGAACTCGCCTGTTGACGATATCAGGTGTTTTTTCAGTAGTTCCATTAACATGAACTATTACCGGGTACCGTGTCTCTCCGTCAATTTTTCAATTTCAAAAAGCATTTATTATCCATTAAAAACATTACATAGTTATACATTTTTGTTAGGTCAGTGCCCAGAAAATCTTAAACTGATAGATACATAAGAACAAAATATTACACATTTATTTTAATAACTAAAGTAGATACTGAAAGGAAAAACTGCAAAAAAGAAAAACCTTTATTAACGCCTAAGCCTAAGTTTTTATGTACATATTTACAAGTGTGGGTAGGAAGGGAACGGAAGGAACGGGATGGGGATAGTTTTTGGGTGGAATTAATGTTACACGTTTCGTTGTCGAGTACCTGAAAAGTACATGTCAATATACATGGTATAATAATATATACATGAAAGAAGTTCTGCGTGGTAAAGCTGGAAGAAAGCTGAAAATTAAAGAAGCTGAAAATTACATGTTACATAGGTACATGCTATATGTGGGGTGTGGTTAGGAGTAAGGATAGGAAAGGATGGGTGTGGAGGTGTTTGTTTTACACGTTTCTTTATTTCACGGATGTCCTAGCATGAGAATAACGTAACAGTAGTATATGCGAATGCGAATCAGTGGATGCAGAGTACACAAAAATACAGGTTAAAATACATAAGTTACATATGGATAAAAAATTTAATTTAGACGTAATCCAGGTGGTTGGGCATATGGTATCTGCATCTGAAAGGGGCCGTGGCCTAGGTGTAAAGATCTATGTGACTGAGGTTGGGATTATCTTTAATGATGGCAAAAGTTTTCGCAGAAACTTTGTCGAGGTACTCTTTAATCATTGGCAATCCAGTATCGGCATGTAAAACCGCGGTTTTAATATACCAGTCCCCGAAAGCTAATTTTAAACATTTGTTTTGAACGCGTTGCATGAATAATATGTTAGTTTTAAACGTGTTGCTCCAGACGGGCGATGCGTAGCATAGAACAGGTTTAACGAAAGTTTTGTATATTAGAATTTTATTATCTTTGTGAAGTTGACTACTTTTATTAATTAGTGGATACAATATGCCGATCATGGCTTGCGCTTTTTTGATGGTATACTTTGAATGTGTAGAGAAATTTAACTTTTTGTCTAGCATAACTCCTAAATATTTAATACTGTTTCTCAATGGAACTGAGAAGTTATTAAGTTTGATGTCTGTATCTACTTTCCTGATTTTTCGATCGAATAGAATTAATTCGGTTTTATTGGCGTTTAATTGAATTTTCCATAACTTGAAGTATTGTTCAGCTGGATCATGTGGTTTTGTAAGTTTTTAAAAGCTACTTTCGGAGAAGTAGATTGTGAGTAGATGGCTGTGTCGTCAGCAAACAGTGCTATGTTGGTTTTGGATGTTTTAGGAATATCATTAATATAGTACAGGAACAGTCTGGGACCTAGGATCGAGCCCTGGGGAACACCGGCTACAATGCTCTTTGGATCTGTTATGAAGTTACCTACTTTTACTCGAAAGAGTCTATCAGAAAGATAATTACCAATGATTTTAATTAGATATAATGGAATGTCAAGAAAGTGGAGTTTATAGAGAAGTCCTTGATGCCAAACGGTATCGAAGGCTTTCTCGATGTTTAAGCTGATGAGAGCTGTGGCTTTATTTGTATTGAAACCTTTACTAATATCATTGGTGATTCTAATCAACTGTTCAGTAGTGCTAAAATCTTTACGAAAACCGAATTGTTCTTTGATAATTTTTGGGTTATTATCTTCAACAACAACTAGTCTATTATAAATAACCTTCTCGAAAATTTTACTAAGGAAGGATAATAACGAAATTGGCCTGTAGTCTGAGGAATTAAATTTAGATTTGCCTGGTTTTTAAATTGGAATAACTAGTGCTTCTTTCCAGGCTGATGGATAGTATGCAAGTTTGAAGCACGCATTGAAAATATTGGTGATTTGAACTATAGCTTTCCTAGGTAGATGTTTTAAAATAATATTTTGAATGCCGTCTATACCTGGGGTTTTACGGGATTTTAGTCTGTGGATAATGAGCTTAACTTCTTTAGGTTCGGATAGGATAATATCTTCTATTTTTGGAATATATTCTTGGATTATTTTCAGCTTAGGGCTAATGATTTTGTTCATACCTGGGGTGTCCCGGTGGTAAGTGGTATAATGTACCTGCTCGAACAGGTGTGCGAAGGTATTAGCCTTGTCCGGGTCACTAAGCTTAGTTTTGTCTAGGACAGGTATGCTATAATCTGATTTTCTAAGCGACTTAGCTGATTTCCAAAGTGAATTATTTCGAGTATCTAAGTTTTTAAGTTTATTATTCCATCTGTTGTTGTTTTCTATGTAAATGAGTCTCTTAATTTTGTCATTTAAATCGTTTTTAATGTTTCTGAAATGCGTGTCACCAGTGGCTTGCCAAATTTTTCTAAATTTGTTGCGTTCTGCGGGGGATGAGTTTACGTGTTTCGTCGCTAAGTCGATGATTAATTTGTGTGTGTTTGTGATTAGGGATACTGGTGTCTACTGCCGTTTTGAAGATGTCAAGTAAGCGATTAATTTCTGAGTCTATTTCTGCTGGGGTGCAGATGTCTGATTTTATAGTGATGTTTTTTTGGATGAATTGTTTAAATTTATTCCAATTAGCCTTGTTGAAGTTAGGTGTAACTCTATCTGGAGCAGGCGGATCTGCAGAGTTAACTTTGAATAATATAGGATAATGATCTGAGTTTAACTCATGTATTACTACTGGCTTGGATATGCCGTTCACGTTTTTATTGAGCACTAGGTCAACGGTACTGGGGAGTCCACCATTGCTAGGATATAAAGTGTGTTCTTCTGGATAAATTACTTCTAAATTATTATCTAAGTCTGAGATTGAACAATTTCGCGCCGTTAGTATTATTTTTATAACAATTCCATGCCGTGTGTTTGGCGTTAAAATCTCCTATGATGAGAACTTTGTCTGATATTCTAAGCAAACATTTGACATCTTCATGTAACGACTTGCTGGTAGGATGGTTGTACATGGATATTAGCACTGTGTTGGAGTGACGAAGTTTAATAGCCATAGAATCTGCTTTTGTATTCGGGATTCTAATCTGATCGAAGACTACATTGCTAGCAACTAACATTGCTACGCCTCCCCCGTCAGATAACGTACGGTTTTGAAAAATGAATTTAAAACCCGGGATTCTAATTTTATGTCTGGTATTTTTGTTTCGTTGAGCATTACGATATCTATGTTAAGTTGCGAAATTATTTCCGCGAGTCTACAGCGTAGTCCGTTGCAATTGAATGCAAATATACGTAATTCGGCGATCGCTTTATGGAACATTGAGATATTCAGAACATTCCATAATAGTGAAAATTATGTCGGCATTGCTACCGGCTTTAGCGATTTTTTCATTGATCATATTTAAAACTTTAATAAGACTTCTGAAGTCTACCAACGATTTGAACGTTGAAATAGCGGAAAAAAGTTCGTTGATCTCTGATACTGGTTTACTTTTAATTGTGGAGTGACTTACCGAGGGGCGAGACAGGGAGACGGGGTCCTGTGTCCTTGGTTGTGTTGTCCTTTGTGGTTGAGGTCCTGGGATAATGGGCTGCGGGTTGTCCTGCTGGATTTGGTGTTGTTGACGGAACTGCTGGAGCTGCTCGGCCTGTTCTCTTGATGCCCATGGTGCTGGCATTGTCGTCCTCGCGTTCGGATTGATGGTCTTCCTCACGTTCTGAGGTTGTCTTCTCATTCTGTTGTTTTCTCTCCTGGTTTCCAAGCGGTCCAGGTATGATGGGCAGGTTTTGTCGCTGGTTGTGTGGTCGCCGTGGCAGTTAATGCACTTCAGCTTGTCCTTACTTTCCATAGTGCACGATCGGGAGTCATGAGACTCTGCGCAATAGTTACATCTTGGTAAATCGTGACAGAAGCGAGCGGCGTGCCCGAACTGTTGACAGTTGAAGCACTGTGTGCATCTTCTGTTATTGACGTATCTTTCCCAACGTATTTTGCAATGACAGAGAACGTTTATTTTCTTAATGGCTGCCCTGTCTTCGTCTGCACCGAACTTGACAAGGTACATCGGATAGAAATGCGGTGGATCTTCCTTTTGTCGCATCAGCGTGACACTGACTGGATGCTGGTTGTTTATCGCGAGATCGTCCACGATCTCTTGAACATCAATGTGTGGTAGGCCTTTTAACACAAGGCTGTACAAGTTGTCAGCGTCATATGTATGGAATTTGATTTTTGATTTTATCATCTCGTTGACGACCATCTTGTACGTCTCAACGTTCTCTATGGCTATAGAGACGAGTTCGGCGTGTAGCCGCACTTAAATTGGTCGCCGCAAATTGATTTTATATATTTAATAAGGTTTCCATAATGGCTCGCCCTACCGTGAATGACGATGGGTGGCGGTTTCCTTCGTGTCTTGGCTGCCGGCGTGGGCTGCGCTGTCCTGTTGTCCTTTGTCTGCTCGGTCCTGCTGGAGGAAGGCTGGGCGGTCCTGTTGTCTTCGGGTTGGTTGGTCCTGGTGTCCTGGGGCTGCGTGGTCCTGCTGTTCCAGCGCGTGGTCTTGTTGTCTGATCTCCACGTGACCTGGCTAGTGGAGTAGTCCTCGGGTCTTCGTCAAACGTAAAAGCTTGTCGCAAAGCAGAGAACCTATTGCTGGTCTCCACATTTGCGACAGCCTCGACGTCTTCTTCTGTATCACCTGATAATTTGAGACGTTTCGCATCTTCGCGTTTCTCATCACGCATCGTGACGTCCATAGCTAGGCAGCTAACGTGTTAGACTGCCTTGCTACTTTCACTTTATCACCAACTGCACAAGTATCTATTTGTTGTGTACACGTCTGAACTGAAGCTCGTCTGAATACTGAATGATGAGGCCGTGTCTCTCCGTTGAACGCTCGTTCCTTAAATACAATTCGTTCAGTGGAGGGGGAAAGGAATTTGACTAGTTGTGGAGTTAGGCCACGCCCAGTTATTGGAAATTGAGTTTTATTATTTTAAAAGATTCTAAATTTGAGTTTTTGGCTGTTTTACGGGTCGCGATCGATGGAACATGACTCGGTGAATCTAATGGTGTAAGATATAACGCGGTACGACCCTTAGTTCGCGAGATATCTGCGGCAACAAGGACTCATGGAGGTATTGTTTATGTGAATATCTGAATGTGTTGTTTTTCGGTAAATGTCAAATTCTATTTTTTTGTCCGTTTTTAATTATAAGGAGGTCTAAAAATGGTAGTCAATTATCTATTTCTAATTCAAATGTAAATTTTTTTCGTAGGGAACGTGTCTTTTATTGATAAGGATTTTATGTTATTTTCTACGTGATTTAAGAAGATGCTGGCTAGGAATGGAGACAGTGGATTTCCCATGGCGGTTCCAAATGTTTGACAATAGAATTTATCATTGAAAATGAAAGTGGTTTGGTCCATGCATAATTTTGTTCATTTTATGTATTGTTCAGTTTTTTCAATAGAAACTATATTTCGTAGTCAGACATTTTTTAAAATATGTAAAGTTTCAGGGATAGGGACGCTTGGAAACAAAGACGTTACATCAAATGATATTAATTTCGAGTTTTCTTTTAGTTTTAAATCTTTAATTTTTCAATTAATTATAAAGAATTTTTTATGCAAAAATCCTATCTAGTTTTATAAAAATAAATTCTTGGACTAGCCATTTAGCTAATTTATAGGTTGAAGAGTTAATATTAGACACAATAGGTCTATATGTGTTTCCAGGTTTATGTATTTTAGGTAAACAATATAGTCTGGAGATGTGTGGATTTTTTGGTACTAATCGCAATCTTTGTCTCTTGTCTATTAATAAATTACATTCTTTTAGGGTTTCGTTAAGCTGTTTTTTTAATATTTATTTAAGGGGGATTCTTCTACTGGTTGGTAAGGACCATTTTTTAACATTTCTTCTACGTCATTGAAATAATCTGTTTTATTTACTATAACTATAGAATTTCCTTTGTCTGTGCAATATTTGGTATGTAGTAATGATTTAGGAACACACCAAAATGAGTGACTTTATTAACATCCTTATGAATAATAACAATGATAATTATAATATGAGTCGTAATATGAGACGTATCTATGTACTAGCAATATGTACATAGATACCTAACTATAAAAATACATTTCATAGGTAACTATGTTACATCTTCTCTTTTTTTTTTATCTCGAAATGAAGTATACTTCAGACGGTCTGGAGGCTTTACCGTTCTTCCCGACTTCGTCTTCATCTCCGTATTCATGGGTTTCGGGGCAACCTCAGTTCTGGATTCAGAAGTCTGCATCTCCGTATTCATCGGTTGATGGGCAGCCTCAGGTCTGGGTTCTGAAACAATCTTTATTACGATTTCCCGAGGGTCCTCGTTCTCATTAATGTCAGTGTCAGAAGAATGGTCTGATTTCTGGATGTAAGTGTCAGGAGACACGTCAGTAAGACATGTCACTTCAGCATGACACCAAACATCAATATTTTTCCATCTTACTTGTTCATAAGGATGTTAATAAAGTCACTCATTTTGGTGTGTTCCTAAATCATTACTACATACCAAATATTACAGTCTGCTTTTAAGTAAAAGACATTTTTATTTTTTAACTTACGTGCTATTTGAGTTTATTTTTTTGAAATTGATTTATGGATTTTTATGTTTTTTAAAACACGTTTACTCTTGGACCGAATTTCGAGTCAGTCTTATGTAGCTTGTTTTTTCTTCTACAGGCTCCGGGGGAGGGGTTCCTTTTTTTGTCTCTTGCGTTTCTCTCTTCTTGTTGGTCGTCGAGAAGGTTTGAATCAGGTAGTCCAGCTGGCCGTCGCTCTCGGCTAACGTCTCCGGTCGGTTAACGTTCTTGGTTGTAAGTTTTTTGCAGACTGGATGATTCTTTATTTCACTCAGCGGCATTATCATTGCAAAGTTGCCTCCGGTGTCCAGGTGGTCGATACCTACTTTAACCATCTCCGTCTTTTTGTAGCAGGTCTGGGGCCACACGTGCCTGTAGTGCGCGATTCTTTGGCCACAATGACTTTTTTTGCCATTGCACTGATCGGCATGGGCGAATCTTCCATGCAATTCTTATGCTGCAGTTTCTGTGACAGCTGGCGAAGTGTTTTAATTCCTGCTTTTATTTCAAGCTTAGTGTTGACATTTTTGTCACAGCGAGGGGCGAGCTCATATGACGTCCTAGCGATCTTATCTATGATATTTTTAAGGACATCCTTTTGCTGTTCTGGGGTGTCCTCCCTGGATCTCTTAAAGGTCGAGGCTTGCGATAGAGGAATGTCAGCTATGGAAGCTGCTCTATCCCTGAAGCCCTTAGGTGGGCTATGGCCCAAGAACTCCCTTGCCTTGAAGGGGTTGTCTACCTCGAGGGGCTTTTCAATGTCCCTGGAGAGGAGGCGGTCCTTTTGCGTCCCACTAGCTGTTGCCTTGTGTGTTGCCATCTTACCAACCTGAGTAGCTCAGAAGTGCATGGTCTTGGTAAGATGCTATTAACGTTATTGGATTCCCCTCGTCCCTAGGAAGAAGTTTGCTGGCGAGGGGTAGATGCTGAATTCAGTGAGGGAGCGGGGCGGGGGAAGTCAAGCGCTGGGGGCCTTTCGAAAATATTTTGTGCGTTATGGATGTGGAATAGTGCCTAGATGCACTATTGATAATTGGGTTTTCAGGTTATTCGTTGTTCTGCAGGAAAAGTGATGTAACTCCGAGGAGGGAGGGACAAAAAGTATTCCTCTGGGTTCATGAGAGGACAAGGAACAAAATGTAGGGTGAGGGGTTGCTTCCAAAAAAATTGGGGGGTGAGGGGAAGTAAGTTTCGTAAGAAGGCTTATCAAAAAAAAAAAAAAAAGTGGGGTGTAAGTTGAAATTTCGCATTTCGAGTTGATGGCGTAGAACGCAAACTTTTCAAATTGTCATCGCACTTGTAAGAATCGGAAAAAAAGTTTCTGATTCAGGGAGCGGAGGAGGGGAGTCAAGCGCTGGGGGTCTTTTCGAAAACTATTTTGTGAAAAACGAATTGCCACCAAAAACTGAATTTATTAAAAAAGGGTGCGAAAATGGTTGGAGAGGAGACCAACACATGGGGCTTCCAATCTTTTCTTAAAAGGAATTAGCAGTTGAGGATATTCAAGGATATAACAACTGCATGCGGATGTCGCCAGAATGCCTGAATACCCTCCTGCAAAAGATATTGCCTACCATTGAACGGCAAGACACGGTGATACGGCTGGCGATACCGCCAAGAACAAAATTAGAAATCACCTTGTCGTATTTGGCGACGGGTACTTCATACAGAAATTTATCCCAACAATTTCGGGTATCACGACCTGCAAATTCCAAATTGATCCGGGACATTTGCGATGCAATATATGATGCCCTTGAGGAATATAAACAGGTAAGACAAATAAATACATATTTTCACTTATTCATTTATTTCATCATAGAAATTATGCTGCAATACAAGAGTATTACAAATTACATTATTATAATATTTTATAGTATGAATATCATACACATTTTATCATATACTTGTAATTATATAGATTGGAGGCCACTATATAAATACAAAAAATCACATTCAAATTACATAATAGGTGCTTTCCAGTTTGGTTTGAAACACTCCGAACTACTCTGAACTGTTTTGAAATTATTACACTTGGAACACCGTCTAGTCCAGACAGGCGCGATTTGAATGAGCATTGAAATTAACCGTTTACCCCCATTCCAATCAAACTCGACATTCTGATATTTTGGTAGGTAGTTTTAGGGGAAGAGGGAAGGTAGTTCTAGCGTAGTTTGGGAGCGTGGAGTACTTTAACTTGGAACAGTTCGGAGAAACTCTTAACAGCAACCTGGAAAGCGCCTAATGGTAATACAAAAATATTGCAACTATGTCTAAAACAAAAAATATCACAATTACATATTAGTTCAGAAATTAAAAATAATTAATAATCTAAAAATAATTAAAATAAATATTATTGATATCTTGATTAGATGAGTTCCCATTACCTTCAACTATAATTATTGATATCCTAATAAGTAAATTTATATAGGGAGCATGACTGTTAGTAGGATTCAACATTCTGCAAAACGAGATATCCCCATCTCGTAAATATTCTCACACTAACGATATACTATAAATATAATATACTATAAATAAATATACTCATACTAATACACTCCACACTAACACACATATGTAGAGTCTGTATATGTGACATACAGAAGTGTGTTAAGGAACCTAAAGACGGCGTGGCAATTCACGGCTAATGTTTGTACTTGTCTAGCTCCGCGGATCGTGTGTTTGGGCAACAAGTCACAGCCAGCGTAGACTGGGCTAGCGATCCGAGGCGTTTTTTTTTATCACAAGTCAAAAGAGTTTGACCAACATCGGTGCAGACTTGTTTATGCTTGTGGCTACCGTACACATGACGCGCACACACTTGTCATCACATCAGTTGAAAGTGTTGTGCTCAAAAGGAAGGTTATAACAATTTTTGCGTAACTATGAAGTATACTTAAAGTGAAAAATATTTTTTTGTACTTTTAATCTAATTTAAATATCAAAAGCAAAGTCGAAACTGCGACCTTATCCTTTTTACTTGGCCAGCATTGATACATCGTATGTAGGGTGCACAAGTACAAGTGTCCGCCAGTGCTACATATTAAAGTCAGCGTCAGAAATAGCGCTGGCGAACGCTGGCACACCGTATGTAGGCACCTTTAGTGACAGCACATATCACTCAAGGAATTCAGGTACCATAATGATTTCTTCCATCTGATGATGAACATTTTGTATAGTCTGTCAGAGTTGCCTGAATTCTGGCCTGCGCACGAATTGCCTGGTTTAACGTCAATTTCTTTAACTGAACAGCCACACTCTACCCGAAAACTTTAAATTCGTCTTCTTCCTCTGCTACAGTTGGTTGTTGTATGCTTGTGGCTAAGGATCTTAGTTCGCCTATACAGGTAGAAACATCTTTAATTTTATTTTTTAATTTTTTTGTACGTTTGGGCTGTGGTTCTTCAATTGGGTTATAATGATTTGGTGCCCGTTTTGTTGACTGATTTGGTCGCTGTTCTGGTGTTTGATCTGGTGGTTTATCTGGTGGTTGTTCTGGTAGCTGTTCTGATGGCTGTTCTGGTGGCTGTTCTTGTGGCAGTTCTGGTGGCTGTTCTGTTACAATGTGTATTTCCTCGTCAATCTTGTGTTGATTGATTTTCTTTCCCTAAAAACAAAAAATATATGTATCTATGTTTTTTATACAGATGATAATGCTTTTTTACAGGTGCCTCAAACATCACATGAATGGAAATTAATAGAAAAATAATTTAGATGCAGATGGAATTTTCAGGTTACTACGGCGCCATTGATGGCAAGCATGTTAATATTCGTGCCCCGCCTAACGCTGAAAGCGAATATTTTAATTACAAAGGCCAAAATTGGGACTTATTCTATTAACAATTGTAGATGGAAATTATTGCTTTCGTTATATTGATGTAGGCTGCAATGGAAAAGCTTCTATGGTGGTGTTTTTTCACAATCAACTGTATTTATGGAATTAGAAAATGGAATATTGCCAGTTGGAAGATTTATTGTTGGGGACGACGTATTTCCATTGAAACACTACCCATTAAAGCCATTTTCAAAAACTGCCCTAACTAATGGTAAAAAAAAATTAACTATCTATTATCCCGTGCAAGAAGAATTGTGGAAAATACATTTGGCATATTAGTTAGTCGATTTAGAATTTTTGAAAAACCAATATCATGTCAACTCTCTACAGTTGACAAAATTATACGTACATATTGTGCCTTACATAACTGGTTGAAAATGATTGCCAGTGGTGTATATTTTCCAAGGGGATCAGTTGACGAAGAGAATATTGACCATGGTAGAATTATTCTTGGATCATGGAGGTCTGAAATTAGTGCTTTGCAACAACGTATACATTTAGGGAACAACCATTCTTCCACAATTCGCCAGAAATTTGAGAGATAAATATATGCAATACTTTTTGACAGACGGTGCAGTATTTTGGCAACATAAAATGATTTTTTAAGAGACTGTATTAAAGGTTTTAGTTTCCTTTGTTATCCATAGTTAATATAACTATCAACACTGTAATTTATATTACTCAAATAGATTTTTTTTTTATTTGTTTGTAGAGCTAGGTAGTTCGATATTTTTTAAATCGATATGAGATTTAAATAAAATCAAATGCTTTTTAAAATATCGTAACACATAAAATATATATATAGATGCATATATAATTATATATATAATTTAAAAAAAAAAAAAAACAAAGCTATATATCGCTGTAGCTTTGCTTTTTTGTAAATAGATATAGCATAGAAAACCAAAACTTTAATACGATTTCTATATATCGTATCGAACAACCCAAATCTATTTAATTGTACTTAGAAATACTAACCGATTTGACTTAATAATTAACAGGTTACGATAAAAGCTAATATAATTGAAACGTTGTAAGATATAACTTTTATTTGGCTGCACTAAATAAACCAAACTAATAATAGAGAATTTGCATTGCTTGTAATGTCGTCTGTCAAACATGAAGTCAAATCAATGAGACTATGACTGGTTTCTCAAATCATATAGTCGTCAATATATAACCAATAAGTTTAAATAAATTGTTGTTTCCATGGATATCAACATTTTCGACACATCGGATCTATATAGACAACTGTATATTTCGAGAAACCGACCCTACATACAGCACATTAACAATGTCACAATAAATAAAATAAATTATCTATCTATATATATAAAAGGGAGTGTCCTGACTGACTGACTCACTCATCACCGCCCAGCCCGAATCCCTGGGCCTAGAAACTTGAAATTCGGAGAGTATATTCCCTTCATGACGTAAGCACTCACTAAGAAGGGATTTTTCGAAATTCCACTCCTAAGGGATGAAAAGGGGTGAAATGTGATTTCACGAATTACTTAATATCTCTTAGGGCCGATGGGATATCGACTTAGTTTTTGCTTACAAGTAACACCCATACAAATGCCGAAAAACCAATTTCGGGATTTTGCCCTAATCAACCCCTAAAGGGGTGAACCTACAATCGGGGTGGATTATACATCCCGTTGTATTTCCTGTGTTCGTTTAGTTGCAAGATTACTTTTTGGCACATAGGTGTCTTTTTAAAATATCTCGAAATGGTATTGACAGTTTTTTGATATTTCACCCCTAAAGGGTGAAAAATGGTGAATTGTGATTTTAAGGATTCTTTAATATCTCTTAGGACCAATAAGATATCGACTTGCTATTTGCTTACAAAGATTACCCATACAAATACCGAATCACCAATTTCAGGATTTTGTCCTAATCAACCCCTAAAGGGGTGGATCTAGAATCGGGGTGAATTATACATCCCGTCGTAATTCCTGTGTTCGTTTCGTTGCAACGTTACTTTACGGCACATAGGTGTCTTTTTAAAATATCTCGAAATGGGTTTGACAGTTTTTTAAAATTCCACCCCTAAGGGTTGAAAAGGGGTGAATTGTGATTTCAAGGATTCCTTAATATCTCTTAGGATCAATAAGATATCGATTTACTGTTTGCTTGCAAAGATTTTCCATACAATTACCGAAAAACTTATTTCAGGAATTTGTCCTAATCAACCCCTAAAGGGGTGGACCTACAATCGGGGTGAGTTATACATTCCGTCGTATTTCCTGTGTTCGTTTAGTTGCAATATTACTTTTTCGCACATAGAAGTCTTTTTAAAATATCTCGAAAAGGTTTTGGTAGTTTTTTAAAATTTCACCTCTATAGGGTGAAAAGGGGTGAATTATGATTTCAAGTATTCCTTAATATCTCTTAGAACCAATAAGATATCGACTTGCTTTTTGCTTACAAAGATTACCTATACAAATACCGAAAAACATATTTCAGGTTTTTGTCCTAATCAACCCCTAAAGGGGTGGATCTACAATCAGGGTGAATTATACATCACTTCGTATTTCCTGTGTTCATTAGTTGCAGCATTACTTTTTGGCACATAGGTGTCTTTTTAAAATATCTCGAAACAGGTTTGACAGTTTTTTAAAATTTCACCCCTAAGGGTTGAAAAGGGGTGAATTGTGATTTCAAAGATGCCTTAATATCTCTTAGGACCAATAAGATATGGACTTACAGTTTGCTTGCAAAGATTATCCATACAATTACAGAAAAACTTATTTCAGGAATTTGTCCTAATCAACCCCTAAAGGGGTGGAGCTACAATCGGGGTGAGTTATACATTCCGTTGTATTTCCTGTGTTCGTTTAGTTGCAACATTACTTTTTAGCACATAGGTGTCTTTTTAAAATATCTCAAAAGTTTTTGGTAGTTTTTTAAAATTTCCCTAAAGGGTGAAAAGGGGTGAATTGTGATTTCAAGGTTTTCTTAAATCTCTTAGGGCCAATAAGATATTGACTTGCTTTTTGATTACAAAGATTACCCATACAAATACCGAAAAATATATTTCAGAATTTTGTCCTAATCAACCCCTAAAGGTGGATCTACAATCGGGGTAAATTAGACTTCACGTCGTATTCCCTGTGTTTATTGAGATATAAGGTTTCTTTTTGGCACATAGGCGTCTTTTTAAAATATCTCGAAATGGTTTTGACAACTTTTTTAAATTTAACCCCTAAAGGGCGAAAAGGATTGAAATGTGATTTCAAGGATTGTTTAATATTTTTTAACATCAATAAGACATCGACTTGGTTTTTCCTTACAAAAACTACCCTTGCAAATGCCGAAAAACAAATTTTTTGATTTTGTCCTAATTAACCCCTTAAGGGGTGGATCTGCAATCGGGGTTAATTATACATCCCGCCGTATTTCCTGTGTTCGGTTAGTTGCAACATTACTTTTTGGCACATAGGTATCTTTTTAAAATATCTCGAAATAGTTTTGACATTTTTTTTAAATTACCACCTAAAGGGTGAAAAGAGATGAATTGTGATTTCAAGGATTCCTTAATATCTCTTAGAACCAATAAGATATCGACTTGCTTTTTGCTTACGAAGATTACCCATACAAACACCGAAAAACTTATTTCAGGATTTGGTCCTAATCAACCCCTAAAGGGATGGATCTACAATCAAGGTGAATTATACATCCCGTCGTATTTCCTGTGTTCGTTTAGTTGCAACATTAATTTTTGGCACATAGATGTCTTTTTGAAATATCTCGAAATAGTATTGACATTTTTTTTTTAATTTCACCCCTAAACGGTGAAAAGGGGTGAATTGTGATTTCAAGGATTCCTTAATATCTCTTAGAACCAATAAGATATCGACTTGCTTTTTGCTTACAAAGATTACCCATACAAATACGGAAAAATATATTTCAGGATTTTTGTCCTAATCAACCCCTAAACGGTGGATCTACAATTGGGGTGAATTATACATCCCATCGTATTCCCTGTGTTTGTTGAGTTATAAGGTTTCTTTTTGGCACATAGGCGTATTTTTAAAATATCTCGAAATGTTTTGACAATTTTTTTAAATTTAACCCCTAAAGGGTAAAAAGGGGTTAAATGCGATTTCAAGGATTGTTTAACATTTTTTAGGACCAATAAGATATCTACTTGGTTTTTGCTTACAAAAACTACCCATGTAAATACCGAAAAACCAATTTTTGGATTTTGTCCTAATCAACCCCTTAAGGGGTGGATCAACAATCGGGATGAATTATACATCCCGTCGCATTTCCTGTGTTCGTTTAGTTGCAACATTATTTTTTGGCACATAGGTGTTTTTTTTTTAATATCTCGAAATGATTTTGACATTTTTTTTTTAATTTAACCCCTTAAGTGTGAAAAGGGGTGAAATATGATTTCAGTAATTCCTTAATTCTTTTAGAACCAATAAGATATCGACTTGGTGTTTGCTTACAAAAATTATCCATACAAATGCCGAAAAACTTATTTCAGGATTACGTCCTAATCAACCCCTAAAGGGTGATTCTACAAACGGGGTAGATTATACATCGCGTCGTATTTCCTGTGTCTATTTAAAATGCCTCGAAATGGTTTTAACAGTTTTTTACCTTTAACAAATATCACCCCTAAAGGGTGAAAAGAGGGAATTGTGATTTCAAGGACGCCTTAATATCTTCTAGGATCAATAAGATATAGACTTGGTTTTTGCTTATAAAGATTACCCATACAAATGCCGAAAAATGTATTTCAGGATTTTATCTTAATCAACCCCTAAAGGGGTGAATCTACATTCTGGGTGAATTATAGAACCCTTTGTATTTCCAGCGGTTGTTGAGTTATAACATTCCATTTTGGCATATATTTTTCACAGTTTGACAGTTTTCTTTCACTCCTAAAGGGTAAATTAGTATTTTTTTGTTAAAAATAAAAAATTCGGAGAGTACATTTTTCAGTATGAAGTAAGAACCCACTAAGAAAGGTTTTTTCAAGTTCGACCCCTATCTGGTGAAAAGGTGTAAAATGTTTTTTCACGGGTTCCTCAATATTTCTTAGGACAAATGAGATATCGACTAGATTTTTTGTTACAAAGGTTACCCATACACAAGTTTAAAAACAAACTGCGGATTTTATGCCAATGAGACCGTCAATATACCGTAGCGAAGCACGGGTTTTCAGCTAGTCTTCTATATATATAAAAGCAAGTGTCCTGACTGACTGACTCATTCACTCATCACCGCCCAGCCCGAACCCCTGGGCCTAGAAACTTGAAATTTGGAGAGTATATTCCCTCCATGACGTAAGCACCCACTAAGAAGGGATTTTTCGAAATTCCACTCCTAAGAGATGAAAAGGGGTGAAATGTGATTTCACGAATTCCTTAATATCTCTTAGGGCCGATGGGATATCGACTTAGTTTTTGCTTACAAGTATTACCCATACAAATGCCGAAAAAGTTATTTCGGGATTTTGCCCTAATCAACCCCTAAAGGGGTGAACCTACAATCGGGGTGGATTATACATCCCGTTGTATTTCCTGTGTTCGTTTAGTTGCAAGATTACTTTTTGGCACATAGGTGTCCTTTTAAAATATCTCGAAATGGTATTGACAGTTTTTTGAAATTTCATCCCAAAAGGGTGAAAAGGGGTGAAATGTGATTTCAAGGATTCCTTAATATCTCTTAGGACCAATAACATATCGACTTGCTTTTTGCTTACAAAGCTTAGCCATACAAATACCGAAACAAAAATTTCAGGATTTTGTCCTAATCAACCCCTAAAGGGGTGGATCTACAATCGGGGTGAATTATACATCCCGTCGTAATTCCTGTGTTCGTTTAGTTGCAACATTACTTTTTGGCACATAGGTGTCTTTTTAAAATATCTCGAAATGGTATTGACAGTTTTTTGAAATTTCATCCCTAAAGGGTGAAAAGGGGTGAATTGTGATTTCAAGGATTCCTTAATATATCTTAGGACCAATAACATATAGACTTGCTTTTTGCTTACAAAGATTAGCCATACAAATACCGAAACACCAATTTCAGGATTTTGTCCTAATCAACCCCTAAAGGGGTGAATCTACAATCGGGGTGAATTATACATCCCGTCGTAATTCCTGTGTTCGTTTAGTTGCAACATTACTTTTTGGCACATAGGTGTCTTTTTAAAATATCTCGAAATGGTATTGACAGTTTTTTGAAATTTCATCCCTAAAGGGTGAAAAGGGGTGAATTGTGATTTCAAGGATTCCTTAATATATCTTAGGACCAATAACATATAGACTTGCTTTTTGCTTACAAAGATTAGCCATACAAATATCGAAACACCAATTTCAGGATTCTCTCCGAATCAACCCCTAAAGGGGTGGATCTACAATCGGGGTGAATTATACATCCCGTCGTAATTCCTGTGTTCGTTTAGTTACAACATTACTTTTCGGCACATAGGTGTCTTTTTAAAATATCTCGAAATGTTATTGACAGTTTTTTGAAATTTCACCCCTAAAGGGTGAAAAGGGGTGAATTGTGCTTTCAAGGATTCCTTAATATCTCTTAGGACCCATAAGATATCGAACTGCTTTTTGCTTACCAAGATTACCCATACAAATACCGAAACACCAATTTCAGGATTTTGTCCTAATCAACCCCTAAAGGGGTGGATCTACAACCGGGGTGAATTATACATCCCGTCGTATTTCCTGTGTTCGTTTAGTTACAACGTTACATTTTGGCACATAGGTGTCTTTTTACAATATATCGAAATGGGTTTGACAGTATTTTAAAATTTCATCCCTAAGGGTTGAAAAGGGGTTAATTTTGATTTCAAGGTTTCCTTAACATCTCTTAAGACCAATAAGATATCGACTTACTGTTTGCTTGCAAAGATTACCCATACAATTACCGAAAAACTTATTTCAGGAATTTGTCCTTATCAACCCCTGAAGGGGTGGATCTACAATCGGGGTGAGTTATACATTCCGTCGTATTTCCTGTGTTCGTTTAGTTGCAACATTACTTTGTGGCACATAGGTGTCTTTTTAAAATATCTCGAAATGGTATTGACAGTTTTTTGAAATTTCATCCCTAAAGGGTGAAAAGGGGTGAATTGTGATTTCAAGGATTCCTTATTATATCTTAGGACCAATAACATATAGACTTGCTTTTTGCTTACAAAGATTAGCCATACAAATATCGAAACACCAATTTCTGGATTTTGTCCTAATCAACCCCTAAAGGGGTGGATCTACAATCGGGGTGAATTATACATCCCGTCGTAATTCCTGTGTTCGTTTAGTTGCAAAATTACTTTTCGGTACAAAGGTGTCTTTTTAAAATATCTCGAAATGGTATTGACAGTTTTTTGAAATTTCACCCCTAAAGGGTGAAAAGGGGTGAATTGTGATTTCAAGGTTTCCTTAACATCTCTTAAGACCAATAAGATATGGACTTACTGTTTGCTTGCAAAGATTATCCATACAATTACCGAAAAACTTATTTCAGGAATTTGTCCTTATCAACCCCTGAAGGGGTGGATCTACAATCGGGGTGAGTTATACATTCCGTCGTATTTCCTGTGTTCGTTTAGTTGCAACATTACTTTTTAGCACATAGGTGTATTTTTAAAATATCTCGAAAAGGTTTTGACAGTTTTTTAACATTTCACCCCTAAAGGGTGAAGAGGGGTGAATTGTGATTTCAAGGATTCCTTAAATCTCTTGGGGCCAATAAGATATTGACTCGCTTTTTGCTTACAAAGATTACCCATACAAATACCGAAAAACTTATTTCAGGATTTTGTCCTAATCAACCACTAATGGGGTAGATTTACAATTGGGGTGAATATTCCGTCGTATTTCCTGTGTTCGTTTAGTTTCAACATTACTTTTTGGCACATAGGTGTCTTTTTAAAATATTTCGAAATGGTATTGACAGTTTTTTGAAATTTCATCCCTAAAGGGTGAAAAGGGGTGAATTGTGATTTCACAATTTCCTTAATATCTCTTATGACCGATGGGATATCGACTTACTTTTTGCTTACAAGTATTACCCATACAAATGCCGAAAGAGTGATTTCGGGATTTTGCCCTAATCAACCCCTAAAGGGGTGAACCTACAATTGGGGTGACTTATACATTCCGTCGTATTTCCTGTGTTTATGGAGTTTTAACATTCATTTTTGGCACATAGGTGACTTTATAAGATTAAATTTCACCCCTAAAGGATGAAATGGGGTGAATTGTGATTTCAAAGATTCCTTAATATCTCCTAGGATTAATAAGATATCGACTTGGTTTTGGTTACAAAAACTACCCATGCAAATGCCGAAAAACTTATTTCAGGATTTTATCGTAATCAGCCCTTAAAGAGGTGATTCTACAACTCGGCTGAACTATACATCCCGTCGTAATTCCTGTGTTTGTTTAGTTGCAACATTTCTTTTTGGCACATAGGTGTCTTCTTAAAATATTTTGAAATGGTTTTGACAGTTTTTTTAAATTTCATCCCAAAAGGGTGATCAGGGGTGAATTGTGATTTTAAGGATTCTTTTATGTCTGTTAAGACTAATAAGATACCGACTTGGTATTTGCTTACAAATACTACCCATGCAAATGCCGAAAAATTTATTTCAGGATTTTGTCCTGATCAATGCCTAAAGGGGTAAATCTACAATCGGGGTGAATTGTACATCCCGTAGTTTTTCCTGTGTTCGTTTAGTTGCAACATTGGCACTTAGGTGTCTTTTTAAAATATTTCGAAATGGTTTTGTCAGTTTTTTTAATTGCACCCCTAAAAGGTGAAAAGAGGAGGTGTGATTTCAAGGATTCCTTAATATCTCAGGACCAATAAGATATCGACTTAGTTTTTGTTTACAAATATTACCCATGCAAATATCGAAAAACTTATTTCAAGATTTTATCCTAATCAATTCGTAAAGGGGTGAATCTATATTCGGAGTGAATTATATATCCCGTCGTATTTTATGTGTTTGTTGAGTTATAACATTCCTTTTTGACAAATAGGTGTCTTTTTAAAATGTCCCGAAATTGTTTTGACAGTTTTTTAAAATAACTTTGACATAGATATATGAAATTCGCAAAGTTGATTCCTTCCATGACATAAGTACCCACTAAGAAGAGATTCTTCGACAGTCGACTTCTAAGGGGTTAAAAAATTTAAACATACATACAATAACATACAATAATTTTTTAAAAAAATTATGATTTCGTCCCAATCCATTCCAAACGGGATGAATTATAGTACCCGTAGTTTTTTCTGTTTGTTGAGATATAACATTCATCTTTGGCATATACGTGCCTTTTTTAAAACACCTTTTTCAAAATCTTTTCAAAAACAAGTGTTTTGACAATTTTTTTAAGTTTCATCTTTAAAGGGGCAAATTGGTATTTTTTATTCGATAGAAAATCCAATGGATATTAAGACATGAAATTCGGAGCTTACATTCCATCCATGACGTAAGAGACCAATAAGAAAAGATTTTTTTAAATTCCATTTTTAACTGGTGAAATGAGGTGAAATTTGATTTAGGGATGCCTCAATATCTCTTAGGCTCAATGAGATATCGACTTGGTTTTTGCTTACAAATGATACCCATACAAATGTTAAAACAGAAATTCACGTATTTGCCTTAATGAACGCCTAAATGGATGAATATGCAATCGGGGTGAATTATAAAAACCTTTGTATTTCCTGAGTTATAACACTTCATTTTGGCACAAAGGTTTCTATTTAGAAGACGTTTGACAGTTTCTTAAAATTTCATCCCTTACGGAGTAAATTAGTATTTTTATTCGATAGAGCGTCCCTTGACAAAGAGATATGAAATTCGGGAGAAACCCTTCGTATCTCCTGTGCTCCAAGAGACCATCAATATACCGTAGCGAAGCACGGGTTTTCAGCTAGTAACATATAGACTTGCTTTTTGCTTACAAAGATTAGCCATACAAATATCGAAACACCAATTTCAGGATTCTCTCCGAATCAACCCCTAAAGGGGTGGATCTACAATCGGGGTGAATTATACATCCCGTCGTAATTCCTGTGTTCGTTTAGTTACAACATTACTTTTCGGCACATAGGTGTCTTTTTAAAATATCTCGAAATGTTATTGACAGTTTTTTGAAATTTCACCCCTAAAGGGTGAAAAGGGGTGAATTGTGCTTTCAAGGATTCCTTAATATCTCTTAGGACCCATAAGATATCGACCTGCTTTTTGCTTACCAAGATTACCCATACAAATACCGAAACACCAATTTCAGGATTTTGTCCTAATCAACCCCTAAAGGGGTGGATCTACAACCGGGGTGAATTATACATCCCGTCGTATTTCCTGTGTTCGTTTAGTTACAACGTTACATTTTGGCACATAGGTGTCTTTTTACAATATATCGAAATGGGTTTGACAGTATTTTAAAATTTCATCCCTAAGGGTTGAAAAGGGGTTAATTCTGATTTCAAGGTTTCCTTAACATCTCTTAAGACCAATAAGATATCGACTTACTGTTTGCTTGCAAAGATTACCCATACAATTACCGAAAAACTTATTTCAGGAATTTGTCCTTATCAACCCCTGAAGGAGTGGATCTACAATCGGGGTGAGTTATACATTCCGTCGTATTTCCTGTGTTCGTTTAGTTGCAACATTTCTTTTTGGCACATAGGTGTCTTTTTAAAATATCTCGAAATGGTATTGACAGTTTTTTGAAATTTCATCCCTAAAGGGTGAAAAGGGGTGAATTGTGATTTCAAGGATTCCTTATTATATCTTAGGACCAATAACATATAGACTTGCTTTTTGCTTACAAAGATTAGCCATACAAATATCGAAACACCAATTTCTGGATTTTGTCCTAATCAACCCCTAAAGGGGTGGATCTACAATCGGGGTGAATTATACATCCCGTCGTAATTCCTGTGTTCGTTTAGTTGCAAAATTACTTTTCGGTACAAAGGTGTCTTTTTAAAATATCTCGAAATGGTATTGACAGTTTTTTGAAATTTCACCCCTAAAGGGTGAAGAGGGGTGAATTGTGATTTCAAGGATTCCTTAATATCTCTTAGGACCAATAAGATACCGACCTGCTCTTTGCTTACCAAGATTACCCATACAAATACCGAAACACAAATTTCAGGATTTTGTCCTAATCAACCCCTAAAGGGGTGGATCTACAATCGGGGTGAAATATACATCCCGTCGTATTTCCTGTGTTCGTTTAGTTGCAACGTTACTTTTTGGCACATAGGTATCTTTTTAAAATATCTCGAAATGGTATTGACAGTTTTTTGAAATTTCACCCCTTAAGGGTGAAAAGGGGTGAATTGTGATTTCAAGGTTTCCTTAACATCTCTTAAGACCAATAAGATATGGACTTACTGTTTGCTTGCAAAGATTATCCATACAATTACCGAAAAACTTATTTCAGGAATTTGTCCTTATCAACCCCTGAAGGGGTGGATCTACAATCGGGGTAAGTTATACATTCCGTCGTATTTCCTGTGTTCGTTTAGTTGCAACATTACTTTTTAGCACATAGGTGTATTTTTAAAATATCTCGAAAAGGTTTTGACAGTTTTTTAACATTTCACCCCTAAAGGGTGAAAAGGGGTGAATTGTGATTTCAAGGATTCCTTAAATCTCTTGGGGCCAATAAGATATTGACTCGCTTTTTGCTTACAAAGATTACCCATACAAATACCGAAAAACTTATTTCAGGATTTTGTCCTAATCAACCACTAATGGGGTAGATTTACAATTGGGGTGAATATTCCGTCGTATTTCCTGTGTTCGTTTAGTTTCAACATTACTTTTTGGCACATAGGTGTCTTTTTAAAATATTTCGAAATGGTATTGACAGTTTTTTGAAATTTCATCCCTAAAGGGTGAAAAGGGGTGAATTGTGATTTCACAATTTCCTTAATATCTCTTATGACCGATGGGATATCGACTTACTTTTTGCTTACAAGTATTACCCATACAAATGCCGAAATAGTGATTTCGGGATTTTGCCCTAATCAACCCCTAAAGGGGTGAACCTACAATTGGGGTGACTTATACATTCCGTCGTATTTCCTGTGTTTATGGAGTTTTAACATTCATTTTTGGCACATAGGTGACTTTATAAGATTAAATTTCACCCCTAAAGGATGAAATGGGGTGAATTGTGATTTCAAAGATTCCTTAATATCTCCTAGGATTAATAAGATATCGACTTGGTTTTGGTTACAAAAACTACCCATGCAAATGCCGAAAAACTTATTTCAGGATTTTATCGTAATCAGCCCTTAAAGAGGTGATTCTACAACTCGGCTGAACTATACATCCCGTCGTAATTCCTGTGTTTGTTTAGTTGCAACATTTCTTTTTGGCACATAGGTGTCTTCTTAAAATATTTTGAAATGGTTTTGACAGTTTTTTTAAATTTCATCCCAAAAGGGTGATCAGGGGTGAATTGTGATTTTAAGGATTCTTTTATGTCTGTTAAGACTAATAAGATACCTACTTGGTATTTGCTTACAAATACTGCCCATGCAAATGCCGAAAAATTTATTTCAGGATTTTGTCCTGATCAATGCCTAAAGGGGTAAATCTACAATCGGGGTGAATTGTACATCCCGTAGTTTTTCCTGTGTTCGGTTAGTTGCAACATTGGCACTTAGGTGTCTTTTTAAAATATTTCGAAATGGTTTTGTCAGTTTTTTTAATTGCACCCCTAAAAGGTGAAAAGAGGAGGTGTGATTTCAAGGATTCCTTAATATCTCAGGACCAATAAGATATCGACTTAGTTTTTGTTTACAAATATTACCCATGCAAATATCGAAAAACTTATTTCAAGATTTTATCCTAATCAATTCGTAAAGGGGTGAATCTATATTCGGGGTGAATTATATATCCCGTCGTATTTTATGTGTTTGTTGACTTATAACATTCCTTTTTGACAAATAGGTGTCTTTTTAAAATGTCCCGAAATTGTTTTGACAGTTTTTTAAAATAACTTTGACATAGATATATGAAATTCGCAAAGTTGATTCCTTCCATGACATAAGTACCCACTAAGAAGAGATTCTTCGACAGTCGACTTCTAAGGGGTTAAAAAATTTAAACATACATACAATAACATACAATAATTTTTTAAAAAAATTATGATTTCGTCCCAATCCATTCCAAACGGGATGAATTATAGTACCCGTAGTTTTTTCTGTTTGTTGAGATATAACATTCATCTTTGGCATATACGTGCCTTTTTTAAAACACCTTTTTCAAAATCTTTTCAAAAACAAGTGTTATGACAATTTTTTTAAGTTTCATCTTTAAAGGGGCAAATTGGTATTTTTTATTCGATAGAAAATCCAATGGATATTAAGACATGAAATTCGGAGCTTACATTCCATCCATGACGTAAGAGACCAATAAGAAAAGATTTTTTTAAATTCCATTTTTAACTGGTGAAATGAGGTGAAATTTGATTTAGGGATGCCTCAATATCTCTTAGGCTCAATGAGATATCGACTTGGTTTTTGCTTACAAATGATACCCATACAAATGTTAAAACAGAAATTCACGTATTTGTCTTAATGAACGCCTAAATGGATGAATATGCAATCGGGGTGAATTATAAAAACCTTTGTATTTCCTGAGTTATAACACTTCATTTTGGCACAAAGGTTTCTATTTAGAAGACGTTTGACAGTTTCTTAAAATTTCATCCCTTACGGAGTAAATTAGTATTTTTATTCGATAGAGCGTCCCTTGACAAAGAGATATGAAATTCGGGAGAAACCCTTCGTATCTCCTGTGCTCCAAGAGACCATCAATATACCGTAGCGAAGCACGGGTTTTCAAACCCCTAGGCTTAGAAACTTGAAATTTGGAGAGTATATTCCCTTCATGACGTTAACACCCACTAAGAAGGGATTTTTCGAAATTCAACCCCTAATGGGCGAAAAGGGGTGAAATGTGATTTCACGAATTCCTTAATAGCTCTTCGGGTCGATGATATATCGACTTAGTTTTTGCTTACCAGTATTACCCATACAAATTCCGAAAAACATATTTCAGGATTTTGTACTAATTAACCCCTAAAGGGGTGAATCTACAATCGGGATGAATTATACATCCCGTCGTATTTTTTATGTTTATCGAGTTATAAGATTTATTTTTGGCACATAAGTGTCTTTTTAAAATATCTCGAAATGGTTTTGACAGTTTCTTTTAAATTTCACCCCTAAAGGGTGAAAAGGGGTGGCATGTGATTTCAAGGATTCTTTAATATCTCTTAGGAACAATAAGATATCGACTTGCTTTTTGCTTATAAAAATTACTCATACAAATACCGAAAAAATAATTTCAGAATTTTGTCCTAATCAACCCCTAAAGGGGGGAATCTACAATTGGGGTGCATTTAACAGCCCGTCGTATTTCCTGTGTTTGTTGAGTTATAAAAATTATTTTTGGCACATAAGTATCTTTTTAAAATATCTCGAAATGGTATTGATAGTTTTTTAAAATTACGTCCCTAAAGAGTGAAAAGAGGTGAAATGTTAATTCAAGGATTCCTTCATATCTCTTACGACCAATAAGATACCGACTTAGTTTTGCTTACAAAGATTAGTCATATAAGTGCCGAAAAACTTATTTCAGGTTTTAGTCCTAATCAACCCCTAAAGGGGGGAATCTACAATCGGGGTGAATTATACATCCCGCCGTATCTCCTGTGTTTGTTGGGTTATAAAATTTATTCTTGGCACATAAGTGTCTTTTTAAAATATCTCAAAATCGTATTGACAGTTTTTTAAATTTACAGCCCTAAAGGGTGAAAAGGGGTGAAATGTTAATTCAAGGATTTCTTAATATCTCTTTGGACCAATAAGATACCGACCTGGTTTTTGCTTACAAAAATTACTCATACAAATGCCGAAAAACTTATTTCAGTATGTTGTCCGAATCAACCCCTAAAGGAGTGAATCTAAAATCGGGGTGAATTATACATTGCGTCGTATTTCCTGTGTTTGTTGTCTTATAACATACCTTTTTGGAACATAGGTGTCTTTTTTAAATATCTTGAAATAGTTTTGACAGTTCTTTTAATTTCCCCCTAAAGGGTTAAAAGGGGTGAAATGTGATTTCGATGATTCTCTAATATCTCTGAGAATCAATAAAATTATCGATGTTTGCTTTATAAATATTACCAATACAAATGCCGAAAAACCTATTTCAGGATTTTGTCCTAATCAAACCCTAAAACGGTGAACCCACATTCGGACTTAATTATACATCTCGTTGTATTTCCTGTATTTTTTGAGTCATAACATTTATTTTTGGCTGATGGTTGTCTTTTTAAAATACCTCGAAATAGTTTTGACTGTTTTTTTTAAATTGCATCCCTAAAGGGTGAAATGTTATTTCAAGGATTTCTTAATATCTCTTAGGACCAATAAATTAATAATAATAATAATAATAATAATCTTTATTGTCTAATAGATCGTACAATTGTCGATATAAGACTCGTCAAAAAAATACAAATATTCAAGTAATACATTAAATATATAAAAACATTACATCAACATAATAAACATAATATTTTAGTTGTCTGTCAGAAATTCAGAAACCGAATAGAATGATCTTTCTATTAAATATGTTTTTAATTTATTTTTGAAAATTTTAAAGTTACTTAACTGCTTAATTTCCGACGGTAGTTTATTAAATAAAATTATGGCCATATATTTTGGACTGCGTTCATAGGTAGTGGTTCTGTGCTTCGGAATCATCAACTGGGTATGACCGTGTCGCGTATCGTATGCGTGTGATTCACCTAACAGTTGAAATTGAGTTTTATTTTTAAAGGCATATAATAGAGCTTCTAATATATATAATGAAGGTACTGTTAAAATATTAAGTTTTTTAAACAATAATTTACATGAAGATCTGAATGGTTTCTCTGTTAAGGTTCGTATTGCAGATTTCTGTAATTTAAATATTCGGTCTGCCTCAGTTGATCTTCCCCAGCAGATTATACCATAAGACATAACAGACTGAATATTGGCGAAATAAAAATTTTTACATACATTAGAGTTTGTAAGGTTTTTCAGTTTCCTTAGGCAATAAAGAGCTTTGGCGATTTTTGAAGAAATATCATTTATATGGTTTTTCCAATTTAAATTATTATCAACAATCACCCCCAAAAATTTAGTATGATGGACTGTATTAATATTTGCTATAATTGCAGAATCTATTATTTTTGAAATGTCATTATTAATATTAAAATGAATCATATTTGTTTTATTTAAATTTAAAATTAAGTTGTTGGTTGAGAACCAATTAAACATTGATTCAAAATTTTTATTAGTGTTTTGAATAACATTGTCAACTGTGTCGTCATGTTGTAAACATGAGGTGTCATCGGCAAACTGAGTGACAATCCCATTTTTGATGCAACTTGGAAAATCATTAATATAAAGAATATATAATAAGGGCCCAAGGACGCTTCCCTGAGGGACTGAATATTTTATTTTTTTTTAATTAAGTATATATTATTTATTTTAACTGTTTGCGATCTATCGATTAAATAAGTTTTGATCCAGGAGTAGGCATTACCTCTAATTTCTATTTGATTTAATTTCTCTAGTAAAATATGATGATCTACGCAATCAAAAGCCTTTGTAAGATCAGCAAAAACGGCTACAACTTTTTTATTGTTATCCATATTTTCATAGATATTATTTACGTAATTGGTTATTGCATTAACTGTGGAAATACCTTTTCTAAATCCATATTGGCATTGGTTTAAAATTTTGAACTTGTTTAAAAAGGTAAATACTCTTTGTGCATAGCACTTTTCTAATATTTTAGATAAAACTGATGTTAAAGCAATCGGCCTGTAATTATCGGAGTTCAATTTATCACCCTTTTTATAAAGTGGTTTAATCACAGTTGTTTTTAAACATTCAGGAAATATGCCTGATTCAAATGTTAGATTGGAGATCCAGTGATTGACATGTGAATTGTTCCTATCCGAATAAATCCAGGTAAATCACAACATATTTTTATCCATAAATTTTATATCATATGTATTTATACAAACCAAATTATATGTAGTATTATCTGCATCCGTTAATATTAATTTAAAATAATATTTAAATTAACCAAACAACTGATACACACACACCACGTCTCCCGGTTATCACTACTACCGACACCTGTAAGCGAGTCGCTCACCTGATAACCGGGCCACTGGCCGGTACAGGCCTGCCAGGAATCTATTTAACATCTAAAAAATGAGAAATGCTCGAAACAACTAGCGCGAAATAATTTGATTTTTTGATTTTAAATCAAATTATGGCTGCTCTTGCTAGTAAAAGTAGTCCAAACCCAACAATGACTGACTCTACCCAACTTAACCAACACAATGAACCAAAATCTTTTGCAAATGTAACCAGAACACAATTTCCAAACAAGAACCAAGCCATTATAATCAACACCAATCAACAAATCTCTAACGAAGACTACGTTTATAAAATAGGGGACCTGGTAGGCCCGATCAACATAAAATATGTATCAAAATTATCAAGAGACCGACTCTGTATTTTTTTAACCAGCAAAGAACTTGTAGATAAAATAATATTCGAATATAACCCTTTACAAATTAATAACCAAACTGTAGAAATAAGAAAATATATAAGTCCTGCACTCAAAATTATCATATCAAATGTCTGCCCATCCATACCACACTCAATAATAGAAAAGGCTCTCACAGATAATGGAATTAAATTGGTGTCTCCCATCACATTCTTACGAGCTGGCATAACAAGGGATGAATATAAGCATATCCTAAGTTTTCGCCGACAGGTCTACACATCACAGACCGAAGAACAGCCTCTACCGACTAGTATTTCGATTACACATGAGGACACAACTTATAGAATATATCTGTCAATTGATATTAATTGCTTCTTTTGTAAAAAAAAGGGGCACACGGCTAATAGGTGCCCAAATAAATTAGAAAATACAAACAGTAGCCCAGAAAACAGTACCATCACTACAACTGCAATCGTACACACAAACCCCGACATTGAAAAAAAGAACACTGAAACACGTGAAACTCCAGTAGATAAACCACAAATACAGGAAACGACGGAATACACAGAAGAAAAAAATGCAACTAATGGTAAACGATCCGCCCCCTCAACAAGTAGCGTAGAAGACGAAATTCTTATTGAAAACTCGTCCCTCTCACAAAATCAGAGAGAAGAAAAAACTAGCCTACCCAGCGTACCTACAGGAAACAGTAGGCACAAATCAAAGAAGAAACGTTCAGGAAGTCCCTTTGAAATACAAAATACTATAGAAGAAATATTATTACCTTTAAAACCCGAAATAGAAAGTAACACGGAGCTATATAAAATATCCTATGAAGATCTATATAAATTTCTCCAAGAAGCCCAAGGATCTACCGAACCACTTAAATTAGCCAGAAATATTACAGATAATATTCCCGGACTACTTCTTGCACTAAAAGATTTACACCTTCATTTAACTGATCGTTCTACAAAACATAAGTTTACAAAATTGATAAACCTTATAAAAGAAGACTTTGCTGAAGAAATAACAAATGCACCCCCAACCCCACAACCAAATATTTAAGCTTCATCCTCTAAAAATTCTGTATCTAACAATGGCTTTATTACAGTGGAACCTAAACGGCTATTATGCTCATATAGCCGAATTTCAACAAATAATAGCAGAAACACACTTCTTTTACATATGTCTACAAGAAAGCCGCCTTCACTCACATCAAAACGTAAATCTCAAAGGATATACAGCCTATAGAAAAGACCGGCAAAACGACATTAATGCCAGTGGTGGTGTTATAATATTTGCTGAAAACTCTACTCAAACAGATCAAGTAAATATTGTTACTGAACTTGAAGCTGTAGCTATCTCAACTATTGTCCCTAATCTATCAAAAATCACCATCTGTAATTTATACCTACCCCCAGGAGCCAATTTTACCCTCGTCCAAATTGAATCTCTAATACAGCAACTCCCTCCTCCCTTTCACAACACAATCTGGGGTTGTCACAGTACTGATAGTAGAGGTCGCAAAATAGAGAAACTCATAAACGATAACAGAATCCTACTCAATGATGGTTCATATACACACTTCTGTCCCAAAACCGGAGGTTTTTCGGCTATTGATCTTTCGCTATGTGATGCCTCAATTGCACCGAACTTATTATGGGAAACCTACGCACAGCCATGGGGAAATCACATTCCAATTAAAATAAGCTTTCCAGTTTTACCAGAAATAAACTCGAACACGAAGAAATGGGATATGAAAAATGCAAACTGGGATCTTTTTAAAAACAAATCAAGAATAACTGCCCAAACTCCCATAGAACATGAAGATATCGATGAAATAGTCCAGACGTTTACTCAGCATATAGAAAACGCCGCTAAAATATAAATCGGGTACAAGAAAATTCTTCCCTTAAAAAAAGTATCACCATGGTGGAATAACTCTTGCAAATACGCTATAAGGACATTAAAAAAAACTCTAAATCGATATAAAAAAACTCGAGATATCGAGGACCTGATCAGCGTAAAAAGACAGCGAGCAATTTCTAGAAGAATAATTTTGGCAAGTAAACAAGAATCATGGGAAAAATTTACATCCACAATTAACCCTAGCACACCACCAACTCAAATCTGGGACAAAATAAGAAAGATCAAAGGGAATAGAACTTCGACGGCTACAAGAACAATAATAAAGGAAGGAATTGTTATTTCAGATCCACAACAAATAGCTGAAACCTTGGCCAACACATTCCACTAACGCTCAAGTGATGACAATTACCATCAAGATTTCCTGAAATATAAACAAACCATCGAAAATGAAAAATTTACAATCGAAGACACAACCGACGACATCAATAGATCATTTACATTCCTTGAACTCAAAACCGCAATAGATAACCTCAAAGACCGTAAAACTCCCGGCCCAGACAACATTATATCTGAAATAATTAAACAACTACCTGAAGATACTCTGGAATACCTACTTAAAACGTATAATCATATGTGGACTAATCACTTATACCCAACACAATGGCAGGAAACGACAACATATCCTATTTTGAAACCCAATAAAAATAAAACAAACCCGGACAGCTACCGACCGATTTCAGCATCAAACAACGTAAGCAAAATATTTCAATTCATGGTCAACAGACGACTCGTCTGGTTCTTAGAAATCAATGACATCTTTTGCAAAAATCAATCAGGTTTCAGACGTGGACGATCAGCCACAGACAACATTTTATACCTATCCACTGACATAGAAAAATCCCTAAAAAACCGCGAGGATATTATTGCAATTTTCTTCGACTTAAAGAAAGCATATGACATGACTTGGCGTAGATATATTTTAGACTCACTAAAAGAATACGGTATAAATGGACATATATTGAATTATATTTACAACTTTTTACAAAATCGAAGATTCCGAGTAAGATTTAATGGGTGTACATCTAATCAGAAGAATCAAACCAACGGGGTACCACAAGGTGAGATTATTAGTGTTACATTATTCCTAATAGCCATAAATAAAATTACCCAGCAAATCATGTATTTTTGCTGACGACTTAGTATTATTCACAAATGGAAAAAATCTACCCACAATTAAACTACAATTACAGCAAGCTATAAACAACTTAGAACTCTGGTCGAATACTACAGGTTTCCAGTTCTCAACAACGAAAACAAAAGCGGTACACTTCAATAGAAAACAGTACAACAGATTCAATCCGATAATAAAACTACGCAATAACCCCATAGCATATGTAAATGAAATTAAATTCCTAGGCATAACCTTTGACAATAAACTAAGATGGAAACAGCATTTATTAAATCTTAAAAAAGAGTGTATACCAAGATTAAATATAATAAAAACTTTAGGACATCATAAATGGGGCGCAAACAGGCAAGTTCTTCTGCGAATCTACCAAACATTAATAAGATCTAAACTCGACTATAACTGTCTAATATTCAGCAATGCCAAAAAAAGTTACCTTAAAATCATTGAACCTATTCAGAATGCCGCAATCAGAATAGCAACTGGAGCTATGAAAACCAGCCCAATCAAAAGCTTACAGTGTGAGTCGAGTCAAATCCCTCTTAACCTACGAAGAACCTATCTCTCCCTCTCATATCTAACAAATCTAGCTATCAATCCAAATATTCCTCCATATCAACAAATATTTAATATTAACAATAACCAACCTGAAATCAAAAACGATACCCCGCTCTCTGAAAGTTTTAAACATCAACTCTTAGACCTCAATATAACATTTCCATCCATAACCCAGCGAAATGAAATTAAGTACTCACCTTGGACACTCAAAAAGCCCCACTATGACCTTTCCCTAACTAGGTTTGAAAAAATCCACTACGAATCCTCTCACATATAGATACTCCTACCAACATATAATAAATAACATCGATCAATTCCATGGCATATTCACTGATGGATCAAAATTAGCAGAAAAAACCGGTGCAGGGCTCCTTTTCAATGAAGATGAATACAAATTTCGCCTTCCTGACGCCACCAGTGTATACACAGCAGAAGCATTCAGCATACTTAAAGCGACCGAGTTAATCAAGATCTCCCAGAGCAGCACAGCTAAATTTATCATCCACTCATATTCACTTAGTTGTATTCAGAGCATCATGCAACCATATTCAAAGAATAAAATCGTGCAGGATATACAAGAAAACCTACATGAAGCAATTCAAGAAGGCAAGAAAATAATAATAATGTGGATACCATCCCATGTCGGTATTGCTGGCAATGAAAAAGCAGACAAATTAGCCAAAGATGCAACAATGGAAGAAGAATATCATATGCCTATTACACCTACAGACATGAAGTGTCAAGTCCGAGCCAAGTTAAAAGAAAAGTGGGAATCGATGTGGCAAGCTACTACAGAAAACCATCTAAGAACCATAAAAGAGGACACTCGCTCCTGGAATACAAGGAACAACAGAAAGGACCAAATTGTGCTTACAAGAATAAGATTAGGTCACACACTTCTTACACACAAGCTCATATTCGAGCGCGCAGAACCACCAACCTGTGAATCATGTAATACACGACTCACAATCAGCCACATATTACTAGAATGTAACGAATTCATATCAGAACGGAGAAAGCACAACATACCAACCACAATTAAAGAAGCACTATGCAACAACAATCAATCTGAAACAAATATCTTAAACTTCCTGAAAGATATAAACATTTACCACAAAATCTAAATTGCACAACATACACACATACGTACAACATACACTCACACAACCATATTTATAATTAAAAATAATAATAATTTATTGTAACATAAATATGTATTACTAAGGTACCAAGGTGCCAAGAGCCTCAGTAGCTGAGGCACCTGTAAAATATTTTCAATAAAAAAAAAAAAAAAAATGTTAGATTAACTAAATAGGTTAGAATTTCCGCAATATTTAATAGGCAAGCTTTTAATAATTTTGACTTAATATCATCTATGCCAGTAGAATTTGTATTTTTTAAGTTAGATACTATATCGTAAATTTCATTGAGAGTAACAGGTTCCAAAAATAAAGATTCAGTTACAAAATTAATATTGTCAAGAGTATTATTAATAATTTTATTTAAAGATTGAGTTAATTGATGGGGAATATTTAAAAAATAATTATTGAAATGATTTGCAATTTCAGTTTCATTTTGAGTAATATTATCATTGATTTTTATTTCATTTATTTGGATATTTTTTATATATTTTTTTTTTTTTTTACTGTTAATTATTTTCCAAATTGTTTTACGTTTATTGTTTGACGTGCATATTTGGTGAAGGTAGTATAATTTCTTAGCTAATCTTATTGTTTTTCTATAAATACATTTATAGAGATTGTAATATTTTTTAAAACTGGGACTAGATGTTTTTTGTATATCATTTAAATTTTTGAGTGTATGTGATGAATTGAAAATTCCTTTTGTAATCCATTTTGGTTTTATTTGATTTTTTATTATTTTGTTCTTAATGGGACAGGAAATATTTATGAAATGCTGAATAGTTTTTACAAAATTTTCCCAACTATAATTTATATCAATTGTACTTTTATATATTTCAGACCATTTTTCTTGCGATAAATAATAATTTAACTCCAACAAATTACTATTTGCAGTTGCACTATAGGTATTTTTTTCAGTGTCTGAATGATTATTACTGTTAAAAACGATTGTTATAATCTGTTCGCTATGATCAGAAGTACAGATATTCAAAGTATCTGTATAGAAATATAAAGGATTAATATTAGTGAAAATATTATCTATACGGCTGCTTGAGTTCCGTGTAATCCTTGTTGGTTTGTTTATTGTAACAGCCAAACCATACATACTTAAAATATCACTCAACTGTTTAAGTTTATTATATGTTGCATCTCTAAATTCTATGTTAAAATCACCGAGTACAACCAATCTACTATTTTTGTATTTATTATATACGATATCTAAAATAATGTTAAATTTGTTAATGAAGTTTATATAATTACCTTTAGGGGTTCTGAAAATAGTTATGATTACGTAGCTAATATTTTTATCTATTGTAATTTTCGCACTCAAAATCTAGTTCAATATTAAAATAGTTCAATATTTAGTTCTGTTAATTCTTCGCATTTTAGATGTGATTTAGATAAAATTGCTGTACCTCCATTATTAAAATTTTCTCTAATAGAAATAACTTATTACATTATAACCATTAATATTTATTTCTTCATAACGTTTACGCCAGTGCTCAGTGAGACATATCACATCATATTTTGCTTTCGATAGAGAAACTTCCAACTCTTCAATTATATTACCTAACGATTGTACATTTTGGTGAATTATATTAAGTGTTTTTTCTTTATTAATTATTATTTTACTTTCATTTTTTTTTAATATTTGTTAATTTTTGTCTATGTTCAGAATCTTTTGGTTTTGTAGAAAATTTTTATTTACACTATTATTTATCTTTATAGATCTAATAACCAAATTATCAATAAAATTTATTAGTTCCTTAACCATTATATATTTACCTCTAAAGTTAATGTGAATTTTGTCATAAGAATAAAATTTGTTACCTAATATCAAGTTAGAGTCAAAATAATAAAAATTAAATGTATTTGCACACATTTTATATAGAAATTTATTAATGAGGTATATGTCATTATTTAAATAATTAATTTTCATATTGTAAGGAACAGAACATATGATGTTTGTGTGAGAAATTACACTTTTTAAAAGTGAAAATAACTTGACAAATATTTAGTGTTACTATTACATATAAAATCATTTGTACCTGCCATTAATACAATATAATCAATAAAATTAAACAATTTGGTTAAAGCTGTAATATCATTAATAACTTCATTTAGCTTAGCATTTGGTTTGAATATACAGTTAATATTATATTGGGCATTGGATTTATAAAAGAGGGAACCAATATTTCTTGCATGACTGTCACCTAATATAAGAACACTAGGTTTAATACTGCAGTTTGTGGCATGTAGATCAGCTGGCTTGCAGGTAGTGATCGAAGAGTCACTGCGCAGGGCTGACTTACATTCCGACACTTGATTGGCAGGGGCTGATTTCGGCTCCGGTGTAGGTGGCAGATCAAGGTCGCGTGACGTCAGTGTTTCTAACGAGAGGTCAATGACCGGGGATTCCAGTTGAGTTTGGTTTTCTATTAATTTCTTAAGATAGTCATTTTCACTTCCAAGTTTATTAACAGTTTTATTTAAAGTTTCCTTTTCGTTTTGAAGATTTAGAATAATTTTATTTAATTTATGAATTTTATCTTGATGAACACTCACTAAGTTATTTTCCTCACTAGGACCGTCAGTGGAGATTTCACTAACATTTTTAATTCTTTGTATTAGAGTGGCTTTATTTCCTCTCGTATCGAGACCTAAATTACTTAGTTTTTCTTTTAATTCAGTTATTTTAAGATCTTTCAGTTCTTTAACTTATGACATTTTTGCGTATATAAGTGTATCTAATTCTTATTGAAAATAAAAGTGAACGTAATTATTTGTCAGGGGATTTATTGCACTATTTATATAACTTTATGCCGTAACTAATATTAAAAACTAAAACTATTATCACTCTATTTAACACTTCACGAAAATTAACTAATTACTTAATTTATTTTCTATAAATATTTTTATTAAATTAAATTTTAATTGAATTTAAATTTTAGATGTAACGACTTTTATGTTTTTTTTTTACGTGTTCACTCTAGCATGTTTGAGATACTTCACTATCAAGTATCAATTTGATTAAAGATTACCCATACAAATGCCAAAAACATATATCAGTATTTTATCCTAATCAACCCCTAAAGGGTTGAATCTACATTCGGAGTGAATTATACATCCCGTCGTATTTCCTGTGTTTGTTAAGTCATAATATTCCTTTTTGGTACATAGGTGTCTTTTTAAAATACTTCGAAATTATTTTGACTTTTTTTTTTAAATTTCACCCTTAAAGGGGTAAATAGGTAGTTCTTATTCAATAGAACGATCCTTGAACATAGATACATGAAATTTGCAAAATTTAGTCCACTAAGAAGAGAATTTTCGAAAGTCGATTTCTAAGGGGGAAAAAGGGGGTGAAATTTGATTTCAGGAATTCCTCAATATCTCTTAGAACTAATCAGATATCGACTTGGTTTTTGCTTATAACGGTTACCCATACACATGTTTAAAAACAAACTGAGTATTTTATACTAATGACACTAATGAAATCGTCAATATACCGTAGCAAAGCACGGGTGCTCAGCTAGTATAGAATATACTTACATAATTCGACTGTGTTTTCCTTCTTAAATCAATTTTCTTTATGAAGTTATGCATCAGTGTAAACCATTTTATTTTTGGTTCATAAACTTCATCGCCTCCCACCCCTGAGTGCACTGATTTTTTTATTTTCTCCACTTCTTGGTGGTAGGTTGTAAGGAGGATTTTAATTTTATTTTTCTTCTTTTTTTTTTTGGGTGGTAGGGGGGAAATACTGAGCACCGGGGTGTGAAGAGAGGCTGGTGCTTGTAACTAATCTTTTTTTTTATACAAGGGAATCTTTTTATAGGCACCGGTAGGGCTCTTGATCTACCCCCCGGTAGTTTCGGATTCTCCAAATGGACTACCAATTAAAAAAAAATACCAATTGAAAACCTTGTTTGGCCAACTCTTATTCCGCAAAGGAAATATCCTGTAGGACTTGCTTCTCCGCGAAATTGGCTAGTTACCCCTAGTTGGTTACTTCACTTTGCCTGTCCCTCTCTTCGGCTTCCTTCTTCTTCAGGACGTCATTGAAGAAGCGCCTCACCACCTCCCAGTCTTCTTTTGAGCGCATCATTATGTCCACCATGTTTTCCGAGGTCCCAATCAGGGCCTTACGTTGGGACTTCTCATACATGTTGATGTACTTCTCGTAGTTTAGCGTGTTATACCATATTGGTGCAGCGTATAAAAGCGTCGTGTATGGTCCCAAGTAACAACCTTCTTTTGCCCCAACTGGGGCTTTCGATGTTAGGCATCAGTCTCCTCAGCATACCTGCCCTCGCTTCGGCTTTTTTTGCCGTGAACTTGATATGGTCGGCAATGGATCAATTTTTCCCAAAAATCACACCCAGGTAACGGATGTGAGGCTTGGGAACGATATCCCGACCATCCAGCTTGAATATGACGCCGTCTCTCCTGCGCTTATCTCTCAGGATCACCGCCTCCGTCTTCTCAGGGGCCAGCTGGAGTTTGTGGGATTCCATCCATACACTGATCCTTCTCAGGTTGACTTTTACGTTATATAGCAGATCCTCCTCATCTTTGGCCGTGGTTGTTATGGCGAGATCATCTGCAAATCAAATACACCTCGAGACGCCCTCAAGAGCCAAGTTGAACACTTCGTGTAGAGTATGTTCTACAGGGTGGGACCTAGGCAGGGTTGGATTGGCCCGGCGGGATACCGGGAATTTCCCGGTGGCCCGAAAATCAAAATGATAAAAATTATATATATATATAGTGGCCCGACTTCCTCCAGATTTCCCGGTACACATTTTAATCCCAGTCCAACCCTGGTCCTAGGACTGATCCCTGTGGAACTCCGGCTGTGGTTATAATTTTCCTGGCGTGTTTGCTCCTTGATGTGCAGACCAAGCCCTGGTCATGCATATGAGTGACCTTGAATAGTATTTTTAATTTCAACCCGAAAGATAGTTGTCAGTAGTTACGATATTAACGCACTTTTTGAACGATAGATGTCAGTGAAGTTAAAATATTAACGTACTGGACATATTTTTGACAGATGTATTTGATTCATAGTTAATAAACCGTCAAACTATACACTGATAATGATAGTATTTCATTTTTCTGTGCACAAAACCAAAAAATATATCATGAAATTACTGAGATATTTTATGGTTAGCATTTCTGCAAATTATTGTTTTAAAATGGTATGAATATTGTGTAAAATGAATAAATATGGTTTTATTACCATATGTGCTTTCCTTTTACGACAAATTTTAAGTATTCTTACCTTACCTAAGTTAATCTAAGTTGTAAGGGTGTTCCACTTATAAGTACTACAAAAGTTTTTTTTCCTCATCCCTTACACTTGCTAAGGCATTTGACTAATAGATTAGACTAGATTATATATAGTCTTTATTCGTGCTTTGCGGCTTTGAATGGAGTTCAGTTCTTACATAAATAACCCATAATTAACTTTTTGATATATATAACAAAAATAAAACAAAAATAATTATTTGATACTATTTACAAAAAGAAAAATGAATATATATATATATATATATATATATAGTTCATGAATTCATGAACACTATAGAAGGTCTCCTGCACGAGGAAACCACGTAGTTTGTGTTTCAGTTTTCTCTTGCTCAGCTGTCGCCATTTCTGAGGGAGTCAATTGAACATCTTCAGACCATTGGTGGATACTTCTGACGATTTCAGTATTTTATATGGGACTACGAAGTTGTTTTTGGTTCTTGTGTTATGTTTATGGACATCTGACACTCTGGCCTTTTCTTCACCATCTCTAACCGTCATAATACACTCTAGAATGTAGATAAAGGGAAGAGTAAGGATTTTATGTTTTTTGAAAAGGGGCTTGCAGTGTGTATTGTCTGCAACCTGTTCAATAGCCCGAACGCCTTCTGAAATTTTGCCTGCATAAGCGTTGACGATTTTGGTAATTCGGCGAACTGCATAGGTAGCCTTGGCCAATCTCGACATCAAATCCTCCACATGAGGCAACCAGGTTAGTCGCGAGTCTAGAGTCACGCCTAGAAATTTAGCTGTCTGGGTCTCTGTTGGTACGTTTCTGGATGAGATAAAATGGACTGAGCATGTTTTATCCTCGTTGAGTGCTAATTCATTACAGGTGAACCAGTCCGATGTCATCTTGTTGAGCTGTTCTATGGCTGATTTTAGAGCATCAGCGTTGTCACTTCTGATTCCGATCGTTGTGTCATCGGCGTAGAGTACCGTGTGATACTTGAGCAGGTACCGGGGCAGGTCGTTTATGAAAATGATGAAGAAAAGAGGGCCCAGATATGAACCTTGAGCAATGCCAATCTCCACCCCCCTCAGACCACTTCGCCATCCGTTATGCCACACAAGTTGCTTTCTATCATGGAAGTACGACTTGATTAAGTTTAAACATGTTCCTCTCACACCATACAATTCTTGCTTCTCCATTAAAATATTGTGTGACATACAGTGAAACGCTTTGCTGAGGTCATACAGAAGAACCGAGCACTTCTGGCGGTCTTCCAGTGCATATGTGACAAAACCCATCAGGGAGAGCACTGCGTCAGTGGTACTTCTGCATGAACGAAATCCAAATTGAGAATCGGAGATGCACTTGTTCATCTCCGTTTATAGCCATTATCGATTCAAAAAATTTGCAAAAGACAGGCAAGATAGTGATTGGCCTGTAATTGTTACAGTCGCTACGGTGTCCCTTTTTGTGGATTGGGATGGTTTTACCTATCTTCATCTTCCCTGGGTAGACACCAGTAGCGAGACAGGCATTTATTATCTCAGCCATTGGGGCAGATATTTGTTCAGACACATTTTTAATTAGTTTTGGACTAAGTTCATAAATATCAACAGACGTTTTGTTTTTAAAATTTAAGATATGCTGTTTAACTTCATCTTTGCACGTTGGTGGCCAAAACATAGATTTACAGCTTTTTTCTTTATTTCTTAGGGTTTTCTCAATGTGTTCCTCCGTTTGCGCAAGATTTTTCAGGATTTCACCTGGAGTTGTGGCAAAGAAGTTAATAAATTGTTCACAAGATGGACTGTCATCCATATTTTCCGTTCTCGAAATGCTGCATGTTTCTCGTTTAATCAACTGCCATATGGCCTTTTGTTTATTTGTGGCACCAAGAATTAGGTTATTATTCGCTTCTTGTTTAATGTCGTCAGCCCTATTAAGATAACTCTTTTTGTAGTTCTTGTAGATCTCATACATTGGTCCCTGGTTTGTTTGAAAGCATCATGCATAAAATCCAAGGTGGCTTTCATATTTCCAAGTTCATCAATTTGCACATACTTTGGTTTCTTCAGCGTTGAGAGCTTTTTTGGGAATGATGCTTCGAAATGTAGGAGGAAGGTCTCGAGAAAAGCGTTGAACTTACCACTTGGTTCATCCTCCCTGGACATGTTCTCCCATTGCTCTGTTACTAATTGTTGTTGAAAGATTGAGACGTTTCTTTCACTAAATATTCTTCTATAGTCATGGCTGCTATCTGTGATGCACATCCTTAAGGGTATTTGAAGGATTTGAGCTTCGTGATCAGAAAGACCATGTGTAGTTTTAGCATAAAAATTTTCGACGTTGTTGAAAAAGTTGTCGATACAGGTTTGTGAAGTTTTCCCTATTCTTGTTGGAACAAATAAATTTGTACTAGATCGTAGCTTGACATTAGGTCCAGGAGATAAGTTTTGGCGTTTGAGTGTTCCTCTGGTAATAGGTCGGTGTTGTAAACCTTCGCCACTATAATCTTGGTTTGAGGCTCGTAGTTGTTAAAAATGTAGTTCAAGGCCCATTCCAGTATCTCCAGAAACACCTGCATGTTGCCCTTTTGAGATATGTAGACAACCAGGATAATGAGCTTCAAGTTTTTTAGGTAGCATGCTTTGATATCACAGTGAAGATCTTGGGACATTTCATCAATTGCCTTGATTGGTATTCCTTGAAGGTGTCGTTTCAGCAAGAGAAGACAAGGCTTACTGTTGCATAGTTCTCAAAATTGTACATTTTCAGCTTGTCACGAGTTAGCTAATGCTCACTTATACACAGCACATCTATACTTTCTTTGCTGATGACTTGTTCTAGTGCACCCATCTTGTTACGTATGCTTTGAAGATTAATATGCATAATCTTCATGGAGCTACTGTTCTCACTGTCTTTGGTGCATTTGAAGTTACTTGTTGACCTAGCTAAGCTGGCACCATTCTTCGTTGTATGTGAAATAAAAAACGATTTATCATAACTCCTTTCGGCCAAAGATTTGGGTTCTTTATTTTTTCCAAGTCGCCCATGGGTACAGATATTTTAAAAGAAGAGTACTCATCAACATGTTTTGATTGCATTTTTACACATTTAACTTTTTGAAAGTGTTCTTTTTTTAAATAATTTTTAATTGCTTCTTCTGTTGTATCCAGACTGAGTCGGTATATATGTAAATGGGCTTCCTTCTCGATACCAGTAATATCTAGTTTGTCGCCGGATCCCTCTATTCTTTCTGTGGTTTTCTTCTTCCTGTTGCCTTTTATTGTTTTCCAGGCATCTTCTTCACCTATGGCGGGTCTCACTGAGTTATTCATCATAGTTTTAGTCATCGCCTGTTCAAACACATGTGCAGCTTGTGGTCTAGTGACCTGTGGCTGCTCAGCCAACTGTTGTAATCCAGCATTATTATTGCCAAGTGATACGATGTTGGCATATCTTGGTGTTTGAATCACTTGATTGGACTTGATAGTTGGTGAATTGATGTCTGTTACTGTTATCTTCTTTTTTTGAGTTTTCACTTCAAGAGTGGCCTGTTTGTTGTTTGTAAGCTGTTCTTTTAGAGCTGCCATTTCTAGTTTTAATTTTATGTCAGCTTCTTCCATAATCTCCTTTCTGAAGCTATTTGAGAGATGCTCGCTTAGTTCATTTTTTGAGGTTAACCGTTGAACCTCTTCCTTTAATTTCAGGTTTTCCTTCTTCAGCTTATCGACCAGTTGATTCAACTCAGCATTATTTTGCACAAGTTTTTCTACCTGTTCAGCTAGGTTTTCATTTTCTTCGTCAGAATTAGCTTGTGAGCCGCTTGCTTCACTAACCTTACTTTTACAGCATTCCACCTTTTCGTCGGCATTTACAACCTGGGCCTGGTATGCACAACTTCTTTGAAAAGCTGAATTGCAGTTTAAGCAGTTGTGCGAGCTAATTACTTTCTTTTTACAATGCTTGCACATTTTATGAGCCTTTACTCGGCGCCATCTTTAATAATATACTAATTTTAATATTTAATAATATATATAACTACTTTTTAATAATTAATTATATATATATATATATATATATATATATATAGAATAATTCAGTTCAATTTTTACTTGCCCGACCTTAATATATAAGGGGCAAGTATTGTAATCGCGAAAATTTTCGATGTCGAGATTTTGACGGATGACCACGTTTCATGGTCCAGGGAATCCAAAAAACCTATTTTCGAAGTGCCGTCCGTATGTGTGTGTGTGTGTGTGTGTGTGTGTCTGTCTGTGTGTATACACGATAACTCAAAAACGGTTTAATTTAAAGAGTTCGTTCTGGTACTAAAAAATTCTCCTATTAAATGGGAAGAACCCTATTGTTTTTTATGAAAATCGGTTGACTAGAAATGGGAGTTTACTCGTGTCGATTTTAAGATTTTTGCGAATATTTAGCAACAGAAAAATATTTCGAAAAAATTTATTGAACAAAAGTTACTATAAACGCAATAACTAATAACTTTTATTTGAGACGTTTTTTGATAAAACGAAAAATTTCGAAAAAATTTTGTAAAATTATTTAAAGTTTTTCCAAGTCTCAATTTTTTCATACTTATATGTAACGTTTCCATGGTCATGATAATTAATTCGTAACTAGTAAAGCAAGCCTTGGACAAAAATTTGTATAGAACATAATTAGATGTATTTTTGAAGATTTTTCTGAATATTTAATTTTTTTTTTTTTTTAAATTTACATTGTTTTTTAAATATTTTTTTTTATGGGAGGGCAAGTCTAGCGGAGGTTTCCCTTCGCCACTGGTTTATTGAGTGAAGATCGTAATTTTTGCTTCTTGTAATTTTTATAAATATTTTAAGTCAAAGTGTATGGATCCTTTTGAAACAAAAAACAATATAAAGAGAAAAATATAAGTGACTTAGTGTAAAAATTGATTATTTTAAGTTGTACAAACACCAAAGTTATTAACAATTTTGTGTTATTTTAATGTAAAATAATTTGATTCAAGTGAGTTCTCTTATTAACACCTGTGCGCGCAAGTTGAAACCAATTGTTCTAATTAAGAATTGCAAAATCCAGTGGCGTTACACTTCTTTCTTTTCTACTTTTATGATGGATGGATAAGATTGAACAAAAACTTGACGATATTAGTCAGAAGATTAATGTGCTTTCCTCATTAAAAAATTATGTGTTTGAGCTAAAAAATCAGTAGATTTCATGACTGAGCGCTATGAAGATCTACTCAAAGAAGTTCAGTCTTACCGATCTGAACAAAAACCTTCAACAAAACTATTGAGAACCTCAAAATTAAAAATAGCAGTAAAGATAGAGAAACAATTTTACGAGAGGGTCGAACAACTTGAGCAGTATAGTCGGAACCATAACGTCGAAATTCATGGAGTTCCAGTTAGAGAGGGGGAAAACTGTAAACAAATTGTTCAAACCATTGCAAAAGAACTACAAGTGAACGTGAACATAGAAGAAATTGATGTTGCGCACCGAGTATTCAACCCAAAAACGAAGAAGTTGGGTTATTATGTAGTCCGTATCTCTACGAGAACGAAAAGAGACATTTTGATTTCATAAAAATCTTTAGTTATCACTAATAAAAAATTACCAGCCACTGAATTAGGAAACAAAATTTATTTGTCTGAACACCTAATTAATTATAATAAAAATTTGCTAAGATTAACAAAAATTAAAGGGCTTTTGATAGAGTACCACTGCGAAGATTGTTACAGAAGTTAAAGCATTATGGTATAAGAGGTACACTGCTGAAATGGATTGAAGCATTTTTAACGGACTTGTACTTCCAAGTAAAAGTAGCAAATAAACTATCTAAGCCCAGACCTGTAATTAGTGGAGTACCACAGGGTTCAGGTCTTGGACCACTATTATTCTTAGTATATGTTGCTGATTTGACCAATGATATATCTTCGCCGAAAGTATGTTTGCAGATGACACTAAGTTGTTCAATAGTCCTTCGAAAAACTAGATGGTTTTGCAGAATGATCTTCGAAAGATATATGATTGGGCAAATACTTGGCTAACACCGTTAAATTGTGATAAAACAACTGTTCTGCATCTTGGAAAAAACAATCCGAAGCGTCATTATTACATAAATGGTTCTGAACTGAAGCAAGTGGATTGGCAGATTGACCTAGGTATAACCATTAATTCGGACCTAAAATGGTCAAATCAAGTATTAAAAGCCGTAAAGAGAGCTAACTACATGGTATTTTTAATATCAAAATCATTTCGCCAGCCATCTCCAGATATCGTGAAAAAGTTATATGTAACGTACATAAGACCACATTTGGAATTCGCCATCTCAGTCTGGTCTCCTCATCTCCGCAAAGATATCCTACTCATGGAAAGTGTCCAACGTCGTGCTACGAAACTCTGCCCAAGTTTAAGATGCCTAACTTATGAGGAAAGACTGTCAAAATTAAATCTAACTACTCTGGAACACCGTAGGATGCGAGGTGATTTAATTACAATGTTTAGGATTGCTCGTGGTGATTTTAAATGTGATCTCTCTAGATTTTTTAATTTTAATAGTGACAGTCGGCTGCGTGGACACAGATATAAAATCAAACATGAGTGCTTTAGAAAGAGTGTGCGTGTTAATTTCTTGTGTAACCGTGTCTTCAATGTTTGGAATAAACTGCCTAATGTAGTTATGTCCTCATCGTCCGTCAATAATTTTAAGAATAATTTAGATATATATTTTAGGAATAATTTATAGTTTAATTTTAGTTCTAATTTCTTTTTGTTCGAAATCATTTTTGTAATTATTATAATAATTAATATATATATATATATATATATATATATATATATATATATATATATATATATATATATATATATGTATATATATATATATATATATATATTCATGTATATGTATGTGTATGTATGTATGTGTATATATTACTTATAAGCAATTTAATATGTAACATGAAATCATATACTTTTTTTTATGTTCAACAGAGCTCTACAAGCCCTAGGCTTCAGCTCTTCTGTCAAATTTAATAATAATAATAATACTAAAGCGAGAGAATTGAACTATAAATTTGTTTGGTTCAGATATAATAAATTGTTGGTTCGCAAAAATGAAAATTCTCCTGCTATCAGGATTAAAAGTGTAAGTGACATTGACAGTAAAATTCAGTAAGTTAAAATTTTTTATACATAAACTTACTCCACACTTTAAAAATAAGTATGGATAATAATTTTCAGAATTATCTATCAGAAATTGATACAAATTCAGTCAATACTATTATTTGTGATTCTGTAAATAATTTCAATTTGCAAATAAAAAAGTTTTCAACTAATATTGAAAATATTAAAATATTACACACCAATATAAGAAGTTTATCAAAAAAATTTAACGAACTCTACTTGATAATACATGTACTCGAACTCTACGAACTCTACTTGATAATACGTGTACTTCTTGATAATACAAACAATGATTTTGATGTGATCGTACTTACTGAAACATGGCAATTCCATGATATTGATTGTTTTTCTTCAAATGGCTACAATACGCACTATAACAATGGGTGCTACAATCAAAATGATGGAGTAGTAATTTTTATAAAAAGTAACATCTCACAATCTGTTCTAAATATAAATTTATTTGATAATTTAAGTATACTAAGAGCCGAAATCAATGTAAATTCAATAAAATATGGTGTAACATGTGTCTATAAGTCACCCCCTGTAAACATTAATAACTTTGTGGAATGTTTAGACACTTATTTGCAAACTCATATTAAATTTGCTAACGAAATTCTTATCGGCGATATTAACATCGATATTTTAAACAACGCTCAAGCAAATGATTACTTAAATTTACTATTAGAATTTGGTTACATTTCTTATATAAATAAACCAACAAGAATGGACAAAACTTGTTTAGATCATATTTTTCTTAAAAGTAAATTCAACAATGTAAACATATTACCGATAATTTTAAATTCAAAAATATCAGATAATAGCCTGACATTTCTAGAAATAAATTTATCAAACAATAACACAAACACTTTTACAAATAATAATAAAGAAAAGAAAATTATGGAAAGTTAATTGATAACTTAGAAAATATTAATTGGAATCAAATTCTACTGGGAAATATTGATGAACAACCAAATCAATTTATTCAATTAATTAATTCCAATATAAATTCATGTTGTGACATTTGCATAATTAATTATAAAAAAAACGTAAACTATGGATCACACAAGGCATAATAAAATCTATTTCTATTAGGGACAAATTGTATAAGGAACATATTCGATCGCCTAATAATGAAAACATTAAACAATATTACCTGAGGTACAAAAATAAAATTTTCACATTGATAAAAAATGCTAAAAATAACTATTATTCGGAGAAAGTGCGTATGAATAATAATAATTGTAAAAAAACTGTGGCAATTAGCTAGTGAATCTTTAAATAAAAAAACTAACAAGGAAAATAAAATAAATAATATTGATATTGAGGGTGAAACTAGTAACTGCTTGAATACTATTGTTAACTGTTTTAACAAATATTTCATTAATGTAAGTGGTAAGCTATCAACTAAAATTAAATTAAATAAAAATAAACAAACTTCCATGCTTAATAACATTCCGAGAAACAATAATTCGATTTTCTTATCTCCTACAGATTCTGTTGAAATTGAAGAAACCACTGTTGAATTAAAGAATACAAAATCTGCGGGTCATGATGGTTTAAACTCAGAAACTATAAAAAAAATCATTAAAACAATTTCAAAACCTCTATCTTCAATATTTAATAATTGTTTAGAAAACGGCTATTTCCCAGACACATTTAAAATATCAATAGTTAAACCTATATTTAAATCTGGGGAACATAATAAAATATCGAATTATAGGCCAATATCTTTGATATCTACTCTGGCAAAAATTTTCGAAAAAATAATAAAACGTCGATTAATGAGCTTCATAAACACGTATCAACTTATCTCTAATAATCAATTCGGATTCACTAAAAATAAAAGTGCTGAAGATGCAATAGCCCGTTTATCTGACTTAATATATTCTAACCTAGATAAATCTAACTCATGCTGTGCTATTTTTCTTGACCTTGCTAAAGCGTTTGATACGGTAGATCACGCCCTTTTACTAACTAAGCTGGAAATATATGGAATCAGAGGTGTCCCATTAAATTTATTTAAAACCTACTTATTAAACAGAGAGCAAAAAGTAGTAATAGATGGGGTAGAAAGCGAGACCGAGTACGTAAAATGTGGAGTGCCCCAAGGCACTGTCCTGGGTCCGATTTGGTTTCTCTTATTCATAAATGACCTTTTATATAATATTTTTATTAAGGGAAAATTAATTTCTTACGCGGACGATACAGTTTTATTTACTGAAGCAAAATCATGGGATGAAGCAAAAATGCTTGCTGAGCATGATTTCAAAGAAATCAAAAATTGGTTAGATACCAATAATGGCGTAATCTCTAGGATGCGGGTTCGATTCCCGGTGAGGTTGTATTTTTTATAATATATATATATATATATATATATAGTAGTAGTGAACGCGTCTGGCATGGCGTTGACCGATACGATATATCTTACTGTGTATAGTAAAATGTTAATGTATTAGTGTTTTGTTAATTAAATCATTAGTTAAGTAATGTGTTGTGTGATTGCTCGATCCTCGCTTACAATTCAGAAGTGGGATGTGAATAACAAAAATCAAGATTTGTTTACGTCGCCATTACGCTGCTACGAGAATTGAAACAACATTTTACTGGAAAGCAGGTATTTTTAGTGCATATTGAATTAACAATTCGAGTGATAGAACATAGTGCAAACGTAAAATAATCGCAGGAAAACTGTTAGGTCATTGACATAAACATTGTGCATTAAAGAACACGAGTGCGCCTGAGACAGTATGCAATACCTACGCGCGGGAGTGAGTTATATTGCCGTTCGTGAACGACGTGACGTAATCGGTCAGTGCAACGAGATCCAGAGGTTCTCAAACGAAACGCGTATGAATAAATGAATGCGTGTTATAAGTGACAGTAAAACGTATCGCGACGAACTTTAAAGCGATAACGAACAGTGAAAAACATTTTGCGGTGTGTAAACGAAATTTACGTAACGAAATAAGCCGAAATACATTATAAACTATATTGCAACGATAATACGAAAACGAAACGTATTGCAACGGTGTAAAGTGATAAAACGCGTCGCTAAAAATCGGTGTAATATTAAACGAGCGTGTATTTTAACGGGCTAAGATACAACGGTTACGGCAGAACGAGTACACGATACGGTACAAAATGTCGAACAAGAACGTGAATTTAAACGAGCCACCAGCAAACAACGAGCCATCTGCAGATAGTTGTCCGTCTGTAGATAACGAACCATTTGCGGATAACGAACCACAACGAGATGTACCAATTCCGTTGGCAACATCAACGAGGTTAAACCAAGAAACACGGAGGTCGTGTGAGCAGGATAATTTCTTGTGGGAGCGAGATTTACTGGAACGCGAACGAGCTTTTGCAGCAAGAAACGAATGCATTCCAAACGCAACGAAACGAAAATCAACGTAACGAAACGCAATACTATCGAACCGACGTAAACGATAATTCGATACCAGAATTCGACCCCGGTTCGAAAACGTCGATGACAGCGATACAGTGGGTAAAGCGGATAGAAAATATGGCAAACATATTCCACTTGGACAAAAATATGCTTTTGTATAAGGCCATTGGAAAATTACGAAACGCCGCCAAATATTGGTTTGAAGGTCTGAAAGGAGATTTGAATGATTGGGAAGATTTAAAGTTACAGCTGGTAGCCGGATTACCAACCGTGGTGGACGACGGAGATGTTCATTACGAATTGTCTGCAAAACGCAAGAAAAATGAACAGAGTTACGAAAACTTTGTATACGAAATGAAGGCCATAGCCTCAAAAGGTACTATAACAGACCAGGCATTAATTAAATACATAATTCATGGAATAACAGATCGAGAACTTACGAAAATACTATCCGTACAAATGTTGACGTCCGTACAAGATCTGTTAATGCGAGTTGAGGTGTACGAGACCACTTTTAATACAAAAAGTGAAAACACCACGAGACCCGGTACGAGCAAATATAGCAAAACGACGAAAGATACGCCATCTGTAATAAAATGCTATAATTGCAACGAAGTTGGACATAAATCGTTTGTTTGTCCGAAGCCGCAACGAGAAATGAGATGTAGAGCATGTAACCGTGTGGGTCATGTAGAAGCAAATTGTCAAACGAAACCTAAACATGACCGAAAGGAAAATGAAGAAAAGAGAAGAGTCCATCGCATCCAAGGAATCAAATGCGAATTGGTTGACGAATATCATAAGGAAATAATGATAGACGGAAAGACGCTAGTTGCTTTCATTGATCTTGGAAGTGATGTAGTCACAATGAAACATGCGACGGCAAGAAGGCTACATATCGAATATCTGCCTTGCACGACAAAGTTAAGAGGCTTTGAAAACGGGGGAGTTAGACGAAACGAAAATTGAAGTTAATGTTCTCATAGTTCCAGACGATTCCCAGGAACAGGACGTCATTGTGGGCAGAAGCGCTCTGGACTAAGATGGTGTCAAAATAACGAAACAAGCGAACGAGCTACGCATTGAACGAGAAATACGAGTAACGAATCAAGAGAAAGAAATTTTGACAAATAGTGATGATGACTTTACAGAGACTGAAACCCACGAAATAGAAGACAAGTATCCAAGAGACGAAACAGTTGACTATTTTGATAGAAGAGGTCAAACTGGATGGTTTCGTACACGAAAAAACGAAAGAAGAACTGTTGCGAACTCTGAATGAATACAACGACTGTTTCGCAAGAGATCTCACGGAAGTAGGAACAACTGATCTGGTTGAAATGGAAATAGAGCTGACATCACAAGAGCCGATTCAATATCGCCCATACCGATTGCCGTATGCGAAAAGAGAAACGATGGAAAATATGATTGATGACTTACGAGAGGCAGGGATAATTCGCGAATCCAAGTCCGAATACAGCAGTCCCGCCCTCTTGGTATCAAAACACACCGGAGGAGATCGGTTATGCATAGATTATCGAAAATTAAATTCGATTACAAAAAAGGAGTCCCAGCTCCCATAATAGACGAACAGCTGGATCAGCTATCTGGAAACGAATACTATACGATCCTAGATTTCTCGAGTTGTTATTATCAGATACCTATAGCGGAGAAGTCAAAACATGTAACAGCTTTCGTAACGACAAAGGGTAAATATGAATTCAACGAAATGCCGTTCGGGTTAACAAATGCTCCTAGGGTGTTCTTGAAATTAATGAAGGAAGTCGAGAAGAAGCTTGGACCAGATATTTTACAATACTACATTCATTATTCCAAGTCCGACCCTCAGGGAAGGCTTGCGAAAACTAAGGTTATTCCTGAGAACTCTGAAAGATATGAGACTTACATTCAAGTTGACGAAATGTGAGTTCCTAAAAAGGAAAGTGGAATTCCTCGAATTTGAAATATCCAAAAACGGTGTGGTACCCGGAACCAAAACCACAAACGCGATCAGGGACTTCAACAGACCCGAAAATGTGAAGGAGATACGCCAATTTGTTGGGCTCACAAATTTCTTCAGAAAGTTCGTAGAGAAATCCACTCATAGTCAGCCCATTAACTCAACTCACGAGTAAGAATGAAAAATTCCGCTTGGAAGCCGCTCAAGAAGAGGCATTCCAGGTTTTGAAAAAGAAACTGCAAGAGAAGCCGGTATTGGCCCTCTACGAACCAACGGCACAATTTCAAGTGCATATGGATGCAAGCAGCCTAGGACTTGCTGGAGTCCTTCTGCAGAAAGTTGAAGACAAACCATGGCAGCCTATCAGCTACTGCAGTAGACAAACGACGTCGATCGAGTCCCGGTATCACAGTTTCGAGCTGGAAGCTCTAGCCGTGGTAGAAGCTTTGGAACGCTTTCGAATCTACGTTTTAGGTCGAAGATTCCAAGTTATGACTGACTGTGCTTCTCTGAGAACGCTAACTCAGAAAAGAAATCTTTCGCCACGAATAAGCCGATGGTGGTTAAAGTTGCAAGAATTTGATTTCGAAGTTATTCATCGAGCGAATGAGAAAATGCCACACGTAGACGCTCTTAGTCGCTCTCCGGCAGAATTAAGTCACGAAATGGAAGTAGCAGACTTACGAATCTTATCCGTCGAAATAACGGAGCAAGACTGGCTCACGACAATGCAATTGAACGACCCCAAATTGAGAAATATATGCAGTGTTCTAGGAAGAATGCCCAAAGACAACGAAGAAACACAAATACATCACGACTATAAAGTCAAGGATGGTCGACTGTATAGAAACGTGAGCAACAAGAAAAAGTGGGGGGTAGTACCAGGATGTGCGACAGTTCAAATAATAAAGGGTGCTCACGATGACTTGGGACACTACGGTTTAGAAAAGACGATCCAATGCTTGGAGAAATCATTCTGGTTTCCCCGGATGAGAAAACCAGTCAAACGTTATATTGACTCGTGTGTCTCATGTGCGTATCATAAACAACCAGGTGGACGAAAGGAGGGCGAACTACAGAACATTGAGCTTGTGCCCATTCCGTCCCACACTGTCAACGCTGACCATGTAGGACCATTCCCTGACATTGCCAAGGATAATGCGCATGTATTGGTTATCGTGGACAACTTCACGAAATACGTATTTCTGGCAGCTGTTAAGAACACGAAGTCTGAAGCAACACGAAAAGTCTTTGAGAATTTATTGAAATCTTCGGGTGCCCTACGAGGATAATTACTGATAGAGGCACCGCCTTTACTGGCAAACCGTTTGAAGACTTTTGTAAAGAAAATGACATAGTCCACATAAGAAACGCAACGACATGTCCACGAGCTAACGGACAGGTGGAGCGATTAAACCGAGTAATCCGAAATTCTATTGCTACGATTAGCAAATACGACAGATATTGGGACAATGATATAAAGAAAGTCCAGTTTGGCATAAACAGTATGCAAAACCAGACAACAAAACGTAGCGCAACGAGTTATTGTTTGCATACCATCCCCGTAACATACTGCAAAACAAAGTCCTACTAGCTTTGGAAGATGGGGTGAAGTCCGAAATAGACATACACAAGGCGCGACAAGAAGCGTTAGATAGAATTAAAGAAAATCAGAAAAAGCAAAAGATAAGGTTTGATCGAAAACGTAAGAAACCAACAGACTACGAAGAGGGAGACTTGGTTCTCATACGAAGAGAAGCCACTGCAACGGGACATCCCAAAAAGTTGGCCCCGCTGTACAAGGGTCCATACTTAATAGAAAAGGTTCTTCCGAACGATCGATATCAACTCGGAGACGTCCTGGGTGCGCAGCGTACTCAACGAACATTTCAGTCGGTGTTCTCTTCGGACGCACTCAAACCTTGGTGCTGTCTACCTGACGACGAGGATGAAGCAGACGCTGGTGACGAAGAAGAAGATGCCGAAGATATAATAAATAATTGTCAGTTTCAGATGCCAGAGTCTTTGGAGGAGCCGAGGCCGACTCCTATGGTAGCTAGGCCAAATTTTACCTGTAAAAACCGTTTGGGGTCCGCTGACGGTAGTCCACCGCCCGCCACCCATAATGCATAGAGTAGTAGTAGTGAACGCGTCTGGCATGGCATTGACCGATACGATATATCTTACTGTGTATAGTAAAATGTTAATGTATTATTGTTTTGTTAATTAAATCATTAGTTAAATAATGTGTTGTGTGATTGCTCGATCCTCGTCCATCCATATGACCAACGTAAGCTTCATAGCTTACATATATATATATATATATATATATATATATATATATATATATATATATAATAAAACAATTTCTCATGGTATTCACATTTGAGACGTTTCGTGTGTAAAGTCACACATCTTCAGTCTAGTATGAAAAAATATCAGCAACGTAAAGAACTGGCGGGGCACGTCACTCTCCTATCATCGTCAAGCTGTCTATGAATGTCTGTTATTATAATAATTATTCGTTGAGAAACTCCGACATACCTTATATATATATATATACTATATATGGTTCAAATTCACGCGCCTTAGTAGCAAGGGTGCGCGCGCAGCGCTGAGTGGTTAGGTAGAAGGAATGCGGAAATAGGACGGGGAGAAAAAGGAAGGTTACCGGCAGTAAGGCGAACGGGTAGCACGTTTTGTTTTGGTCCTCTTGGTCCGGGTGTAGGAAAAGAGGAGTTATGTGTTGTCGGCGTTAGTGAGAGCGTCGAACGCGAAAGGGCGTCTGAGCGGTGTTGAAGTTGAGCGAAAGTCTGACCACTTGAAGTGGCGTGGACCTCAAAGTAGTACCACTTATTGGAGCGCTTGTCTCGGCGAGGACCTGAAGAGATACGAAGGGTTTCTTCCGAATTTCATATCTCTTTGTCAAGAGACGCTCTATCGTATAAAAAATACCAATTTACTCCCTACGGGATGACATTTAAAAAAACTGAAACCTATATACCAAAATGAAGTGTTATAACTCAGGAAATACAAAGCTTTTTATAATTCACCCCGAATGCATATTCATCAATTTAGGGGTTGATTAGGGCAAACACGTGATTTCTCACGTGTCTTTTAAAAATATTTTGAAATGGTTTTGAGAGTTTGTTTAAATTTCACCCCTTAAGGGTGAAAAGGGGTGAAATGTGATTTCAAGGATTCCTTAATATTTCTTAGGTTCAATAAAATTTGGTTTTTTCTTATAAAGATTACCCATACCAATGCCGAAAAACCTATTTCAGGATTTTATCTTAATCAACCCCTAATGGGGTGAACCTACATTCGAGGTGAATTATACATCCCGTCGTATTTCCTGTGTTTGTTGAGTCATAACATTCCTTTTTGGCACATATGCTATGTTTTTAAAATATCTCGAAAAAGTTTTGACAGTTTTTTTAAATTTAAAGGGTAAATGGGTATTTTTTATTCGCTAGAACGTTCTTTGGACATAGATTCATGAAATTCGCAAAGTATATTCCACTAAGAAAAGATTTTTCGAAAGTCGACCTCTAAGTTAAAAACTGGATGAAATATGATTTAAGGATTCCTCAATATCTCTTAGAACCAATCAAATATCGACTTGGTTTTTGCTCACAAAGGTTACCCATACAAATGTTTAAATAACATACAAATTCAGGATTTTGCCCTAATTAACCCCTAAAAGGTGAATCCACATTCGGGGTGAATTAGAGAACCCTTAGTTGAGTTATTCATCCATTCCTTTTTGGCATATATGTGCGTTTTCAAAATCTTAAGGAAGCGTTGTGAGGTTTTTTTTTTAATATCACCCCAATAAGGTAAATTGGTCTGTTTTATTCGATAGAACATCCATAGGACATATAGACGTTAAATTCGGTAAGTATATTCCTTCCAGGATGTAAGCAACCACTAAGAAGGGATTTTTCCAGGCTTAAGGGGTGCAATCTGATTTAGATTTCTCAGTATCTCTTAGGACCACTAATATAGCAACTTGGGTTTTGCTTACAAAGGTCCCCCATACAAATATTTTTTTTAAAATTCAGGATTTCGTACCAATCCACCCCTAAAGGAAAAATTATACTACCCTTAGTTTTTCCTACGTTTGTTGAGTTATATCATTCATTTTTTGCATATACGTGGCTTTTTCAAAATTTTAGATAGTGTTTTGACAGTTTTTTTTTCTTGTACTTGCTTAGGCGCTACTATTAACGACCAATGAGATTCAGCTAGAGAAATCAGAGCACGCATAGAAATTGCTAGGGCAGCATTTACAAAAATGAATAAAATATTCCGAAGCCATGACTTAAATTTGGAAACCAAGATTAGACTTGTAAGATGCTATATTTTTCCTACTTCCTTATATGGTGTCGAGTTGTGGACATTAACGCAAAAAAATTATGATGAAATAACATTTCATCTAAGAAAATCGAAGCTTTTGAAATGTGGATTTATAGGAGCATCCTACGCATATCATGGAAGGACAAAATAAAGAACATCAAAGTCCTAGAAACGATGAATAAAGACTTGGAGTTAATGTTCACTATTAAGAAGAGAAAGTTAGAGTACTTGAGCCATATAATGAGAAACGAAGAAAGATACGGACTACTCCAACTGGTCATACAAGACAAAGTGTTCGGAAGAAGAGGGTCCGGAAGACGTCGTATATCTTGGTTAAAGAATTTAAGAGTGATTCAATAAAACAACAACCGAACTGTTTCGAGCTACAGCCAGCAAAGTCAAAATAGCCATGATGGGCACCGTAAGAAGAAGAGGAAAACCATCTGTTAAGAACTTTGTACCGAATTATCATAGTAGCCGTTGATACGCAAGGGAAGTAGAGCAGCAGAGGGAGAGGTGAAAGGAGAAACAGACACAATACAGCACGTCAGCTAGTATTGTAATAATTTTGTATCCATTATTTTTATTCTATTTTTTTTTATTAATTTACAAATTTTTACTAATATTACCATTATTATTGTATTACATGAAATTTTGAATTCTTATCAAATAATATATTTACTATTTTGCTCTAATATTATTAGGGGAGCCAATATTTGCAATTAATGATTTTTGCACATTAAAGGCATATGCCCCAAGTATAAATGTTTCACAAATTAACTTTTGTTGTTTTATGGCCGGTTGCTAAAGTAAGAGTTTTCTCTAACTCAAGTTAAAATCATTTGTTTTTGTATGTTGTAGCATACAAAAACAAATGATTTTAACTCGAGTTAGAGAAAACTCTTACATTAGCAACCCGCCATTAGTAAAGTAAATTTGGATACAATTAATATAAACTGAATATGAAATAATCCCTAGAGATTAATCTATTACTTTAATCCCATCAAAGAGGACAAGAAAGTTTTAATGCCGTTTGTAAAAAACAATAACAAATTTTTTGTATTTAACATCTCTGTAGGTTTCATTCTTGTTGAGTTGTGTCTGTAGCCATCAGTGCGCATTTTGCCTGTAGTCGGCAGTATTGGGAGAATACAGCCTTGAATATTGTTTCCTTGCTGGCATAGACTGCAGATCTTGAATATGACTGTGCAGATCACCTACAAAATTACAAATAATGTATGATCTTTGAATTAATTGCGTACCTAAATCTCATTAGAGCGATGCGAGCTACTACAAAAACGTAACCACGAAGTGCTTTGCTAGTATAGTAAGAATATTTGTTGGCGCTTTCTCTATTGCAGTGGTTTCCAAAGTGGGTGTCGCAAGCTACTTGAAAGGGTGTCTTTAAATTTAATCGTAATGTTCATAAAGTATATTTCAATTCAAAATATGTGCATTAAAAGATAAAATTCAACTGTGAATCAAAGAAATTAAGAAAGGATATTATGAAATGTTTCCATCGTTATGCAACTAAGATAGGAACAAATTTCCACAATTATTGAACAAAATTTGAGAACATTTAGTTACATTATTGGTAAATATGGAAAGCTATTTCGTAACTTTAAATCCGACAGAGTATGACGGGATAAGAAATCCTTTTGTTTTAACTTAAAAAAAAGGTTTACATTAAAGAGCAGGAAGAGTTGATAGGTCTACAAAATAGCGGAATGATGAAAATAAAACATAAATAATCAGATTTAGATACTTTCTGGATTTTTTGTCAAAATGATTACCCTCAAATATAAAAAAAAAAACTAATATATTTTGCAAGCGCATGAAAAGAACCAGTCGGAAAATATTGGACGATGAGATGCGTGTGTGTTTGACAAAAATTAGCTCAACTATAAAAGAAATTTGTGAAAGCCGACAAGCACTACATCTCACTATAATGAGATTTTTTTTTTTTTTGTTTTTTTCAATATTTTGAATTTTTATTCTAACGATAATTTCATGTGATAATTTGGTTTTGCAGTAATGGCGCAAGTTTGGGGAATAGGCAAGAGAAAATTTATGGACAATTTCAAACGCAGAATGTTCATGTTTAATACTCTGGTTAAGAGCATGATGCTATATGGACTGGAAATTTAGGAGATGGAAAGAACAAAAATAAATAGAAAAAATACACGGAAAATACCTAAAATGGACCCTTGGACTCAACAAACAAACACCAACTTATAACATACTGGAAGAAACCAAGAGGGAGAAAATAAGAGTACTAACAGGGAGAAGTGCCATGAAATATGAAGAGCGACTTATATTGACAGAATATTAGAAGAGTGCTGGAAAGAGAGAGAGAAGATGAAAACCGATACTAAATGGGGAATGAAACGGGAAAAATATTACGAACGGAACGGTTTTTCCATAGAAGAGGTCACAAAAAGAAGAAGAGAAGGTAAACAGATAACAAACATAATAATAGAAAGAGACCAAGAAGTGCAATTACAAGAACTATTTAACAGAATACAAGACTCTACATAAAACAAAGTGTACAAAGATATAACCACTATTGGTTTACCCAGATATTTGGCAGAAGGAACGAGGAACCAGAAGGTAAATTGTTATTGGATGGAAAAAACGGAGAAAATATGTAGAATCTGCAGAGAAGAATAAGAATCAATAGACTACCTAAGAAATTGTGAAGGAATGCAGCCAGAACCAAGAAAAACAGAAGCCCTACTAGACGACTCGGGGAGAGGCCTAGCCTGGACGAAAGCAGTATTGGAAAGAAGAACAAAATGAATTATTATGTAACACACAATAGTATATATAAATGTTATAGTATGTAAACCAATTCTTTTAAAGCCGAAAGGCACAAAATAAATTTATTATTATTATATTATGTGCTTTTGCAATTATTAGTTTAGCTATTATAATTCATTGTTAATTTTATACCTATATATATTTTGATCTTAAAAAAAGTTTTTACAACTACAAAACAATAATTATTATATTTATAAAATATATTTCAAACAAAAAATGTTTTTTACCACAACTGTTTGAAAAATAAATATTTTTGTTAATGAGTGTCACAAAGTCGATTATTTTTTGTTAGAGTGGCGCAGTAAAATAAGTTTGGAAATCACTGCTCTATTGTATTGTTCTTTAAAGGCACAACTGTATAATTCTTAAAAGTTTCTTATGGCGTTTTCGAGGTTTACTAGAGAGCACGCCAGAGCAGTCCCAACCGAATATGTTTTATTATTGTTATTATTAATTATTTACAAATACAGTGATTTCCTTGCGTAAACAGTGTAGGATAATACTTTATGTATATATATATATATATATTGTGATGGCAATAATTTATTTGTCTTCTGCTTATTTATATTACAAAAATATTGTTTAATTTTTAATGAGATTGAAAATTTATTTTGTTGCTTAGGTCTGTTATAGAATAGATTCTTTTTATATATTTCAAAATATAGGCTTAATTTTTATTTGATGTTCCTATGTTCAATAAATATTTAATTTCCTTTATGTTTTTGATTTTTATTTGTACTTTTTATTTTAAGTTATTTTATTTCTTTTAATTTACTAATTTGATTTATTATACAAAAAGATACATACTACTTAATGAAGTTTCAATAGTTCTAATAAACGAACTAGCTTTTAAATACCGCCGCGCTTCATATTGCGTTACTCTAGCTCTTTAATTAGAGCCAGAAAGATTGGGCCGCTATCACTCGCAGAGTAATAACGTATCACAATCGAATACTACTTTTAGCAACTCTGGAGTGACAGCACGCCCAATCGAATACGATATTTTCTTCCTGAGTGACCTGAGTACATAGTAGTGCACCCATTTGAAAACGCCATTATACAAAACTGACAAATGGGAATAAAATTAGTAATAATCTTTACATCAAAATTTGCAGCGAATTATTGTCTGTAGTTCGTTTAGAATTGATCTGAAGTTGTAGTATCTACTAATAAATATAAGTATTTAAATGTTATTTGCAAGCCGCTAATATGAAAACTAACGATTACTATTTAACAAAAAAAAGTTTTACAACTTCTAAACGAACTATAATAGGATATTTATAACTGTAAACAAACTTGATATGTAACTGTAAATAAAAAAATCCATTATAGACTTTATCTTGTAAACCAATCGACGCATATTTGCGTACCGACAAATTGTAGCTAAGGCTTCATTCTATAAATATATTCGTGCTATTTTGTTCTATTGTTAAAATTACTTCAAGTTATTTTGTTTAGTATTCAATTTTGCCGCCAACTTGAATATGTCGCTGTTCCCAATATAGGTGCTGCGGGTAAAAATGGTTTAATTTTCGTTAACTATGCGAGTTCCTCCTACGCATAACCAGGAAGCCCATTGGTACTATACCAAGGAGCAGTGTCGGCGCTAGCGAGAGGTCCGGGGGGGGGGGCTCAAAAATTGCTTTGGCCCCCCCAGAAGTTAATTATCGTAGTAACAAAATAAAGCATAGATATCTTTTAAAACTAAACAAAACATCTCGCAGTAATCTTAACATTTTTCGGGAAATCCACTTTGAAAAGCACTGCTTTACGGCATTATTTGACCTTTGACCCAATTACTTTTTCCAAACCGTCCAAAGCATTGCATACCTATATTTCACCAACACGAGAAGGTAGAACGAGTACAGATAGAACAACACCAGGGTATATTGTAAGAGAGGAACTGAAAAGGGATAAGATGAAGGTGGGTACAGGAAGCAGGACGGTTAAGCAAGAAGAGAAAGGTAGAAGAGAAACAGACAAAAGAATAGTGAGGGAATGCTGGGAGAAAAGAGCCAAAGAGGAACAGAAAGGAAGAGTATTACTGGAGATGCGGAGTGGATGCGACAGAGGTGGAAACGAGAAGATATGAAGGGATAAGCGTGATTGAGGAGTTGTGGAGGAGGGATAAAAAGTGGGGGAGCAAGAAAGGACAGAGATAGACAAATCAATGAGCGCAGGGAAATATAAAGAGTTTAGAACTATAGGGGTAACAAACTACTTGAAGGGAGAAAGAGGAAGGTCAGGAGAGCTAAGGTACGAGAAGAGAGAGGAATTAGATATTGAAGGAAACAGGAGGATAAGATGTGCAGGATGTGCTGGGAGGAGGAAGAAGATATAAAACACCTCGCGAAAAAGTGTAGGGAGATGACAGTGTGGTCGGGGAACACATTAGACCTGTTGCACGAAGATGGAAGGTCTGAGAGGTGGACAAGGGAATTGGCAAGGGAAGAGGCAAGAAGAATTGAGATTGGGGAAGGATAACAGGAAGGTGTGAAGGAAGGAAGGAAGAGGCCCGGTGGGAAGCAGAAGGGGGAAAAAGGAAGGAAGGAAGGGGGCTGAGGTTACCTGGGAATGGGGAGGAAGTAAGGGACATAGGAGGAGGGGTGAAGAAATGGTTGGAAAAGAAGAGAATGGAATAAAATAAATAGTAATGTAATGTAATGTATGGTTAATATGACGTTGGGATGTTGATAGGAGATATGATATGTTTTGTAATTGTAGTAAATACCCTAAACACCGAAAGGTTGAGGGGAAATAAAGGATTATATATATTCCAACACGATGCAAGTGCATACAAAAGCATAACCACGAAACGCATTGGTGCTATACTAACGATAATTGTTGTCTGTCTCTATAATATTGTTTTTATACTCTACGTTCACAATAATGTAATTGTTATACTGATAACAGTATTACAATGGAAGCTATGGTTAAACTGTTTTTACCGACTTTTTACTTTGAGAGATTGGCAGTACTACTCGTCTACGGCGTTTCATTCAACATCAAACTGATAACCTCAAAATAAATTGTTTTATTATACATTATTGCTATGGTTACCGCATTTCACAAAAATCCTAGATTGTGTTCATCCTCGGTACGCTCGTCGTACTCCAAACAACTCGTGTGACAGCACATCGTCTTATAAAACTCGTATAATAATATACTATTAACTTTATACCCTATTATCTTTTCCAAACCGTACCCCGTTACACCCCCACATCTCAACAAAACAATGTGGTCGCTTCCGAGAACGCAACTATAGTATGTTTTTAATTCCGAGGAGTAAATGCAAAAGGAAGATTTACATTAGAATATTTTAAGAAGCATTAATGTTAACAAACTAAAGGTAACATTCCCGCAAATATTAAATTTAAAAATAAATTGCAACTGAAAACCAATCATGTAATTATTTTTTCTGACATTTTGAGAGAACGTTGAGGTTGACAAGTAATGGCTGTTTAAAGTAATGGAAAATTTACTGTGTGTAAAAACGACTTGCCGGTAAACAATCACAGATCAGCTTTCTGGTACGGTATTTTTGAATCGCTCATTCGAATTAAAAAACAGAGTATAGCTCATTAGAGCGACAAAAGACGCGCACCCTGGGTAGGTCGTGGGCTTCAACCTTGCTACATATTTCACAATGCACATTTTTAAATAACCTACAGTAATGTTATAAGTCGGTATTTATATATGTGAGCTTTCCCTTTGTCAATAGCGGAATGAGTCGGCAGGACACTGGCAGTTTCAGGGCAGATGTTATCTCCTCTTAACAGATTGAAAGCGAATTTTTGCCTCCCGCTCTTCAAGTGTGTAGAAGTAACCTCCCCCCGTTTTTGAAGCGTTTGAGAATGAATTTCCCCCCCCCCCCCCCCGTTCTTCAAGTCTTTGAGAGCGAGTTTTTATTCTCCAGTTCTCAAATATTTGAGAACGTGTTTTTACCCACCACTTTGAAAAGAAAATTTATTGAAGTATTTATTTATTTTCCTATTATTTGTTTAGCTATTGTTTAGCATTACATTTGAAGGGCTTAACGGAAAAGTAGTACAAGTGACATTTTCATACTTATTCACAAAAGCTGTATTTATACCTGTTAACCTAACATTAACAACTCTGTATATGTTTAAAGTTTAAAGTAATTACTGTTACATATCAACACAAGTAACTTTAATCAGTTATACTTTTTTCCTCTTACCTTAGCCAGATTTCACACAATTTACCATTTTTCTCAATGTCACTTACACTACTTTTCCTCTGAGCCACTTATTTATTATTAAGATTCGTGGCCGTTTCGAAAAATTTACCGGGCCTATTTTAATCTCCCATTTGCCCCTGACCTAATTCAAATTCAAGCTAAGAAGAAGTTCCGAGTGCGCGCTTGAAATACAAGGTTGTCGTACTCTGAAATACAAATTTACACGATCATGATTTCAATGCTAAATACTAAAACATCTTAAAAATTATTTATATTTACCAATAGGTTTTCTAAGATGTCCATTTTGATGTCCAAAGTTCCTATTTACACTCAATTTAGGATTCGGATCAGATTGTTGAGTGAAATGTTTCAGACCTTCATTCTGGACTCGTGAAAGATGTTCAGTTTGACCTAATTTTCTAGGATATTCTTGTTGAGAATCAAAAGTTGCGTCAGGGTGGCCAGAGTTGTGTATAGAATGTCCTGAAATTCTAGTATATTCTTGATTAAAACCAGTTGTGGGGATAGAAGTTACAGAACTATGTCGAAAATGTTTTGGATTTGTAGAATATTCTTGTTTAAAATCAGTTATGAAGTTAGGAGTATTAGAAATTGGTTTAGAATGTTCTGGAACTCTAGGATGTTCTATTTTAAAATTAGTTGTAGAGATAGAAGTGCCAAAACCGTGTCCAGAATGTTCTGTATTCCTAGAATATCCTGTTTTAAAATCAGTTATTGCGTTAGAAGAGCCATGACTGGAATAATCTGGAAGTCTAGAAAATTCTTGTTTAAAATCAGCTGTGGAGACGGGAGTGCCAGGACTGTGCCTAGCATTCTCCAAAATTCTAGTATGTCCTATTTCAAAATCATTTATCGTGTTCGCAGTGTTAGAAATAAGTCTAAAATGCTCTGGTATTCTAGAATATTCTGGTTTAAAATCATTTATAGAGACAAGAGTACCATAACTCTGCCTAGAATCTTCTGGAATTCTAGAATATCCTATTTTAATATTAGTTATCGAGTTAGGAGTGCCAGAACTATGCCTAGAATGTTCTTGAGTTCTAGAATATTCTTGTTTAAGATCAGTTGTGGGGACTGGAGTACCAGAACTTTGCCCAGAATGTTCTGGAATTCTAGGATACCCTGTTCTAAAATCAGTTATTGAGTTAGGAATTCCAGAACTATGCCTAGAAATTTTTGGAATTGTAGAATATTCTTCTTTAAAATCAGGAGTACCAGAATTTTGCCCAGAATGTTCTGAAATTGTAGAATATCCTGCTTTAAAATCATTTGTAGCGATAGGAGTATCAGAAATTTGCCTAGATTGTTCTGGAATTCTAAAATATCTTGTTATCATTGAGTTTGGAGTACTAGAACTTTGTTTGGAAAGGACTGGAATTCTAGAATATGGTGGTGTTAAATATGAACTCAAAGTACGAAAATTCATGTGTTCTGTATCTTGCCTAGAATGTGCCGGAATTCTAGAATATTCTGGACTGAATTCATACACCAATTTACCAGACTGTAAATGCACTGCATCTTGTCTAGAATGTACTGGAATTGTAGAGTATTCCGGTCCAAAACGAGAAACCAAACTGCCAGAATTCAACTGCGTATTTTCTGTAGAATGTTCTGGTTTTCTAGAATATTCTGGATTGTGTCCATTAGAATTCAAATCATGACCGTGAGTCTGTTCACTTTTATATTCCATGGATGTGACGGAAGCTGGTATGTATTCAAAATTTGGTTGAGAAAAATGGTTGGAAATTTGTTGTCCATGTTTATCCATTTCCGCTGAGAACATATGGATATGAGGTGGATGGACGAAAGGAATTTTCTCTAATTTTTCGGTATGAAACTCCTCATTCGGAATCATTTCAGCTGAGTACATATGCATGTGGGTAACAGGAAAACGTTTTTCTTCTAAAGTTGGTACGTCTTTTGAAGATACATGATTTTGATTGGTATTACTTAAATATTGTCCAAAATTTCTACCACTTGCCAAATTCATTAAATTGTGAATTTTTGGTTGATCTCGAGCATAATATTGGTTAAATCCATTAGGGTTTTGTCTAGAAATATGATGCTGGTTAAACTGAGAAATTCCATTTTGTAAATTTGGTATGTGTTCTCTCCTTCCAGATTTGTATTCTTTAACAACTGATCCTGCCAAAAAATATCGTTCAGCACCAGATCCTGCTTCCTGAATTTCATCTACAAAATGTTTGCCCAAATTAGCAGTTTTAAAACCGTGTTCTTCATTTTCTTTCCTATTGTGTTCTTTTTTCTCTGTTTCTATCCCTGTGCGTGTCATTTGATGAATCTTTTGATCACCATATCGTGTCCTTGAAAGGATGCTAGGTTCAGGTTGAGAAAACACAGCAGAAGGCTGATGATAGCTATATCCTGCAGATTCAGGTTTACTCTGAACCACGGATATGAACACTAAAAGTATCTGAAAAGTATAAAAAAATAAACCTCAAATTAGAGTTTTTCATAGAAAAAATCGTGAGTAAGCAAACAAGAAATGCATTCGATTTTTTGTTCCTGGAGGGTTGTTTTTAAGGTGACTATACGTCCCGAATTGGCCGAAACAGAATTTCTGCCTTGCGTCCCGAATTTTTTCAGAGGCAATATTTGTCCCGAATTTTAGAAAAGGTACTTATTTTCAAGATTTATTTTTAATATATTTCAACTAAAATTATTTTTACAAAACTTACTGAAAAAAAATATAGAAAAGGTATTTTCCTTGATGAACAGCTTTTGGACAAGTGACAAGACTCCACTTGATGTGGAAACGTTAAAAGCAATATTACCGATGAAAGTAAATTATGAAGAAAACTGTGCGGATTCTTATGAAATGCTTCAAAGCAAAAAAGATCTACTCAAAAAGTTCGGAAAAATATAAAAAGTTTTCTACTAAGTAATTTTAATGAATAAATTTTGAATTGAATTAAAAAAATACTGTGATTTTATAACGTTCCTTTTAATAATATTAAGTTAATTATCTGTGACTGGAAATTGTTATTTATTATAAACTATAATTATGTATTGTATATAATTTGCATTTAATAAAAATGAATTTAACAATTATATTTGAATAATCAACAATCCCCCCCCCCCTCCCGGCTATGAGCTTCCGTCCCGAATTTTGAACTAAAAAATATGGTCACCTTGCTTGTTATTAAAGTTTGTGAAACGTCTAACGATTAATATAACGAATCAATTTTTCTGTTCTTCGTTAAGATATGCCTCACATTTTTGCAAATATTGTTTAGACGGTTTAGAGTCGATAATTGAGATGCTAGTGGCCACTCTTTGAAAAGCCTTGAATGTTGAAGACATTCAAGGATTCAAAGACATTCAAAGATTCATTAATAATAAAAATACTAATTTATTTCCAATTTAAATGTAAAATAAAATTTTACGTGATTATAACATATAGATAATAACTAACTTATTAGAAATAAATAAATAAATAAATTAATAAATAAAAATAAAATAATAGGTTCCGAACGCCTAGATAACATAAGGGGCAAAGTAAGTAATAAGTTCTCCGTTTCTAGACTGCCGGTCATAGATATGAAAGCCACGTGGTCAGTGTGACGTTTCGACCGGTCCTACTATCCCTGAATGAACAGGTACTCATTTATAAGTATTAAATACTTGAGGCTGGGTCGACCCCAGAGCTGTCTGCACAATATCGGAAGATAAAAATCCGAAGGAGGTGGGAGGTATCGAACCAGCGTCAGCAATTCAGATGAGTAATGTCTTGGTTTGCTATACATTATTTTTATTATGTGTGCTACTTCTTGTAGCACTAGTGCACGCCGCCCTCGCAGCTTAGTGCTACATTTATCCCTCATTATCATCAGTTGTGTAAGACCAATACTGTGTTTTGCAACATTTTTAGAAACTCCAAGTTTAAAGGACTAAAAATCTGTCGCTGGGCCTTACCGCTTTACTCTGTATGGTCCAACGCTGCACCCCGTTGCACCCGCTTGACTTGGAATTTAAAATACGCATGCATGGTATCTGCTTGATATAATAGTTTTATCACAGCGAGTAAGATTGACCCACACAACACCAATGTACATGGACGTTCAGCTGCGATTCTGGTAAATTATCAAGCTTATTTACTTAGCCAGTAGTTAACCACTAAGCCAGCGTTTCCCAAAGTGTGGGGCGCGAAAAAAATTGTGAAAACACAAAAAAGATATTTTTTGTGCATATAATTTTTTTTACGTCAGTTAGTCACTAGAATAGTGTGTATTTGTGCTCTTTTTACTATATTATATTCTGTATTACTATACTAGATTCCTTATTACTATTTATTACTCTTTATTACTATAAAGCTACTGCTTTAAAATTAAATTTGACTTGTAAATAAATGTTTTTTTTTTTGTTAAGGTGGGTCGCGAAAAATTTTCAAACCTCGTACCGAATCGCGGCCAAAAATTTTGGGAACCGCTGCACTAAGCCTTTTGCTTCCATTGCTCGCTGCCATCCAGCCATTCTACCCGCTAGGGATGCCTCTCTGACTTAACTTTCACAGCCTTCTCGTAACCGCCCGTTACGCCCCCCTTCACCCACTCGCTAGGAACTCAAGGAGACGTCTTAGGCATAGGAATCCTCCTTTCAACGTTTATATGCGGGCCTCATCAGGAACCTCTCTTTCCAATGGCTAAGGTATTATTTTGTGTTAAGATTGGCGTTTTGTGTTAAGATTGGCGTCAGTGAAGACTCTAAACTACCTCCCCTTTCCATGAGAGTCGCTGTATCGCCCAGCATCTACCACCTGCCCACGTTTTATGTACAATCCACTCACTCTGTGTCTGGCGAACCCAAAAGGCACTGGTCCTTCGAAATCATCCGCTCAATAAGAGCTTCGGTCTCAACAGGCAGCATTTTTGTAATGCAATATCTCCACATCCAAATGATTAATCATGCTGATAATTTAGCAATACATGAACTATAATAAGTAAACGAAACAGAAAGCTTCCCTGCTTATTCGTTTTCAAAATTAGTTGGCCTTAAATTTGCCAATGAGGCTTTTTGGTCCACTTTCATCCCTTATACTGCAAAGGACAATATTTTTTGGATGTTTTTGTCTTCTCTGATTCACAGCAAAAAAATAAACATAAATATCCATTTTCCAATAGCTGCTTTAATTTTCGAGTTACAGACATTCAAACTTTCAATACTCGTATTTTCTGACTATCCAAAAGCATTGCCGGACAGACATTCAAACAAAATGCAATTTCTCGCTGGATATTAAATATTACTACCTCAAAATGTGCACAAGTTCACTTCTACAATCTACAATCAATTAAAATTTCAGCCAAATCGAAGATAGTCGAGCATACAACTCCTGACCATTTGACATGGAATGACCCATATTATACAAGCTTTAAAGAGTTCAATGATAATGATTCTCTGGAAGAAACTGAAATGCTTTCATATTTACAAATTGAAGAAATATTAGTAAAAAAATTGACATGAAGTTTGAATTATATCACAGTTTTTTGTTTAATTTTTTATTGTAATCGCGTCAAAATTATTATTATTGGGTTTGTCATATCTTGACAAGCGTCCACTAGTCGCAAACTTCAGCAACCTTTTGAGGCACGTCATCCTAGAGACTATTTATTATTTTTATTTTAAAAGGGGGTTTGTTGTCCCGCCAGTACCGTCCAAGTTTGCCCGCTTCGTGTCCGGCACAGAGGGGACGCTCACTTCTAACTTTCACAAGAGGGAACTTCAGCCGAGAAATCGGCCGCATCCCAAACCCTGGCTATATGCGACCTATGGACTCACACCAAATCCAGTGTCACAATACAAAACGATACAAGCACCACTGCTTTTTGCATTCTGTAGGCCAGAGAGATAGCAGATGGTCTGCAGATGGGAATGATCTCGATTTCTCTCTTGAAAGAAGCTTTTATGCCACTCAAAATCAAGATTACGAGCTTCACAGAATAACCCGGGTACATCTTCCTTAACTCGGACAAGAGGTCCAGAGATTTGGTTTTCTTCTCGTCCTCTTAGCTGGACAGGATAATTCGATGACAAAAATGTATTTTGTTACAGAAATTCAATCGTCCAACGGAATCCAGTTGGACGATATCCGGCTTATTGGTTGATAGAAACTTGGTGATAGAAAATTCACAATTTCAGTAAAACGGCATCTATGATTATTATTAATATTAATTTATTTATTTATTTATTTATTTTTGTTTATTTTGAAATCCAACCAAAGTTTTTCGACATATTATTGGTGAAAAATATTTGCTTTGATTTGATACCCGACATATTTGGTTTCTACTCATTCCAGATGATTATAAAACGATATCCGCAAAAAAATCATTTTCGTCTGTCTGTCCGAGATTCACGTAAAAACGACTGGACGTATTTTCACGTAATTTGGTACGATCATAAAGTAAAACCAGGATTCTTACATTGGCTATATGGCATCTCAAAAATTTTATTCTATGGGGGTGTTATGGGGTTAAAAATGTTGAGAACTTAAAATATTTTCTATATTATTAATTACCAGAAAAATGTACGAGCCCCGTCTCAGTGAAGTTGGTCCAACTATCAAAAATAGTTTTCCAAAGATAATATTAAATTGGAAGGGATATTTTTGGGCATCAATTTAGTTCTATAACTCTCATATACATTTTTACTGTTAAGTAAAGGATACATGAGATATTTCAACATTATTAGTAACAACCCCCTTACCCGAAATAATATTTTTGTTAGAAACTGCATTGAAGAGAAAACATTTTTTTTTTCCTCATATACATATTTGATGCAAAGTATATAAGTGAAATACTTCAATATTTAAATACACTCTGTTCCAAACGGTTAGGCGGAACTAAGTGGGAATTTTGTTCTTTTAGGTTGTCACGAGAAGGGACCTGGCTTGGGTTATTTCATTTTTCACGTTGGAATGTCAAAATTTAAAATTCCAACAATGAAACCATGGAAACGAATGACATATGTCAAAATTAAATTATTTTTTTTACATATTTTAATGACAAAAAAATAAATAAATGGGAAATTTGTATTAAGAATGACACAAAAAATCAAAATATAAAGAAAATGACATTTTAAAATGATATTAACCCTAATCAAAAAATGTTTATTGTAAGTATGATTTACGAAGCTTAAACAAAACGGCCGAAAAGCACGATTTAAACGATGAAAGTAACTAGATTGCAAAATCTAGTTCCGCTTAACCGTTTGAAACAGACTTTACAATATTTTAGAAAATATTTTAGTGAAATACTTTTAACAAAGTACTGTTATTAAATAAAAACCATTTATCTTAAATTATATTTACTTTATTTTAACATAAATTCATAATTTTCATGATTTAAATAGTTGGGCTAACTTCACTGAGATGAGGCTCATATATAACAAAAATTGTTTATAATAATAAAACAAATCTTTTTTTGTTTTGTACATTTTGAGTTAGGTTAATTTTTTATTTACTTTATATCAAAAATCCTCCTCCTTAAGTTTTCAACACATAAATTGGTTTTGCTGCAAACCAATTTATGTTTCTCCATGCTTCCCTGTTCTCTGTCAAGTCTTTTTAATTCCACATAAGTGTTGTATATCAAAAATGTATATAAGGAAATTTGTTTGGAATGAAGAAACTTTTTTTTCTGTTCAGTACAGTTTTTAATAAGAAGATTATTTATATCATTTATTTAACAGCACAAATGTATATAAAAATTATTAAGAGTGAAGAAAGGACTCTTCTCTGTTCAATGCAGTTTTTAATAGGAAGGTTATTTAGAGGGATTAGGAGAGTGTTATCTATAAAATTGAATTATCTCATAAATTATTTGCTTAACAGTAAAAATGTATATAAGAAAACTGTTAAGAATGAAGGAACGATTCTTTTCGGTTCAGTGTTGTTTTGAATAAGTATTGTAGGAGGGGGGGGGTATAGAGGGCGTTACATATACACTTCAAACATATCAATTATCATAATCACCAACAAAACAAAATCAACAAAAATGTATTTAACAAAAACCGTACGAAGTTCGGCTACATCGGTTAGTTTTTTTATATTTTTTTTCAGTTCTCAGAATATTTGCTATTATGGGACAAGCTGATGCGCGCGCATCACATCAACTTATAAATGTTTTCGTTAACAACAAAAAATTCAATAACTTTAAAAAAAACATTAGATTTTTTTAAATTTTTATCTTAAGCTCCTTGGTACTTTCTTTTTGGCAAAAATCGTTCTAAAACAAGAATTTTAAAAAAATTACTTTTTGTTCCTAAACCTACGGCTTAAGAGCTTTCTTGTGATACCCAACGATAAATAAACGATAGTAAACGATGTATTAGTTTCAACGACACAATAGAAAATAAAAATTTAAAAAAATAATCTTATCAAAAAATTAGTAATAAAAGGTGTGATTCAAAAAAAAAAAAAAATTCGTCAGTGTAAGCCCTAGAAAAGAAAGCCCGGCAAGTAAAGCACACTGGAGATAATTGTGCAACAACAAAAACAAATTTTTGATTTGTTTCTATTAATAACATATTCGCAAGCGATCGATAACATATACACAGTAAATCGTAAATCATATAGTCGCAGAGAGAATTAAGAAGAAAAGAGGAAAGGTGTATATGGCATTTATTGACCTGAAGGCTGCTTTGGATAAGCTGGACAGGAAAGAATTATGGGAAGCAATGGAAAGAAGGGGTGTAAGTGAAGAGATGATAAAAAGGATAAAAGAAATATACCGAGAGACGAGGTGCACAGTGAGAGTGGGAGAAGAAGAGTAACAAAATTTGTGGGTATATTAGGGGGTTAGGCAGGAATGGCCGTTGAGCCCAACACTGTTCAACCTACACGTGGCTGATTTGAAAAAACAATGAAGAAGGGGCAAGACAGAAAAGTGGTGGTGGGAAGGAGAAAGCTATGGATATTAGGGTACGCGAATGATATGACATTGGTGGTGGAGGAACAAGAACTGAAGATGATGATGGACAGAGTGGACAAATACTTTAAAAGAAAGAAAACAGATGTAAATAAAGACAAAACGAAGATAATGGTGTTCGAAAAAGGGGTAGGAAGGAGGAAGAAAATAAGTTGGGAATGGTCAGGAAGAGAAATCGTAGAAGTGTAGAGTATAAAGTACCTAGGATACGTGCTAACGAGGAACAACAGGGTAGAGCAACACGTTAGGGAAAGAGTGAAGAAAGCAAGGCTGGTTATGGAAAAGGTATGGAGCATAGGGGAGAGGAGGTTTAGTGACGATAATAAGTGGTTGATGAAGATATTCGATGCAATAGTGAGGAGTATCTTTATGTACGGAGGGGAGATTTGGGGATGGAAGGAATGGGAGACGATGGAAAGGATACAAGAGGGTTACATGAGATGGACATTGGGGGTAAACAGAACGACACCAGAATGTATTGTAAGAGAGGAAATGAAGAGGTAAAAGCTGAGAGTAGGTGCCGGAGCGAAGGTAGTGAAATATGAGGAAAAATTCAGAAGAGAAGAGAATGGAAAAATAATAAGGAAATGCTGGTAATAAAGAATGAAGGAAGAACAAAAAGGCAAATTGTCGTACAAGGGGAGAGACAAGAAAAGATTACTTTTGGAGGTGTGGAATGCACATAAGAAAAGCAGAGAGAAAGAGAAACGGAGGAACAGATATAGTAAAAGAACTGAGAAGGAGGCTTAAGGTAATACAGGAACGGAAAAGAACAGTCAGAATAGACAAATCGCGGCGTGTGAAAAGATATAAAGAGATTAGAGTGATAGGAATAACGAGATACTTGAAGGGGAAAAGAGGAAGGTCAGGGGGTAGAATCAGGAGAGTGACGAGGTTAAGATGCGGCAAATAAGAGAGAAACAACAGATACTGGGCAAAGCCAGAGGTCAGGCTATGTAGAATGTGCAAGGAAGAAGAGGAAAACTTAGAGCATTAAGCGAAGAAATGCAGAGAGATGGCATACTGGGAGGAAGGCACAAAGGAACTGATGAGTGAGGCAAGCAAGGGAGAAAGATGGGCGAGAGAACTGGAGGCAAGAAGGAAGGAGATAGGAGAGGGAAGCCGGAAGGAGAATAGGAAGAAAGAAAGGGACACTGGAAGAAGAACAAAGAAATGAAATAAAAAATATTGTAAATTATCCATTGTATGTTATTTTATTTTTCATTTCTTTGTAATTGTAATTGTTTGTAATTGCTAATACTCTAAACGTCGCAAGGCCTAGTGGAAATAAAAAATATATTACTGTTGATTTATATCTTTGACAATTCAAAGATTCAAAGAATTTGTGTTTAATAATTTAGTTCAATTAACAGAAGAATCAGAATCTGTATTGATGAAGACAGTAGACACATCCCACCTTGTTTAGTTTATTATATTATTTATTTCAAGTTATTATTTAAGTGTTTCTGTCCATTTTTATTTGCTAATTTATAGATAGTTAAATAAAAAATATTTTTAAGAAAAACTAACTTTTTAAAGCTAAATTTAAATTTACTCAATAGCTGTTTTATGTTAGCAGATTTATTGTTTCAAATTTATTCAAAGCATAAGTGATTTTTTTTCTCGGCCTACTCTAACGTAGTTTTTTAAATTACTCGTCATATACTTATAGAATATGTATAGGCTATTCTAAACGTTTAAGAAGTAAATGGAATTTTTATTTTTGTAAGTTGTCACGATCTCACTTTTAAAGATTGAAGAGAGATTTTGCTAAACAAAATGATCAAAAGCCGCATTTAAACGTTAATAAATACTAGTTTTCAAAATCTAGTTCCGCTTAAATCAAAGAAAGAAACTATACTATAATCCTATTATATACTAGAGCAGTATTTCCCAATCTTTTTACTGTCGTGGCACATTTTCAAAGAAGAAAAATTTCGCGGCACACCTACGTGCCTTATAGAAGAAGAAATTTATGACGCTAGTTTTTTACCGACCGCCAACATAAGGAAGGTATTGTGATCATACCGATTTTGAAATTTCAAGATTTTGATGGGTCTCCACGAATTGAGGTCCTTACATAACGTTTTGACTATTTTTACATGATGTCTGTATGTCTGTCTGTCTGTCTGTCTGTCTGTCTGTCTGTCCGTTTGTCTGTCGGTCGGTCCAAGTACATGTGCAGAAAAATTCGGCTAAAAATAATTGTATGGAACTTCATATTTAAGATTCTGCCATCAATGGCACGAGTTGATCAACTTTTGGTAAAAATCGGTTGACTAGAAATGGGAGTTTACTCGTGTCGATTTTAACATTTTTGCGAATATTTAGCAACAGAAAAATATTTCGAAAAAACTTATTGTACAAAAGATGCTATAAATGCAATAACTAATAACTTTTATTTGAGACGTTTTTTGATAAAAAGAAAAATTTCGAAAAAATTTTGTAAAAATTTTCGAAATTTTTTTGTCTCAATTTTTTCATACTTATATGTAACGTTTCCATTGTCATATTATTAATGTCAGTAATAATTTTTAACTTTTTTACCGACCGCCAACATTTATAAGGAAGGTATTGTGATCATACCGATTTTGACATTTCAAGATTTCGATGGATCTCCAGGAATTGAGGTCCCTACATAACGTTTTGACTATTTTTAGCATAATGTCTGTCGGTCTGTCTGTCCGTCCGTCCGTCCGTCCGTCTGTCTGTCTGTCTGTCTGTCTGTCTGTCTGTCTGTCTGTCTGTGTATGTGTGTGTGCACGTGCAGAGCAAATTCGGCTGAAAGGATTTTAATGAAACTTCATATTTAAGCTTCTGACATCAATGGCACGAGTTGATCAATTTTTGGTAAAAATCGGTTAACTAGAAATGGGAGTTTATTCGTGTTGGTTTTAAGATATTTGCGAATATTTCACAACAGAGTAATATTTAGAAAAAAAATATTTAGCAAAAGTTGCTATAAAAGGAATAACTAACAACTTGTATTTGAGACATTTTTTGATAAAGCAGCATAAATTAAATAAGTACTTTGTGATGGCGGTCGGTCCTGTGGTGGCCACAGCTAATTTTTTTTCTTTAAGATTTCGTGGCACACTTGGAAAATTTTGCGGCACACTAATGTGCCGCGGCACACCCTTTGGGAAATATTGTACTAGAGCATTTAAAAAGATGTCGAGAAATCATAAACACTACAAACAATAAAATTAAAATATACTTACAATATAATATTTCATCTCGTACTGATGAATATCAAAATATAAAATGATGCTTATTAATTCTGCAGTTCGTCTTTTATACTTTTGCACAAGATTACGCATCGGTAAATAATTACTACTTTCATCTTTTTTTTTTAATAATACATTTGTCAAAATAATTTGGATGGTTTTAAAAATATTTGTTACAAAACAAAATCTTTATAATATAGATTAAAAGTTACAGATCCGCATTCTTGCGTAAAAAATAGAAATTGTAAAATATATGTTAAGTTTATTGTTTTATTTGGAATTTAATAATAAATATTTAATTATTTATTGATTTTTTAATAATTTTGCTTGAGTTTTTATTAGCAATTTAAAACCGGCCGGGAAAATATTTGGAGACCCGCTTCATTTAGAAAAAAAGTTATATACCTATCCACACACTATGAATTAAAAAGTATAGATTTTCTAAATAAAAAAAATGAAAATTTAACATATTTTCAATGTACAAAACACCAACAAAAATTCAATAGCGAAAATTACAGCCTTTCCAAAACCAGGTAAAGATTCAACTATTTCCAAAAATATCGGCCAATTATTTTGTTATCCAGCCTTAGAAAAGCAGTTGAAAGAGTTATTGTTATCAAAGTTAAAGAAGTATAGATCAGTCGCAAGCTGCTAACTTACATAAACGGGTCTATTCTGTATCTTTAAAAGTTAAAAATTAACCTCAATGTCGAAGTTAAAATATTTTAACCACGCTTTACAATATTTTGTTATTTTGTAACTCTATGGCCTTAAAATTTTAACCGTCGTTAATTCAGTAGGTTATATTTGGAATTTTAACTCCAGCCAAATACCAGGTGTTAACTTTTTAACCAGCTGTAGTTATAACCTCTAAACGTCAAATAGACAGAAAAAAATCTATTTTTAGAAGTAGCCCCCTTTCAGCCCTGACGATCGATTTACGTTTTGTACTTTTTTATTTTTTTTTATTTTTTTTAGGTTTAGTAAAATTTTGATCATTGTTTAAAAAATATTTAGAAATCTCATCTGGTTTTCGATTTACATTTAAATTTAGAAATTTTAACGGCAATTCTTAGTAAAATTGCACTAAAAATTGAACTTTTTTCCATGTAAACGACGACCTCGATATTTAGAGGCCCCCATGAAGCCGGGGGCCCTGGGCTCGTGCCCCATGTGCCCTTATGGAAAAGACGGAACTGCTAATACATAATGGGTACGTTAATTGCTGACTAAGAAATACTTTTGAGATGAAGAGTCATATTTTAATCAGGATGCCGTTACCTTAAAAAGCTTGAAAACCACTGATCTAATTTATTAGAATTAAAATCCAACAGTCTTATTTCAATATTAACCTTAACTTATTAGAATAAAATTAATTTCAATTTAACAAGCTTAAATGCAGGACCGGAACTATAATATTTGACGCTTGATGCTTATCAGTGGCATAACTAATTTTTTTGGGTTTCTTCACAGAATTTTTAAATTTGTCTAATTGTAATCCGTTAATCGACAAGAAAAAAGAAATACGAGTAACTGAACGAGTAAAAATAAAAGAAACTTGAGTAAGTCAATAAGTAAACAAAAGATTCGAATGAACGATATGTGTGATCCAAAAATGCCGCTCTTCTGAAAGGGTGGCATCCACTCAGACTCGTCTGAAGGGACTGCATTACCGCCTCACACCACGTGCCGTCTAGTTTAAATGCAGCGATGGGGAGTCGTAGTCGGGAGACCGAGTCGAGAGGCGGAAAAATTCTCAACTCCCGTCTCTTTGATTCAATTTTTATTTTCAAACCGAAAACGAAAATAAAATAACGACTTAACCAGAATTGTTAAAGCACGGAACGACATTTTGTTTTTCGTTCAAGAACGAAAATGAAGTTAAAAATGTCCAATATCGGTTTAAACCGGTTTTCCTTCATAGTTTCCAGTTTAAATTTGATTAACGCTACTCTTATTAACAGATTAATAGAATGCGGCAGTAAATATTTTTGTTTTTACATATATCCATTTTATCTTTTTAGAGTTTTATAGATATGACCAAAAAACCCTTATACCGTCATTATGTCGTCTGTCTGTCTGTTCGGTAAAAATTGTAGCCAAACGGCTAAACTTAGAAAGTTGAAATTTGGCATGCAGGAAAAATACTAAAACATCTAAAAAAAAAACACATCCCCCTAAAAATATGCATACAACAATGATGTGCCAACAAAAATGTGCATATCGAAAAAAAAATTTTTTTTTTTAATTCTGAGTAGGGTATGAATGTGGTTTTTTCCTACAACTACAACTACAGTTACATTATATATTACATTACAGTTGAAACTAAAATAAAGTTAAACAGACCGTTAGTGTTAGAGGTCTAACATTTATGAGGTATAGTTGCTCATAAAAAATTGCCTTAAGGCGGCGCACAACCCTATAGTTCTCAATAGTTTCATATATAAAACTGATAATCGGAAATAAAATTAATAACAATCTATATATCAAACTTTGCAACGAATTTTTATCTAACTAATAGGATATTTTAAATTGTAGAAAAAACTGTTATGTAATTGTAAATAAGCAAATTGCATTATAGACGCCATCTTGTTAACCAATCGACGCATATTTGCGTACTATGCGGCAAATTGTAGCTAAAGCTTCATTCTACAAAAAAGTTTTTAGCTATTTTGTGCTATTATGAAAACTACTTATAGTTATTGTACTTGATAGTCTATATTTGCCACCATCTTTAATCTGCCGCGGTTCTCAAAATAGGTTTTACGGGTAAAAATGATTTAATTTTTGTGAAGAATGTGTGTACCAAGTAGCATTCCATTATCATCAAGTATAATATTTTTCGACGAGGGTTCTAAAATATAAGTAACCAAGTCGAAAAAGATTTTGACGTATTATTTGAACATTTCTACACAAAACTATATAAATATAAAAGTTATTTGAAACCCATAAATAGATTTAAAAAATTACAGAACAATGTTGCAGATGTCAATTAATAAGTTATTGAGCGATAACATTTTTACAATAAATGTATTAAAAATATCCTATTAGATAGATAAAAATTCGGTGCAAAATTTGATGTATAGATTGATACTAATTTTATTTCAGATTGTTTGTTTTGTATAAGAAATTGGTAACCTCTGGGGGCTATACGCAGCCTTAACTGACGTTTCAGACTTAAAATTGATATATTAAAGGGATCTATTTCTGTGCCTAAATTATTGAAGGAGGTAACCATACGGTTGATTGGTGAATTTCTAGTAGTGTTACTTCTGCATAGATGCTGATGGAGCAGATATTTATTACGTAAAGAACGTGGTGGCATGTCGAAACTAATAAGTGCCAGCAATTCTGTATTATCAACCATACCTGATAAAATTTTTAAACGCAGACTTATGTCCGTGGTCATCCTCCTATCATAAACAGTTAAAATATTAAAATAAAAACATTTATATAAATAGCTAGTATGGGATATAGGTGACTTTTTAGATAGGTGATAAACAAATTTCGTTTGTACAGATTCCAGTCTGTTTATATGAGTAGCGTATTACGGGTTCCTTATTACACTGCAATAGTTCAATCGACTTAAAATATGAGCATTGTACAATTTTATGAGCCTATTAGGTGACTTAAATTTACTGCACGATCTTAATATGAAACCCAACATGTATTTAGTCGTTATAAAATCTACATGTTTGCTGAAAATCAATTTATAATCAAAAATTATACCTAAATCTTTGGTTTCCTCAACCTTTTGCAAGACATTTGAGACAATAAAATAATTGTTTTGTAAGATATTAAAATTTCTTGTGAAAGTCATCTGAAAACATTTTGTGTAATTTAGAAACATCTTATTATTGTTGCAGTATAGTTGCAATCTATTTAGGTCGGTTTGTAGTAAAGAACAATCATTAATAGATAAAATACGTTTAAATATTTTAAGATCGTCTGTGAACAATAAAATTTCCGACTATTCAAAACAATCAGTAATATCATTAATGAATAATAAGAATAAAAGTGGACCCAGATGGGATCCTTGGGCTAAACCGGATGGCGTATGAAAATATTTAGACTTAAACCCATTTATTGATACTGTTTGCAAACGATTTGTTATATAAGAACTTAACCATCTCAGAAGATCACCGTGAATACCCAGCTTTTGAATTTTTTTTATTAATATACTGTGATTAATTGTATCGAAGGCTTTTCTGAAATCTGTATATATTGCGTCTACTTGTATACGTGAGTTCATTGCGCCTGTGATATAATGCGTATAATATATTAGATTTGTTTCAATAGATCTATGTTTGAAAAATCCATGCTGTTGTGGAATAATTAAATTTTGAACGGAATGATACAAATCATCATAAATGATTTTTTCAAAAAGTTTAGATATGGTTGCTAAAAGAGAAATAGGCCAGTAATTACTGGCTAAATGTTTGTTACCTGATTTAAAAATAGGGATTATATAATATTTCTTCTTTAATACTAGGAAAAATCCCAGTACTTAGAGATAATTTAAATAATAATGATAAAGGGTGAACAAATCCGAGGTAGCAATTCTTTAGGAGAATCGGTGGTACGCCATCGGGTCCGGGGCTTTTAGTAATATCCAAAGACAAAAGACGTTGTTCCAAGTTACAATTATCAATCATTTTTGAAGCAAATGATATACTGACTGCGTTTGAAGAATCATCAGCGTTATAATCAGAGCTTTAATCACGGACATAAACCGATTTAAAATATGAAGCAAACAATTCCGTAATTTCATCTTCAGAGTTGGCAATTTTATTTTCATATTTTATTAGATTAGGTACAGACGAGTTACCGCCTTTTTTATTTTTAGAGAAATTCCAGAAACTTTTAGGGTTGTTGTACTTATTTATGTTGTTGTTGTATTTTTTCCACTTTTTATGGAATTTACGGTTTTCTTTTTACTTGCCCAACCTTAATATATAAGGGGCAAGTATTGTAATCGCGAAAATTGTCGAGATTTTGACGGATGACCACGTTTCATGGTCAAGGGAATCCAAAAAACCTATTTTCGAAGTGCCGTCCGTATGTGTGTCTGTGTGTGTGTCTGTGTGTCTGTGTGTATACACGATAATTCAATAACGGTTTAACTTAAAGAGTTCGTTCTGGTACTAAAAAATTCTCCTAATAATTGGGAAGAACCCTATTGTTTTTTATTAAAATCCGAAAACGGAAACTGAAGTTATTAAACTTTAAAATTTAAAAAAATTCGTAACTAGTAAACCAAGCCTTGGACAAAAAATTGTATAGGACATAATTTGATGTATTTTTGAAGATTTACCTAAATTTTTTTTAAATTAAAAAAAAATATGTATTTTTTTTATGGGAGGGCAAGTCTAGCGGAGGTCTCCCTTCGCCACTGGTTTGCTTTAATAGTCGATAAAGAATACCAGCTTTGGTATTTATTGTGCGTTTTATGTTTAAGTGGTATATGCAGATACATAATCTCGTATAGCTTATTGTAGAATATAGCAACAGATTCGTCAACATTTTTGTTGAAGAAGGGCGTATCCCAATCAATTGAGATTAAATCATCTTCAGTCAAGTTAAAAGTTGCAGATTTAATGTTAAATTTTTTAAAGTTATTATTATTTAAATGTATTGTTTTATGGATCCTGAAATTTATTTCTAAAGTTACGTGATGAGTATCTTCATCCACTAATGCAAAGTTAGCTTTAAAAATATTCAACTTTAGATCAGTATTACATAATACCAAATCAAGAACATTATTAGAACAATTAGTGTACTTATTGTATTGCACAAAATTACAAAAAGATGTTACGTCGACAAATTGATTTGAACGTGAGTCGGTATATCCAGACGGTATCAATGAATTGTGACCCTTGCACGTCCATCTTATATCCGGCAAATTAAAAACTCCAAAAATGAGTACAAGTCCGTCTGAGAATTCAGTAGTCAAGTCTGATAGTTTATTAAGAAATATATTAAATGAAGTATCATCACAAGGTGGTAAATAAACACAGCACAGGTGGATTTTATTAGCGGCGAAATTTAATGTTACCCAAAGATCTTCGGCACTACTTTTCCAGCTGGTATTTTCATAGGATGATATATGATTGGAGACTGCTATTATAACTCCCCCACGGTCTTTCTTAGTTGATACGGAGTTTTCGCGGTCTCTTCTATAAACATTATAATTGTTCGGAAAAAGTTCATTGTCGAAAACACTACCGTTAAGCTAAGTTTCTGTTACACATATCACATCATAGTTACTGTTTAAGCAATTTTTATACAAATTTTGAGTTTTTGAGCGAAGTCCACGAGTATTTTGATAAGAAAACTGAAATATAAAAATATAGAAATAAGAATAATTGAAGTAATTAGAATGTTTTTATTTTGTAAAAGCAATCGGTATCTCAGTTTATAACAGCAAGATCTTTTTCGGTGTAGATAACTTTAACAGGTGATCTGTCAGATTTGCGGACGTAGATAGTACAGTTATTTACCCAGACATATTTGTAGTTTTTAGCTTTAGCTGTATCGCGGGTCTGTTTAAGGAGCAATTTGTTGTTGTTAGTTAGAGATGTTCATTTCCAAAAATGTTACTGTTGATTTCGGAAATGAACAATCCTGGACTATGATTGTTAGTGCTACTCCTTCTTAATGATTTCGCAGTCGCTAAAACTTCTAGTTTCTTACGTCGATTAGCAAATTTAATGATGATATTTCTAGGACGAGAATTTTGACTGTTGATATGTTGGACTCTATGGACAATACTAATGTCAGAGCTCTTTACCTTACAATTCAGTCCTTTGAACACATTTTCAGGACAGTGTAAATATTTTCATCCTTGCTGTCCGTAACACCTTGGATTTCGATATTGTCAATCCTTGTTCTTTGTTCAAACAGATTTAGACGAAAGTTCTGTTTAGATACTTCACATTTTAAGTTTTCATTTTCTTGCTTAAGAGACTATAAGTTTACATTTGGCTTGAACGTCCTTCAAAACAATTTCAAACTGAGTTACTTTGTCCCTGCAAAAATTTGCAGAGTCTTCAACTTTGCAAAATTTATTGCTTAACATTTTCATCTCAGCTGCTTCGACGAATTGGTCTTATCTGTTTCATCGGATTCATCATCCATCGTGCATAATGTGTTCGAAACCTCAGAACGACATTCCTTGCAAACCCATGAGATGCCATCACTCGTAAGAAGCTTAATTTCAGCTGCTGGTAGCCCTACATAAGTTGCATGGTAAAAGGAACGACATGAGCCGCGACACTGAATTCCTGGTGATTTGTTAGTTATTTTACTAATGCAAATACGACAAATGTTATTCGGCACCATCTGTTGTAAATAATCAAGTTATTATTTCCCCTAAAGCTAGTTGACCCGCTGTACAGTTATGTTTGACTGGTTATTAACGCCTACAGGTAAATTCAGCAGGTAGATGAAGTATACTAGCGTCGGCGAATCAGTGCAGTACGTCACAATACGAAACAAACGAATGTATTGTTTGGAACAATGCAATTGTTTATTACGTCGTGTGACGTAACTGCACTGATTCGCCGACGCTAGTATAGCTGGATTGCAGACAAGTTCGTGAAATATTAAACTGAGTATATTTTATTTTTATTAATACAAACAGAATTTGCCCTATTTATAAAAATGAAAAATTATTAGAAAATTGAGAATACACTCACTCTGGGCACCGAAAAACACTGCACGCACTGAATATAAATCACTAATTATCTCGTAGTAAATACTAAAGAAGTACTAAAGAAAATAAGAACAACAACTATACGTGTTATAACAAACTTTATTCAAAAAAAGAAGAAAGAAGAATTAGGCTTTTATCATTTCGCTTAGCAAAAGCCCACTTCGATCGCTAAAAAGTGAATTCGTGACAACTTAAGAAAATAAAAATTCCATTTAGTTTCGCTAAAACATTTGGAAGAGACTACGATTTACGAGTGAAAGGAGTCGGAAGTCGAAGTCGGTTTTCAAAAATACCGACTCAGGAGTCGTTTATTTTTCTGCTGACTCCCCATTTCTGCTTAAATATTATCACAACCAGGCACAATGAGACTGGCTTCTATATATTAGGCGCTTTCCAGGTAGCTGTAAAGAGTAGCTCGGAGTTGCTCCGAACAGTTCGCTAGTTGTTCCAAGTAAAAGAACTTCACACTCACAAATACACCAGAATTTCCTTCCTCCGTCCCCTGAAGTACCTACCTTTATTCTAGAACTTGGAGTTCCTTTGTAGTGGGGGTAAACAGCTGATGCAATTCAAACTTGTTAAAGATTTATCACGCATTTATAACTGTGTATTTTTTTAATATAAAATAAAATCCATTTATCTTATCATAAATATGTAAAATTTAAAATAATTTGTACATTTAGGATAGTTTTCCTTTGAAATTTGTTCATTCGTAAGATAGCAGCGCCTCTTTCCACTAAATACTCAACTAAAGTGTTCCAAATGCAAAATTTTTCAGAGTAATTTGGAGTAGAACAGTTCGGAGTAGTTCAGAGTAGTTCACACCGATCTGGAAAGCACCTATTCGGGTGTATTCTGTAAGAAATGCGTTAAAATTAGCGTCAGGTTAATATTTTTATTTTAACTCCATGTCTAACGTCATTATCCAAAAATGCTATTCTGTAAGAACATTTGTTAAGGTAAGCGTTAATACAATATTTGTTAACGCAAGGCGCTATCTCACCCTGTAGAGAGGATAATATTAACTGCACGCGCATGCGCTGTTACGTTGAATTTTAACATGAGTATTTATTTAGTCAAATGCCAAGAGAATCTTAACCTAATATTTCGGTGTTGAATTAAATATTCAGTGGCGAAATTTATTTTAAAAATGGAACAGAAATGTTTGGTCCTGTGATACTCATTATAACTGGTTTCCACAGTGTATTAAAAAATATATAACTCTATTCAACTTTTGTTTAGTCAATTTATATACTACATTGTATTATAACAGTTTATCTAATTTTTTAATAATATGTGAATTATATGTTCATTCTATTTTTAAAAAGGTATTCGGTGATATAAATTATTAAATTTGATTTATTACGCTATTTCTACCCTGGAATAACACTGTTGTGATCGTCATCAATCTCATCAATTGTTTCTTCAAATAATACACCATTCAAATGTACTACGATATTTTGAAACGCGACGGAGGCATAAGTGAAGTTTTGTAGCTTTCAGAGGATTATAATTTTAAGTTCTGTGTCTCAACAAAACCCAAAACTGCTCTCCAATACTCCATTTACTTCCTTTCTATACAATTACTTGAACTTGCGTCTGGGTTACTTGTATAACAAAAATTATGAAGCGTCATTCTTATCTCTACTGTAAAGAATTAATAAAGTAACAGAAAGTTGATTAATATTCCTACCGTCTTGTGTTTTATTCATTTTTTTTTTAAATAACATGACATTTACTTAGATCAGCCATTTTTGCAAACTAAACACTAGCGTTAACTTTTAAAGCCACCGTTTCGGTAGGCGCTTATTGTAGAACGTTAACTGGCTATTTTAACGCCGCCGCGCTATAATTTTAACACATATATGTTTAGCGAATAGCATTTAGGTTAAAAATGGTGTTAAAAAAATGAACGTCAGTTTCTGTCGCTAAGATTTTAAAATCATGCTTAGAGAATAGTCCCGAATATGTTTTAAAAAATTCAGCTAGCCAATTCGGCATAAATTTACCAGCCCACCTAGCGGTTACCCGAACACTCTTATGGTCGGTCCGCCCCTATTCACAATTATTTGATTAACATGCTACAGTAAT